>CM060886.1:117763008-118363008 GCA_030762935.1 Hymenopus coronatus
TAGTATGGCAACTCTTGCTTTGATTTAGTCCAGAAATATACTGTAAAGAGCTTTTGGAATCTGAGATAATTAAGATTGTATCTTCTTCCACAAACTGGGCATATTCTAAAGCTTTAAGTATTACAAGAAGTTCAGCTGTAAAGATGGATGATAAGGGGTTCAGTTTGAATAACTCCTTTTTATTTATTTTTAAGTCTATGCATGCACATCCAACATTTTCCTTATGTTTGGAACCACCAGTAAATATGTGAGCAGCATTAAGGTATTTGAAATTGAATTCATTAAAAATAGATGTATATTCAGCTGAATTATCTGTAAAAGGAATATTAAATTCCAGTGAAGGCTGAAGACAATAATACTGAATATTAAAACAAGACTGTTTTGTGATGTGCAAAGTTCTTTGCAGTACTGACTGAAATCAGTGAAGGAATTAATCACTGGAGGAGTAGGTATATGTGTCCATTATTTGTTTCTCAGGCAAAGTACAGCTAAGTGGCATACTCTCTTTGAAACATAGCTATTTAGATTTCCTAATTGTTTTATAATAAACTTATCACATAAAGCCTGGATATGAATGTTTAGGGGAGGTTCTCTTGTTTCCACTAATAAGGCGTTTACTGGAGTAGATTACATTTTACAAATGCGAATGTGTAGAGCCTTATACTGAATCTTGTCCAGTTGTGGAAATAATGTTTTAGCAGCAGATCCGTAACATGAATCTGTAATCGAAGTGTGATCGTATTATAGAGTGATATATAGCGATGGCAATTTGGGGATCAGCTCCCCACCAGCAGTACATCAAAGATGTTATTATATTTACTCCTGTTTCACAGTTGTTAACTATAAATTTAATATGAGCATTTCATCTTAATTTGTTGTCAATATGCAGACCTAAGTATTGTACCATGTTTTTGTGAGGTACTGTATGGACCCAATGACAAAGATTCATTCAATGTGTGGAATTTTGTGTCTTGTGTAGATGCAACTGGAGAATGTGTCTGGAGAAACTTCAAGGCCATTATTTTGAAGCCAATCTTGGAATTTGAACATTGAGTTTTGCAGTTTAGATTTAGTTTCTTCTAAGGATTTTCCAGAACAATAAAAACAAAGGTCATCAGTGAACTGAAGAAGATGAGTTTCAATAAAGTGAATGGAAATAATATCACTCATATAAATATTAAATAATAGAGACAACAATATGGATCCTTGAGGTAGACATAGGCTTGTCTGACAAGATTCTGTAGCAAGATTATTCTGTTTTATGAATAACTTTCTATCTTGTAGAAGATTCCACATATTTATAACAAAGGTGTCAGGAATACCAATTTTAATAGCTTTTCCATTAATATATTAATATTTATTTTATCATAAGCATTATTTATATCTGTATAAAAAGCTATAATGTATTTGTTGTCGCTAAGTGCTATTTTTATATCTGTGACTAACGTAATCAACAATTCATTGCAACTTTTTCCTTTGCGAAAACCCATTTGGAAATTATGAAGGTACTCGTAATGCTCAACATGTCACTCCAGTCTTTTTTTTAATAATTTTTTCCAAAATTTTATATGGGCACAATAATAGAGCTATGGCTTTACTTCCCTTCTGAAAGAAGCTAGCCATATTAAGAATTTTTTACACCCAAAAAAAATCCATACCCTTCTTGCTCTCCACAAGGTTTGAACCTGCAAACTTGGGAACCAGAGGCTAGCATGTTACCGCTAGACCACAGAGGATGACATTACCACTTAAGGAAGTGGTAGGTATCCATGGTTGTTGGAACATTTGACATTGACGTTCTGATGTGACAGGGTTGCAGGACTTGCAGGTTCAAATACTGCTTCTGGCATGGATGTTAGATGTTGGGTGTTTGTATCCTATCTACCTATATTACTATACAATGAACCTGAGAATTGCCTACAAAATCAGTACTGAGATAATAAAATTAATAAAGTCCTCTCACTCCTCGGGGAAGCATAGGACCTTAATGAACGCACCCCAGAGTATTCTGTTCTTTGACATTGCCTTAATTTCCTTCCAATTCTTTCTTGAAGTATCTGCCTCTTTCTTAACTGTGCTGTGCCATGAAATTCTTGGTCTGCCCATTCTCCTAGTTGATCCTTGAAGGTTCCAATCGAAAGCCGTTTTAGCTATACTACCATCTTCTTTCCTCATCCCATATGGGATCCATTTCATCTCTTTCCCAATTTCCTGTTTGTTTGTTATTTGAAATTGTCCTTGGCCACCATATTCCCACGATTATTCTCAGACATTTATTATTAAACACTTGTAATTTCTTAGCAATTGAGTTAGTAATTTTCCAAGTTTTACATTCACATGAAAAGACAGATTTCATAGTACTGAGATACATAACACTGTATTAAGAAGGGTTACAAAAAGATATACTATGAAACCAAAAGAGTGCAGTAAGATAACCTTAAATAAATGTCAGTAGCGTAAGTAAATACATTTAAAAAAAAAAATGAAAACCTTGAGGAACATCAAATCCAGGGAAGAAGAAAAATCAATATTTGTGCCACATTTCTGGACAAGGGACAAAATTATTAACTCGGTAATACTTATCAAGCAGGAACAGAAATCCTCTGAACTGAATATTTCTAAAAATGTTTTTCTATGGAAATATCAACCACAATAAATTTCAATGGAGCATAGAACCTCTGACAGAGGGACAAGGTAAACCAGATCCTCAGGAGCAAGCAATTCAGTCATAGCTGATAATAAGGAAGAGATTCCTTGAACTAGTTCTGACATAAATATCTAATTCAGTGAATTTGTATATGTGCAGCCACTTTTAGAAACAACTTAGTTTTTTAAATAGTAGTGATCTAAAATATATTTTGTAACATGAAACAAAGAAGGAATGGGATATTGGGAAAATATTCTTATATACATTACAAGTAAAAGTCTGGAAGTAATAAGTGTTATAGTGATATTAAACAAAATAAAAATTATGTTTACTTTTCTTTCTTATTTTTGCATCTTTAACTTTTGCTTACAAAATAAGAAGTATTTTTACTTTCAACAACAGCAAATTTAAATGGGAAAAGTGAATTGTTAAACTAGTACAACAAATGCTGTGCTATGGAAAAGTAGAATCAGACTGAAATACTATTGCATATGGGATTTGAACCCATTTAAAAGACTGAGTTATTGACAAGAATGATTGGTGGGTCACTTCCTTATTTGAGGTTAATATCATTGAATTTCAATATTCCACAGAGAAAAAAACTTAAAAATGCATGTCTCAATACACCTAAGTTTACTAAGGATATTTCTCAAAATTTAAAGGTAGGTTTTTTTAATACACATAATTTCGTAAAGTGATTGCATATTTCACAATTCATTGAAAATGTATTTGTAATCTTAGTCATTACCAAGTAAATTTTATATTATTTTTACGCATTTACTCAGATTACGGTACAAACAAGTTGTTTTACTTGTAGGAAGGGATATTAAACAGTGAAAGACAGAGCACAAACCATAGGAGGAATGGACACATGTCAGGGTCCTTTTGAGTCTGAGGAATTTTTTTTAGTTGAAGAGGCAACAAATCCACATTTATTTGAACCAATTTTTTACACAATATTAATGAACAATTATAGCCCTGACTGCCTCTATGGTCGTGTGGTCAACGAACTGACTTCCCACCCGGATGTCTCGGGTTCGATTCCAGGCTGGGGCGGAGAATTTTTCTTTAGCCAGAATTATTCCCTGTCCCCCGCAGAGTCTGTTATGTGAGAGTGAATGTGTGTGTGTGTGTGTGTTTTCAGGAAAATAAAATGATTTAAACCAAACGTAAAAAAAAAGAACCTACAGACAACGTTGTTTCAAGTGCAAAACCCCCAATATGACCTTAGATGTTAAGGGGGCTATATAAATGAAACAATAAAAAACATATATATATCCTCCCCCCCCCCCCCGGCTCCTCTTTTCTGTTGTATACTTGTATAGTTTACGCCATTCTATCGCTTCCTTAGAGTTTTCATTGTCTACAAAGACATCCAATTAAATATAATTTTCTGCATCACTTACGCCAAAAAGAACAGAAAGTTATGAAATTTACAATGTTTTTAAACGTCTACTTTTACCCACAGCCTTCTATTGTGCGAGTGCAATATCGATACATGCACCTTCGATTTACGTAGAAATTAGATATCTGTGGTTGTGTAATTCAACGAAAACGTGAGAAGTGGGAAAGTTTGTACCAGGACGTGCTGGTTGTTATTGTTTATTAATCTTCAATTACGGAAAGAGAACTCCAAGAAGGAAATTATGGCTGCAGGAACCACAGCAAAGGTTCGAGAAGTGAGGGAAATAACAAGGATTGAGAGAATAGGTGCACATTCTCATATTCGTGGTTTAGGGTTAGATGACAGTCTTGAGCCAAGACGTATTTCCCAGGGCATGGTGGGACAGCTATCGGCTCGTCGTGCTGTTGGTGTAGTTCTCGAAATGATTAAGGATGGGAAAATAGCCGGACGAGCCATTCTTCTTGCTGGACAACCAGGCACTGGTAAAACTGCTATAGCAATGGGTTTGGCGCAATCTTTGGGGTTAGACACGCCGTTTACTAGCATGGCAGGCTCAGAGATATACAGCTTGGAAATGAGCAAAACAGAAGCACTGACACAAGCAATACGAAAATCGATAGGAGTGCGTATCAAAGAGGAGACAGAAATAATTGAAGGGGAGGTAGTAGATATCCAAGTTGATCGACCAGCTACTGGAGTTGGGGTTAGAATGGGTAAGCTAACGCTTAAAACAACAGAAATGGAGACGGTGTATGACTTGGGAACCAAGATGATCGACTGTTTGATGAAAGAAAAGATTCAGTCTGGAGATGTGGTGACCATTGATAAGTCTACAGGTAAGATCAATCGACTGGGAAGATCATTTACATGTGCAAGAGATTATGATGCGACAGGAGCGCAAACACGGTTTGTGCAGTGTCCAGAAGGTGAGCTACAGAAAAGAAAGGAAGTAGTGCACACCGTAACACTTCATGAAATTGATGTCATCAACAGTCGCACACATGGATTCCTGGCACTCTTTTCTGGAGACACTGGAGAAATTAAATCTGAAGTACGAGAACAAATCAATGCAAAGGTAGCTGAATGGCGTGAAGAAGGTAAGGCAGAGATTGTTCCAGGAGTACTGTTCATCGATGAAGTGCACATGCTGGATATTGAATGTTTTTCGTTCCTGAATCGTGCACTGGAGAATGAAATGGCACCAGTAGTGATAATGGCAACAAATCGTGGCATCACACGCATTAGAGGTACAAATTATCGCTCGCCACATGGCATTCCTCTAGATCTGCTAGACCGATTGATAATTGTTTCAACAACGCCATACTCAGAAAAAGATCTGAAGGAAATTCTCAAGATTAGGTGTGAAGAGGAAGATTGTGAGATGACAGAAGATGCTTTAACAGTTCTAACACGTATTGCATTGGAGACATCTCTTCGCTATGCTATCCAGCTCATTACAACAGCAAGTCTTGTGTGTAGGCGTCGAAAGGGGCAAGAGGTCAACATAGAAGATGTTAAAAGGGTGTATTCTTTATTCCTGGATGAAGTGCGGTCATCACAGTTTCTTAAAGAATATCAAGATGAGTTCATGTTCAATGAAATGGATGATGAAGCAACACAGATGACGTAATGTAAACATTACTTGATGAGACTGGTTTCAGAGTTCACATTTTGTGTTTAAGCACCAATGAGACTGTTCTTTACTTTAGTTTATGTAAACAGCGTTGTTCAAAAAGTATTATGTTTGTAAAGTCCAAAGCTTATCTATAATAAAATTGTTTGGAACACACAAGATGGTGAAATGTGTTGTTTTTGAAGATAAAACTCTTTGTGAATAGTTGTACATCAGCAAGTACAACGATTTGGAATTCTGTGTTTTGTAATGCATCTTAATTTACCCAGTGACATTTCAGAGTATCTGTAGAGCCCTATTTTGTGGTGCATTAAACATTTCCAAAGCAATCATACTTGTGCTTAGTATGGGCCAAATAGCAACTTCCATTCATTTGTTCTGATTTAAGTATTTTCATACACTAAATTTGCATCTGTTCAAGGCTTAAATGCTGAAGTATAGCTTTAAATATACTCTTACAGAGGGTAACTTATGACCAGTTTATTTAGTCACTATATTTTAGAGAGATTGTAATCAGAGTGTTTAGTGCCATTGTGATGAAAAAAATGCAAATGCAAAGATAAATGTACCAGAGGAGATTTTCTGTGCCTTCTCAGATTGTGTATTCACATTTATGAATTTAGGATAGGGTTTTCTATTGGATGGAAATTTTATATTTTTGTGACCTTATAAATTAGATTAGGCATTCTTACTTAATTCATCTACAAGCATAATGGCAAATAGTGGCATTAATGAAATATTAAAAGCAACATAGCATGTTACAAAATACATCCAAATTAATATGAGTTATGGTGCTTTTAATATTACTTATGGATGAAGAACAGGACATAATGTAAAACCCTAAAGAATGATAAAAGAAATGTAGTTAGGTATAAGCATATATCCAATTTAAATTGTTTTTCAGTAATTATAAGCAGTTCCAAAAAAAAGTGCATATAAATAACCCTCCTGCAAATCTACAAATTTCTTTAAACCATAAAAAATCAGATCAGGTGTTAATCACACTTATATCAAAGAAATAACTTTTATTTTAAAACATTTAGGTAGATACCTAAGCTGTTATTGGAGCAATGTGAATTGTTACTGTAAGTATAAAGTAAATGGTTTTACACAACAGAGTGTTTCCTTAGCATCAACACTCTGTTAAATGGTGCATAAAGAGTGTTTAATCTATAATTAATTTAAATGGGGTCATAAAATTAATGTTAAATTTATCTTGTCTCGTATATGAATGTGTTTGATGTAAAATTTGTTCTACCATTATTTGTAATCCACAGCTTTATCCAGTCTTCATTTTGTTTTCTTTTGGCCAACTAGAAACCATGTCATTCTTCTGAAAGATTGGTGCATACTATTACAACACTACATTACAGCCAATTTTTTTAAAAATTACAATTGAATTTGCACTAAAATACATGCTCATTTTGGATGGAAAATGGCAAATATGACTATTCAAAGGATCAGTGATATTCTCTCTACATAGTGACTTAAAGTTTATTTTGCAAAATCATTGGTTTTTTAGTTTTAATGCTCAATTTTGCAAATTAAAGATGAGAAACATGTATCATAATTAGAAATAAAGTTTGAAAACAGATTTTAAATGTATATTACACATGCAGTATCGTCAGAGCTAAATTCGGGGAAATCCATAGTGATCCCTGACAAGCAGTGTGCTGTCTCAACTGATAAAGAGGTATCTTCATGCTACATAAGCAATGATGTCATCCTTGTTCAAGATGAACAAACATTCCTCAATGCAGTTTCAGTTGGTGCTGAGTAATCCTAGTGTAATTGTAAATATAAACAATGATAATGACAGTGACTTTGCCTTTAGAAGCAACGATGAAGATGAAATTGACAAAGATAATTTAGGAGAAGGGCCCCTGCCAAGTGACAGAAGTTTGATGCTGTAGCCATGGATGGAACGAAGTGGCAACAGAGTAATGGAGTGGCTATAAGGTAAGGCAACTGTCAGGGATCTCTCCAATTTTAACTGTGCTTTTGGTAGCTACTTACCAATCATGTGACTTCCTGCGAAGAGCACCCTATATCATCCAGTCATGTTATAAACACATCTTGCAATGAGAGGTGTGATGTCACCCTTGTTGCAATATCTTTACAGCATTCCTTGGTTTTCACCTCCCTTCTGCTTGTAATGTAGACTGCTTCAAACGGTATTGCCTTATAACTGCAGTGATTGTGATTTGTAGACAAAATACATATGAGGGATTAGACAAATTATTTTAAATAAATTTATCACAGCATGTTTCAATGTTTTTGTTGAATAGATGTCAGATTTTAGTAGTTTCAGTAGTGCAGCTGCTGGGCGTGGACGATAGCAAGTGACAAATTTGGCAACAGTGTGCTAGAGTGACTACAAGGCAGACATGGAATTAATTCTCCCAGACTAAAAAGTGCAAAGATAGTTGCAAAACTACTGCATCCTAACCTATTACAATATGAACACAACCTGTGTTCTAACAGCAGGATTTTGCTGTCAATAAGTTTTGTAATTTTCCTAATCTTTTTGCAACATTGCTAACCAATGCATCAGTTAGGAGTTAGCTTGCAGTCTGCAAAATGCCAAGTATGGCTAGTAAAATTCCTTATTATATTTATATTGTTTTCTTTTTTTCGATGGGTCATTAATTTTTGTATATTATTTGAAATGACACAGCTTTATATATTAATCTACTATTTATCTTACCTAAAGGGAAGGTGAAGATGCATTTTCCAAGTCTTACACCCAGGATTTCTGTATCATTATGACATGTTATAGGAATTAAACAATTATAATAAAAAAAAATAAAATGGCATGTTATTTATGGGTGCTCTTTAACTACTGAGGTTCTCAGCATCCCATTCTAAATTGAGTGTGAAAGACCGCTTAATTTTGCTCAGAGGACTCTTATCAGGTTAGAGGTTCTTTTACGTGCCATAAATCTACGATACGGGACCAACGGTTTTACTCTTCTTTTGAAGGAAGCCATGCTAAGGATTTTTACACCCAAAAAAATCCATCGTCCTCCGCCAGGTTTGAACCTGCGACCTTGGATATATGAAGTTAGCATGGTAACCATTACATCATGGAGGGTGACAAACAATTATAATGCATGTACTGTTGCACAACATTTTAATTTTTGCTTTTTTTAATTTTGAATATTTTAGCAGTTTCTTAGTAAAATACATCTTAACCAGAAAGGTTGAACCAGAATTTAATGTCACGGCTGGGACTCAAACCACAGATCTGATGTTGCAAATGAAGCACATTTTATAGCATCCTTTAACTTTGTAGGTCATAATGAACAGTGAATGATATGTGTGAAATGAAGCTCAAATGGACCCATAGAATTCACAGCTAGCTTAGTTATCCAATATTTTCTTCTCAGGATAAATGAAAAAAAACTTTCTCAAGGTAACTCACCTTAACCAAGATTTGAACTCTAGAACCTATTGAATGTGAGGCAGATATTTGTATATTTGCATATATAATATGCCTTTTTAGGATTTGTGTACGGTGGGGAGGCATCCACACTGTGTAGTATGGGGTTTCTCCCCAGAAAAGTTTAAAAAATATAGCTTCTAAAATTTGGACATGGCAAAAAAAAATCACACATTGGAGGAACATATGTAGAAGGCATAAAATAGATACTATATTTGGTGCTAATAATATTTATTACGTTTTAAACTGCTTAACGAAAGGAATTACGTTGGTGAAAATATTCTAAAATAATCGGGAATTAAGAAATGTACAGACATGAGAACTGTACATAAGGGAAATGTACAAAAAATGAGTCATCCCCAGATTCCATGTTCAATCGAAGAGCTTTGTGTATCTTAGTAAAATCTGTTTTCACAATGCACACAAAAGAACCGTGCAATGGTCTGACTGACAGCACAATGGTTTATGAGTATGGAAAACAAATTGCAGAACAACATTACGGTGGTCGAGAAGTTAAGAAGGCCTTGCTTCCACTCATGTTCCTAGGTTCAAATCTCGGACTTCTTGCAATTTTTTTTTTACTGTTAATTTTATTACTCTATATGTAGAACATAGTATTGCATTAATATAACTTTGGTATCGGAAGTAATGTGCTTATCTATGCACACAAAAACATAATTCTACTAACATTCATGTTAAATAACTAGAACAAATATGTGTAAATACACTGTTATCTTCTAAAATTAAAACAAAATATAAACATAATGAATATTGCATTTATGAACCTTCAGCCCATCTAACTGCCCTCAATTTTCAGGGCACAGACAAAATTAAATGAATGCAGTAACGTGGACAAGAGGTTACAAGATTCCAGGCTTCTTGAATTTATGCACAGAAGCCATCTTTTGTTCTTTGTCCATCTACAGGTAAATTGGAGCACAGCTCACTTTTTACCTCAGCCCACACATTATCAATAGTGTTCATATCTGGTGAACAGGAAGGCCAGTATACCACACTGTGATATCCTGCTTCTCTGAAAAGCAATTTAAAACCTTTTAAAATGTGTGAATAGGATGATTATCCAGTACAAATTCAACAATTCCATCCTCATAGAGGGTATCAAAATATTATTGAATGTTACTGTGTACTGCACATTATACAGCTGCCACAGCATACCTAGACCACTCCTTGATATCCAGACCCAAACACGATACTGATACGCCACTATGATGGAATTATGAAGCCACATATTTTGCATCCTATTAGGACCCCTTTGGATAAGACAATCACCTTTTGCTTACATTTACATGTGGAAGAAAATGTCACCTCATCTGAGAACATGACCTTATTCCAGTTGTGGTTGCATTTACCTGTTGGATCGGTTATTGAAGGGTGTGTTGAGTAAAACAAAATAAAAAAAGTTCTTACCTCCCAAAAAAAGTCAAATTTACCCAAAATTGGATTCTTAAAATTGTTTCAAAACATTGGTTTTCTTAACAATACTTTCAGTATTTTTTTATACTATACAGATTCCTTTTTTTTTTTTTTTTTTTTTTTTTTTTTTTTTTTTTTTTTTTTTTTTTTGAGAGAGAGAGAGAAATGTTTGTGCCTGATGCATTTGCACACCACATGCTTTTGTGAGCAGTATGTTGCTGTTTAGTAGAATAAACCCTTAAAGAAGCATCACAATAACTATCATTAACTGAAGCAAATGTTGCGTATGAAATAAGTATGTCTAAAATAAATAGCTGCTATGTGTTGATTCTACATTATTAAGAGAACGGAAAAAAAAAGTTTGATAATCTAGGTTAACAGCAGAAATTGTCTTATTACTTGCTTCCTTGTAAGCAGGAGGCACATAAGGGATTACACTGAGCTAAATCTTTTAAAAGCTGGTCCTCTGTGAAAAAATTGAAGTTTGGATCGCTTTGCATGGCCTGCAATAAAATAAGAGAGATGAAACGAAATGTTACTTTTGTTTGAGAAAAGTTTAAGTAGTTTAATTTAAACCAATAACAGGAATATCTAGAAACAGTCAGCTCTATATAAAATATGTATGACATAAATCATTGCTTTAACGAGATCTGTATTTTTTTGTGAAGATCTCTTAAGGTTTAACCATTATGCAAAATTCTGCAAAACTCATCCAGAAAAAAATCTCATGTGTTCCATTAATACAGCATTTTTGGTCTACTAGTTATCAGTAGAAAGAGAAACCTAATGGTTACAGGCCTTTAGAAAATCAGTACATAGAGCTCTCCATTTGGGAGAAAGGTCAGAAAAAAATAAACTCAACCTATTATACTTCAAAGTCCCATGTGAAAAAGGTCTCATCATACATTATGCCCAGGCAAAAAGCACTATCAATCAGTCACAGGAAGAAGCACAGCAGTGAGTCCAGGTTGAAGATGAAGATATGGGGCTATAACATAAACTGACATTCAGCATAAAGTGATTTATCCAACTATGTAAAATAAAGGTTTGTGTGGTATATTTCTGTCCAGCAAAGCACTTCTTCAGTTTTAGGAAGTGGGAAATGTCACTGGGAACCAAATCTTGTGCATATGGTACATGTAGCAGCAGTTCAAAGTGCAAGGAATTCAACTTTGTGATTGCAATTGAAGAAGTATGTTGGCTTTCATAGCACCCTCCAATTCATGTTGTTCCAACTCTACTCGTCTAGGTCAGAGTACTTGATGTAGTCAACCACAAGTCTTGGAGGCTGGCAAGTGATAGCCAGAATGTCACTGGGCAAAGTTCATGGCACAATGCTTCTACTTGCTCTCCAACATTGATTCAACCATGACAATAGGTTGCCCTCAATGAATGAGGCATATTGTGTACTACAGGCATACTTCTTTGTGTAACTTGCTGCTCTTTGGCATACACTTAAGCTGGAACAGCCTGCTTTAATTGCTCCTGCAAAAGTGCAAAGTACTCTAAGTTGATGATTTTGCCCCTTTTCAGGTAGTTTACCAACAGCACATCACAATCTGGGCATATCAGAGTGATCATCACCTTTGCTGTGAAGGAATATGCTGGCCTTTGGATGCTTTACCATATTGCACCCATTGTTTGGAGTGTGATCATTTCTTGGCATTTGATTGGTTCTCTGACATTAATGGTGAATTCATTGTAAAAAGGTGTGGGCATTCTTGGCCCCATATACCAAGTGATTTTAACCACCCCAATCCTTCTGATTTGCTATCATGCCACATGTAAACAACAACCAAGAAATAACTTATGTCATTTCACTGTTTGTGTTCAAGGACGTATTACTAAACTCTACTTCAAGATTGTTGAAATTTAAATAAACTGTAATAATCTCAATTTCATTTTTTCAGTTTACAAATCTACAACATATTCAATGGAAAGTGAATGACCACTTCATGTTGCAACACTTTCCAATATTTTACTTAATGATTTAATATTTAGAAATTGCTAAATAGTTCCCAAAATGTTAAAAGGGTTAAAATATATATTACATACCTTGGAGTTATCCGTAGGCACATAATTCTTCCTATGAATAACCCAAACCATTTGGATTTCAGATCATCTTAAGGAAAGGCACACACATAGTTAGTCAGGGGACCAAGGGGGCCACAATAATTCTACTAATAATTCTGTTCTGAAACACACTTTCAATTGTTCTCATCTAAAGATTGGCTGTATGGGCTGTTGAAAAAATGTAAAATCATGCTCTCTGTCTGTTAATTCTCTTAAAAAAATGGGGGGGGGGGGCAAAATTGTATTCACATATGTATGGGTGTCAACTGTTGATTCAGAAAAAATTGATTGAGACCCAAAATCATTTGAACTACTGTTATCATGATAAACAACTGTTGTACCCACACACCCTGGGAGAATTAAAACAAAATACCCGCCTGGAAATTGTGAACTATAGCAAGTGATGAATAGTTTCCTAAAGAGGTATCAAAATGTATGGACAAAGGCGGTGGCCAGTTTCAGCATCTCCTCTAATAACATTGGTAATAAAGCCTTTAAAAGTAGTTTTAAAAATGTTGCATGGTTTCATCCGTGCCTTTCTATGATAATGGCAGATGGCAATGAGCACCGAGGGCGTGGGCAGGCAAAACACTGTGCAGCTGTTTCAGATCACCGAGTAGAATTTCTAAGTATTAGCCATCTATTACATGTTATGAGCTTATTGTTATTAAGGATAAAATTATATAACCTACTGTATTGTTCATGTAATTACAATTATAATTTGGTACTCTACACTTCTGGGGCATTATGCCTTTAAGAATAGGATATAACTTAAGATCACTAAAACAAAAATATTCCACAGCTGTACACAAATCAAACATGTGCTTATTGTATCACAATACCCAAAATGTGTGACTTCACACCATGTGTTAATGTTTGATGCAAGGCTTTCTCTTTAGGTGATGATGGCCTTACACTAGCTACAATGTGAAATGAAATGGTTCAATAGACTTTAACATTCTGATGTTAATGAGATGTACATATTCTTTCATATTTTTTTTTTATTGTTTTCCTTCTGCCTATAGATACTATACATACATCAGCTCCAATGTTAAGATAGGGACTTCAGCTCCTTTGCAATCTGTTTTAAATGCCTTACAACCCAAATCCCATTGTAGTTTTTGAACTATCCTTTCGTTATTTAAGTATATATGAAGCCTCTTTCATCATTTCTTTCCCAGTTAATTTTGTATTCTCATTATATCTTGGTTTGCTGCATTTTCTAATTCAATTTTATTCACTTATATTTTGAGAACAACTAGGTCACCTGCAAAGACAACTACTTTAGTTCAGTTATTGAATTCCAAATATAGGATTATATTATGTTCCAGAAGGCAGTGCCATAAAAGGATCCTTGTGGACATCTCTTCTGGACTTCCTTCAGTTGTATAGTACGCGGTTACAAAACTAGACCGCCAGCAGCATGGCCCATGTGACCTTCACTGCCTTTCCCTGCATGTGTGCTCTACATCTGTTATGTCATCCAGGTGCATCAGTCTTACTTCTGTTCTAGTCCAGTTCACACGTGAATTACATTAAGAATGTTTAGAAGTGTTTAGTTTAGCTTGAAGTGCTTTCAAAATTCAGTATACAGTAGGGAAGTTGTAAGGCAATTTGAAACTAAATTTCCTGACAAGCATGTTCCGAGTAGAGAGGCCGTAAATAAATTCAGGGAGACAGGATCAATTTGTGATAGGAAAAGAAAGGTAAACAGGCGTGTTAGACAAAATCTGAGAAAGATTATAACGGTCCCCTTGAAAATCTCTTAGGTACCTTGCACAAGTAACTGATATTTCGAAAGCTTCAACATGGAAAGTACAAAACTCAAACCATACAAGATTATTGTCCAGGAATTGCTACCACATGATCACCAGGGTTGGGTAAATTTCTGTGACTGGATTTTGAGGAATGTTAATGATGGACCAATTGGTCCATACAGTTCAGTGACAAAGCATGGCTTCATTTATAAGGTCATGTGTTATCACAACACAACCAATATTATGCTACAGACAAACCTAATTTTGTTCTTGAAATTCCCTTGCATGATCAAAAAATTGGGGTATGGTGCACAATAGATGGACTCATTCCTATGATAAGGTATGTTGTGTATTTATTCTGATAATTGTTGATGTGATTTGAGATTTTATTTGACGACTACACATGTGTGACTGGGTGACAGTCTGTGCGACTGCCACCAAGTGTATAGTATGTGACCGAGAGATGGACCGTGTGCTTGATGGCCAAGTTTTGTAGCATACTTACTGTATATTGTTTATTGATAATGTTACTCACCTGTCACTAAAGTGATTCATAGCTCAGTTGTAAATATTCTTTGGACATCCAAGTTTGTTTTAAATTTTTGAGAATACTGGGCCAATGGGCTGCATTAAACACTCCTTTCACATTGATATTGCCTCTAATTATCTATTGTTTGTGATTTAGGCTTTTCTCTATAAAATGTTTGGCCTCCATTTACTGTGTCAATTGCTCCTTTTTGAGAGGTACATCATATTGATTATTATTAAACAAATCTTTGGAATATATAAGGAAGCACATTCTGTCATTCATAAATTTTTCCAGTAGTTTGCTGCTGATATTTTTAGGCTTATTGGTCATATCTTTGACACATCTTTGAAATCTTCTGAATGTTTTTGGGAAAGTACCCTTTCTTTAAATATGAATTGTACATTGTGTGAAAAACAGAAAATCTCATATTAGAATGATACTAATTAAACCATTCACTGCAAGATTTTTTTGAATTGCATCATTTTAAGGCTATTATTACTATAGTTCTGAAAAGCATACCTTCTTGTGTATCTAGTTATTCTTGAAAATTCTTCCTAATTCTTTTGCACAGTTGGTTATCCAAAGTTTTGTTAATCTCAAGAACAAAATGATTAAACATTTGTTTTATCATGCTTATTGTGCCTTAGACCATTTTATTTTTCTAGTGTTGTTAATCTAGTACCAATTCTACTTTTATAAGGTGGTAATTTGAATGTAATGTTCCAAGGGTTGATCCCTTCAGTGTGCAGAATGTACTTCATTTTCCTCTTCTGTTTTAGGCCTGTTAATTCATCAAACCACAAGAAAACTATTGTTTTTTACAATGTGCTTTGCACCTCCAGACATTTTGAATGCTGTGTTACTTGCTGCTGTTATGAGAATCCTAAGAAATTGTGTGTGAGAAGAGCATGTCCCAGAAATGAAAACTTGGCAAACTACCCTTTATATGCACAGTTTTAATTATTTTTTGTATTTTTTGAAAAACAGTCCTTGGTGATTCTCATTAAACTACCATTTGTTTATGATATTTGCATGCCAAATGGAATATATGGTTTGAACTATTTGCAAACAGCCTGTGAAGTCCTCTACATTCTGAATGGCTTTTGTATGATGGTAAATCATAAGGGATAGAAAAAATATTACCATACAAAATATCTGATGTGTTTCATTCACATGACTTTCTCTATCTACTCTGCAAACAAACTTCCTATAAAGGATTATTCTGCTTTCTACTACATGCCAATCAAGATAAACATTAGCTGAATGGTCTTGTATAGTTCCTTATAAGCAGAAAGGAACTGAGGGAATACACTAGGCTAAAGCGATAGTCAAATGTTTTAAAACCCTGTCACTATGCAATTGTCATTGAAATTGGCTTCTTTGCATAGCCAGGAGTTAAACAAAAGAAACAGGAATGACTTTCTGTTTGAGAAATCTCAGAAATGGTTAGCTCCACAACAAAAATATGCAGGACATAAATTGTGTGTTTTGACAAGATCTGCAATTTTCACAATTTATTTGATAGTTTTCTCCCCCCCCCCCTCTCTCTCTCTCTCTCTCTCTCTCTCTCTCTCTCTCTCTCTCTCTCTCACACACAACAGGAAGTCCTCTTCATTTTATCTCTCTTTTATTTTATGCTTGACCATGGAAAGAGAATCAAATTTCAATGACAATCACATGGCAACAGGTTTTAAAAGATTTGGCTGTCGCTTTAGCCTAATGTACTTGTTTCCTGTTTACTTGTGAGATAAGATCAGTTCTGGTAATGTTTATCTTGATTAGTATGATGTAGATAAAAAATAAGAATAGTTTCTTTGCAGAATAGATGGAGAAGGTCACCAAATGGAACATATCATATTTTGTTTGTGGAATTAATCATTTTAGAGATATTCTTTGTTATTTGTTTAATTTTCAAGTGGTAAATCACTATTGGTTGTTTTTCATGGTCATTCAAAGAAACATCTGCTGTTTAAAAAATCTGACTATCACTTTAGCGTATGATACCCTTCTTATACCTGTAACAAATATATAATGAACATTCATCTCCATTAACAATAAGTAGACAGAAAAAAAAATGATTTGGTAAGAATAATTTGTGAAGCTGCCCACCTCTGCAGTAGTCATGTCTGCCTCACATTCAAGAGGTCCTGAGTTAAAGTGTTACCCAAATAAGGTATTTTCCAGGGATTTTCCCTGTCCTAAGAAGAATGTCAAGTAACTTTAAGCTCCATTGACCTCAGGCTCATTGGCATGATTCTTTTTAAAGCATTACATTTATTGTCTGATATGACCTACTAGGTTAAAGGCTGTTAAACTATTAAACAAAACAAAAAATAAATTGTAAACAGTGAGTAAGAAATTTATGCAACATAGATTTGTTTTAATGTCAATATGTTTTCCATAGTAGTATCTTCAGAGCAGCTGTGGTTTTTGCTAGCTTGTATAGCGTATATGTACAATATTTTGTTTTCCACAATGTTTTATGTACACTAAGATTGGAAAGATAGAACAGACTGAAAATTTCCTAGGAAACATATTATGGTATTTAACTGTAATGAAGCAATTCAGGGGTCCATTTGACTTTCGCTGTAAGTTAGAGTTATTAATATCAACATAAAGATTTTGTTTTCTTTGTTAATAGAATTAAATTTTTGCAGAAAGGATTGTTTTAACATATTTAATTTCAAAAATAATCTGTGAATGAGAAGTTACACTATGTTTCTGTTAATTTCAACAAACAGGCTGTCACTAACATTTGGGAAAATGTCACTATACAACAGAGAATATTTTGAAAATGACTAACACTTTGAAAAATTAAAATATCAGGTATATATTGTATGTTTCAATAAGTTCTACCTTTTTTTCATTGGGAATTTTTGTCAGATTCTTATGTTTCCAGTTATAAAAAAATTAATCAGAATGAAGGAGAGTTCAGAGGCTATTTACAGGAAGTTATGATTTTCAATTTGTTCTTCATTTTCATATTTTAAAAAATGATATTTTAACAATAAGAGGTCAATTGCAAGCATTATACCACAAGACATAACATATGAGCTTTTTAGTACTTCAGACAGTTCTTAAAATCTAGTATTTTTGGATGAATTACTTCAATTGGCACAGCTCCAGCCATTCTTAGATCTTCTGAATTTATTGAGAAAATCTACTCTACTAAGTTTTCTTTCAGTGCAAGAGAGACCAATGCTGCTGCAGTTCATTTATGCCAGCCTTGAAACTAGCATTCATATTATAATGCTGAATTTTTTAATATACATATTCCAATTTTGAAGAATGACTAGAACTTTTAAGATGCCAGCATCAACCCAAAAATAAGGCATGACCTATATTGGACAATCATTTATTACATGCTCTAACCAGGAACATTTATTCTATCCCAATGGTCTTCTATAGCTTTTTAGAAAATAAAAGACCTAACATCCACGTTACCAAACATTTCAAGCCCAAGAATGTCTACCTTGCCAGGAAAGCCTCAGCTCATATTTCATTTCAGCAGTGCAACACAAGAACTCCCAGATATGTTCAACAGAAGATTGTAATATCACTTAAGTTCATGGCATTTGAAACAATACTTTCAAAATTCATTTCTGAGGTAGTGTATAAAAGTTGAAGTGGACTCTGGCTGTTGACCCTCATGGTCTTCATTGCAGGCAAAGTTCTGAGTTTAAGTTCCATGCTGACATAACCAGAGTCACTTTCTCATCCCAAAGTTAGCATTAGAATTGAGCGTGATTTCTAAATCTGGGCATTTGAAAGTAGCTGCAGAAAAGTTTAGTGATTCCAGCCAATACACTAGGGGGTGGAATGGGAGTTCATAAAAAACCTAGTTTTAATTACGAGTATTAGCAGAATAATTCTGTATTTCTTATGAAATTGTTTAAGATTGTGCCTATTGTTTAAAATTATTCAAAGGATTTTATTACCAATACTTAAGCCATACAAGGGTCCCAAATCTTAAGTAGTTTTTATTACATTATACTGTCGCCAAATTGTAAGTTTAAATGATTGCAGCCAATTTTTTAAATCCCCATTAGGCCTCGCCTGCTGAACCTATGATACCAAGTCTCTCCACCAATTCTTTCAGATCTCTGAAATATCCACTAGCCATCTCCTAAGTTAAAATCTTCCCTTCTCTTGGCAAAAATCCACAATATAATTAATTCCCAAATGCAGCCCGTGTTATGAAAAAAGTAGGCACTGATGGCAGGATATAATCAAAACATTCTTCTTTCATGGTTAAAGTGATATCACTTCTCTTGCAGTAACACCCTTAATTAAGCCATTTTAGGATAGTGGAATTTTCCTGAACATTCTCAAATGGCAACCCTATTCATGAAGCAGTTCACGTGTTGTTTCAGTCTTAATCTTTGAGTTGATTTTGAAATTATCAATGTACATTTACCCTTATTAAAATAATAATTAGGGGCCGGGTTTTATGTAATATCAAATTATGAATATGTGCATAAATATGTAATGAAGATATATATAAAATCCAAAATTTTAATTTTATTTTTTATTTATGCTCTAAAGTAGGACTTCACAGGTAGGCTAGTCAAATCTATATTTTAATTCTTAAGCAGTTCTGCATGGGTATGCACATTGCAATAGCATGCACATTTCTGTGTAAAATTCACTATTGAGTTATGTATACTACCCCCTGCATGTGTAGTCGTCCTCCGTGGTGTAATGGTTACCATGCTGACTTCATATATCTAAGGTCGTGGGTTCAAACCCGGCGGAGGACGATGGATTTTTTTGGGCGTAAAACTCCTTAGCATAGCTTCCTTCGGAAGGGAAGTAAAGCCGTTGGTCCCGTGTCGTAGATTTATGGCACTAAAAGAACCTCAAGCCTGATTGAGAGGCCTCTGAGCAAAATTAAGCGGTCTTTAACGCCCAATTTAAAATGGGACACTGAGAACCACAGCAGTTAAAGAGTGTCCATAAATAACACAACATTTATTTCCCTGCATGTGTGTAACTAGTATCTCTTTCTTTGAAGAAACCCATTGTTTATTCCTAATATGCAGATTGCTTTGTAAATGTTGTTTAACTTGAGATTTCACTGTATGCCCTGTATGTGTACTACAAGCTTGTCAGAAGACTATTTTACCATCAATAATTACAGCATTGTCAATAGAAATCCATATTTTCACCTTTGATGACAATGCAGACATAACTTAAATGCAACTGACTGTTACACATTCTGAAGTATTTGAGAATAAAGGCAAACATTTAAAACAAGTCACTGTTCTGCATCAAACTTGTGCAATTTACTTCTGAATGTAATGGAAATGTAAGGGAGAGAAGCACAAGGTATGAGAAGGTATGAGAAGCACAATAATGCACATTTTTTTTTTTCTTTGGATTGAAGAAAATATATAACTCTGCAGTAATATTAAAATATCTAAAATTACATAGTATGGTGTGAAATGTGTACCTAATTATGCCTCAAAATATGTAAAAGTATTCAATTTAAAACTTTGGAATAAGAGGCCTTTCAGTATAACTTGTTGACATTTTAGTTTTTCTTATAATTACATATATAGGAAGAGAATATGTAATTTCATAAAATTCAGGTTTAAATAATAATAATAATAATAATATAGTAGCTTTCTTTTTTCTTTCATTTCCTTTTTCTGTGGAATTGAAATTTAGGTTCATAATTTTGTTCCCTAGTTATTACAGATTCAAACATTGCAACATCCCAGTTAATAAATTTATGGTTATGCTATTCCATGAAACATGCATTTTAGAGTGTAGGTAATTGAAGGATAGGGTAAAATAACATTTTAAACACATTCCTATAAAGTAGTAATTTGTACATTTAATAGCATTATGCAGTTTTGATTACAATATTACACAGGATAACATTTAGGCAAACACATGATTGTTATCTAAACTAAAATACACACTGATTATATGACACACAAAGAATACATCAATCTATGTAAGTATTCAAAAAAGAATTACAAGTCCAACAACTTGCAAAACAGTACAACATTTCTGGCACAGCTGTTTTCTTCTAACAATGTCTTGTCATTGTCACTTGATGAGAATCATGATCTACATCAGTTGAAATTAATCACCACATTCAAGGAATTTACATGTAGTAGAAATACAACTTCATTTGCTGCTACTCTTACTGCATTCAGTTTAAGTTTAATTTATAATGATATGCTTTACACCAAGGCAATATGTTTAAAATACACTATCTTAATTTTTATGTGTTGTTTCATTCAAAATTCATGGCAAAACAAAGTTTAACTTTATTTTTATAATATGCTTAACCAAAAGACTTTTGTAAAAATAAAACTTATAATTTTAATTAAAACATTATCTGAGGTTGAAAACACTAAAAAATACTCCACTAAATTGGAAAGATGTTAAAAACATTTTTTTTTAAAAAAAAAACAACTCTTTTTTGTGTGTTACGAAAAAAAAAGTTCTACAATTGTTATCTCTTCTTTTCTGAAATATTTTCCATGTCTTTTATTACTATCTACTATCAAGCCTTTCGTGCAGTAAGTTTAGTTTCAGACAGAACCAAAATAATAAAAAGAAAATGCTATTGTTGTGTTACTTCAATGCACGAATTAATATCAAACAGCATTTAACGGATGACAAGCAGTAACACCCATAGATTATATGATTTTTCTGTTTGCCAGTAAATAAAGCAGCCTCAGTAAGCCATCATAATGCAGCAGGCCTTAATGGTTTTTAGTTTTCTGTGTACACGTTTATAAATTATAGCATTTAACATACTAATAGAAATTTAGCAACTTTTAACATTTTTACATTTTTTCTCTGAACAACAGAATTTCCTGTTTTCTTCTAAAACAATTAATAGCCTTGGTGCACAGCCATCCTGAACATGCTGCATAGTGCAGAGTAAAACAGTTCTAGAAACATCTTCTCCTACCTCCTTATAACTGAATATTCTTTGGTTTCAATATTTATTCCTACTATCAGCAATTCACCACTAACAGAGACCTTTTTTTCTTACAACTGCACAAAGACTAATTACATATTCTTGTAGTACTGCAAATAACATTTATTAACTGTTTTCAGTTCAGTCATATGTAATGAAACATGAAATCTTAAAATAGCAATACAAGCATGCTCAACAATAATTTATGAAAAGCATCAACTTTCTTTAGAGCCCAAAGCACTCATTACTGATTTTCACTCTTATTCTACATTAAAAATCTGATGTGTTCCATTCAAGTGTCTTTCTCTACATTTCTGTAACAAATGGTTACAACAAAATTTAACCTTCTATTTGATGATAATCGACATAAACATCAGCAGAAACTGTCTTGCTTCCTTATAAGTAGAAGGGAAATAAGGGAATAAAGCGATAGTCAATCTTTTAAAACCTCATTACCATATGGATGAAATCCATTTCTTTGCAAGGCAAGAGTTAACATATTTTAAATCTAAAATGAATAACAAAGAATATCTAAAAAAAATACACCACGAAAAAGTGTATAAGTATAAAATGTGTGTTTACATTTTTTGTGTAGTAAGTTTTTGTGTCTTACGATTTACCAGTTATGCAAAATTCATCCAGAATAAAGAGGTCTGCACAGGCTACTCCCAGAAAATTCAAGAACTATATATATATATATATATATATATATATATATATATATATATATATATAAACACACACACATTCATTATTTGTCATGAAAATATCTTTAATATGATATTTTAATCAAAATCATTTAGAGCCACTTTTGAAGAAATCAAAATTTTCGAAATGTTTTCCATGTAAAGGGTCGTTTGAGGTGGGGGTTTTTTTCTCGAAAATCTTTGTGTTGCATCCTTGTAAGATATTAAACCCAAGTACTAAGTTTGGTATTTTAATGACTTTGATTGAGAGCACCTATACCCACGTATCTGCAGATCACACATGAAAAATTATCTTCCAGAATTTCCAGAGCAAGATCATTCTTTTAATGATTATGCATCTCTCTTATGTTGGTCAATCGCAGTTTTTCTGCAGCTGATAACTGCACTGTTTGAAATGACTGGTTTTTTTCTTTGCACCAGATGATTTCCAAGAATATTTACCAATATCACTTTCATTCAATTTTTCATAGCGTTTCTTGTCTTATTTTTGCGATCTTCTTTTCGTCCAGTGCCTAAACTTTTCTTCCTTGGATTATCTTGTTTACTGGAAGCATTCTGTTTCAGGTATTAGCTAAGGTTCTTTCACTGCATAGCGCTTTCCTTATGGCCTTGTCAAGAATCATCCTCAAGTGTTCTTCCGAAGGCTCAGTTTGTGAATGCATTAACCTTAATGAATATTAATATGTATAATTGGATGAATCCATGCTTGTGCAGAATTCTGTGTTCAAAGCTCTTAGTAAAAATAAATTTTGCACCAAAATAAAAAATGAAAACATAGTTTTTAACCAGCCAAGAAGTTCAGTGGGGCTATATTTAAATAGACTAGTGAACATTATAGCAGTCAACAATGGAAGCAATCAAGAATATCCTAAGTATTCATAAAATAAATAAAATGCCTAATAGGCAAGAGAGAATTATATTTACAAACATCCACAAAAAGTAAAATGGGTACAACTCATGACAGTGTTGAACTCCCAATGTGTAGTTGATAATTTGAGATATATATGCATGTGATTAAACCTTTTTGCAGCTGTGACTCAACCTTTTTGGGAGGAATTAGCAGGATTTATTCTTCCACGGCATTATTTTGAAATGTGTTGATGGTTCTGGTATAAACAGTATGTGTAACATGTAGAGATATAGAAAATTGGAATGGTTTCAAAAACAGAACAACTTAGAGTTTAGCAATCATTTATTTACTTTTTTAACCAGTGCAAAAGTAACTTTCTGATGAAAGTATATGTTGCAATTAGAGTTGTATATTTCTGCAATTTTTCTAGTTTCATATGCTTACCTTAGCAATAGGTTTCCTATAGGCCAACAACACAGAGACTTTCCTCAATGCTGGGCAAGTCAAATAAAACCTGGCTTATTCTGTCAGCAGGAGGGGAGATTTAGAGCAATGAGACTGGGAAACCTGTTTCTCATAATGTGGTAAAATAGGCTAAGTATTATTTCATGCATGGATTTAGGATATAACCTCTTACTGCTTATTAAGGAGTTAAGTTGTTTGCTCCAAAATGATAATGAAATGTCACCACTTTGGAAATGTATAGGAGGTTTTCATTGCAATTATTCTACTATTACTCTAAAAATGCTTTAAAAATTGTTTGAGATATTTGCAAACTTTTACAGTTTTCCAAATGTACGTTTTTTTTGTTTTTTTTTAATAGCCAGGGTGATGTACTTGTGCTTACAATTATTCAAAATATTATTTTTAACAAAGTGCACAAACGACCTCAAGTGCTTTCTGTGTTATCTCATAATTATTTATTCCCCAATTCTTCCAACTTTAGTTGTCAGTTTAATGTGCTCCCCTATAGAAGTTAATCCTCCTTTTGATCTCTGTCGCTGCAAAGAAATCATTTGAAACTGTATGCAATCTCATAAAAGCATAAAAACTTGTACGAATGTAAACATTTTAGAGACTGAAAAACATTTATATTAAAGTAAGGTTAAAATATCTAACATTGTCGAAATTTGAGTAAAAATGTTGTAAAATACACGAAATGTGATAGTCAGAAAGAAGTATAAAAGCTTAAATGTTGTAAAATTGAGGAAATTTATTTAAAAGCACCAAAATTGTTTCCAAAAAGTATTAAGAAATAAATCTTTCTTCCTACAAAAGAGTTTTTGAAAATATGTAATATATTAAGCTGGGATGAAAATATAGCAGGAAAGTTTGTGCTTCATTAACACCTAATATATCCAAAATAAGCATTGTTTTATTCTATGCATGTAATTAACAAGATTTCAGGTCCTATAGGCATGCTAGCAACTGTTAGAAGCAGACTGCACTGCTCAGTATATAGAAGTACGTAGTTGGACAAAATAAAATACTGCCTCCCCTCATGCCAGGACAAGATTTCTTGATTGTTGCCTAAACTAGCAGGCATAGGCAAGAGTGGATCGAAAACTGTATAGGTGTCTCTCTAGTTACAACATGATAGAAGTATATCCAGATGTTTTGGTTTGTTTCCCAACTGGAGGGTGGGAATATTTCTTTAGCCAGGATTATTTTTATTCCCTCTCAAGTTTGGAAGAATGAAAGGGTATGTTACTCTGTGTGTGAGTTTTAAGACAATCTAATCATTCAATGAATGAACACCATGACCAGGAGCAATTGTTCCCAAGGTAAAGCCGGTGATATGACCTAGATGTGAAAGACAACATTAAATGGAACCAAACATATAACATATATAACAGTCTCAATTCTTTTTGAATTTAACATGTGAAACATGGATCATATTGAGATGGAATTGGATGTAAATCAATTTCAATTCCCCATGGAAACATGGTATCCATCTGTACATCCCAGAGTTCACATATGGTACTGTGTTTAGTTTAATAATTTAGCTAGTTCGCAGTAAATTAGCTAGTTGAGGACCTCAATGAAAGAAACTTTCTTTGGTTGACAGCACTGTAGAAAGACAGGCAGGCAACTCTCTTTTCTTCCCGCAGTCCTCATTTCCCCATAAATCTAGTGCCCAAAAGGTGCATGCATAGTAGTTGCTACTTTGTCTGCAAGTAAACAGTGTTAAAGATATATGTCCTGAGTAATACATTGTGAAACCATTTTAATTCTTGTGCTTTGGGCCCTTGATTAACAAACATTGTTTCAGAATTTTACGCATTTTTAAAACTAATACGTTTATATAAGGTAAGTACTATTTATTTCATTGGGATATCTACATGGGATCTGCCAATTCAGATATTAAATTACGTAAAACTCTGCAGATGACAAGAATGCTAGTAGCAGTATGTAAACTTCTATTACTCTCTTAATGCAAACACAGTCAGGATAGCCAACTTAATATTTCAAAGCTCCACAATGGGACCACATTCTTACAGCAGTAAAAATACTGTCAATGTGCATACGTAAATTCATATCGATCTTTTTGGGACACTGGAATTCTACTATAGTTGGCCATACAGTATACTGTAATGAACAAGTTACATATGTGACCAATAAACTCATTTGACCTCTCAACCTGGAACAGCATTCTTCTCATCTGTGAGCTGTAGCTATGAATATGTAGCACATCAAACTTTCTGGAGAAAATCATGCTAACTCGTATACCCCTTTAGCACAACAATAAGATTTTATAATCTTTTATTACCTTTAAAAATCGAGGTAAATCTCCAGTATCTGTTGTATAATCAGAATGAAAGTACATACCAAACATAAATGCTTATGTGTCATTCTGTGTCTCATTTAACACCATTACACTGTGAAGTTGCCTTCAAACTTTTAAATAGACAAAAACTGTGAATATTTAACACCAAAGTTTAAATGTGTATGGTGCTTCAGTCAGTTATATAGTATTATAAATAGTTTCTCACTGAAAAGCACCAGTTAACAAAACAACAAACACTAACACAAAACGTGTTCAGACTTCGGTGGGTGATGGAACAAATGTATGTTTCACTCACAGACAGAGACACACCAAGTGCATATAGCTGAACAAAATTAGTTCACACAGGATACTTAATTTCTGAAGTCATGAACCTACAGTTCCGTTCCATTTTTATCCTCTAAGCTCGGAACCAGTGCCCTCAAGGAGAGGTATCTTGTCCTGTCAGCAGCATCAACACTCGTAACATGTTGGAAACAACAGGGTTGAGAAATATGTGATTTCGCTGGCAGGGGTGGTGGCTTCGGTGACCGCCGTTGCTTCCTGTTGCGCCGACCAGGTACAGAAAGACTAATATTCTCAGGGCAAGCCGTCAGTCGCTCAACATGACTCCACATCTCATCAGCAGCATGTGCAGAGTCGTAGCTCAAGCCCACAAGAACGCTGTGATCTGATGACAGGTGCATTGTATGGAAGGCTTGACCAGCAACACGGAATGAACTCAAGTTGTCAATAGTGTCTTGCCAAAGTGTGAAGCAAGTGCCACGTTCTGCCAAAACAATCTGGATGCGCCGTTTGCTTCTGGAGCGTGTTTCGCCTGTGTCCAGAACTAGTAGTGGAATCCCCGTGTGTGTCAGTTCCCACTGGCCTTCGCAGGAAGTGGAACCCAGATATAGGTTTGCAAGTGAGCCGCATACAAACACCTGCAACAAAACAATATGTCATTCTCAAACTAATTATGGTTAACTGTATTTGTTCAGGAGAAAGGAAGAGTCTAAATGGGAGGCAAAAGTCATGATTTTTAAATATTTAGTTTGCTTTATAGTAGATGTGGAGAATAAAGTCACTGAATTTATATCAAAACACATTCTTGTTTACATTGGCAACAGCACTGACCTACCTTTAAATCTATTTATTATTTACAGGATATACTTTTAAGTTGTGGACCTAAGGTATAGCTGAGGAATCTGTGCAACTGAAACCTCAACCATTCAGGGCATAAGGTTTGACAAATATGGGTGAATGTCCCACTGTGACTTCTAGGTGCTTCGCAGTAAATAATAAGGTCAGTTTCACTCTTAAATGCAATATGTTAGATTAGCTGCTGTAACCAATGTAAATTGTTGTCCAAAATACATCTGAAGATGTGGAAAAAGAGCTGAGAAAACAGATATAGTAAGTCTTGCATACACAGTTTTCTCTACTCACTCTTCTAAAACTATTCTTACAAAATATAATTCTTCTATTTCTTTTTACTGGATAAGATAAACTTTCATTATTCGTTTACGCATTGTAAAGGACCTTCAAATTTAATTCAAAATGATATTAAAGGGATATAATTGAAAATTTTCAGTAACATCTTTGCTGTCACCGATGCGTTACTCCATGTTCTCCGGATAAAGACCTTATTTAGATGTAAATTATTGTACTGCCAAAATGAAAGAGACCACTTTTTTTGATTCAAGAATTTTAAAACCAATTTGATAATATGTACAAACACTAGAAGAAAGTAACATAAATGGGAATAAAGCTAAAAAGTTAATACTGGCAAGGTGAATTGAACAATCTCAGAATGAGTTATATGTGTTCTTATGAGTTAATTGACACTATAGTTAGACAAAGGGAAAATCAATTTTATGATTTAGAAGAACTAAAATTTATTGAGCTACTTGATTAAAGTGAACAGAGGTCCCATTATGAATGAGATAGTAGTGTTTTTCAACCTTCTGTGTTGGTGTTCCAATAGAATTTTGTTGTGATGTGTCTTTATCTCATTTTGTTACAAAATAAAAGTTATTCTCCATTTTATGCTAGGTAATATTGAATAATAAAATGAGAAACTACTGAGAAAATCCATTCTTCAAGAAAATATGTCCAGTGAGCCAACTACTATATGAATTATATAACAGGATCATTTTATTTGGTGTTTATAGTAATACTGTATACTGTAATATTCTGTTTTATGCTAATTTAATTGTGTGTATATAAATAGGATTTGAGATTTTATAAATGCATCAACTTACAGACCTAAGGCTAATTTTTAAAAAATCAGTTGAGAAGTGTCTCAATTTTAGCTTCAGAAGCGTTCCAGAAGTTATACATCATGTTGCTTCATACCTATAATTCTGGTGAACATCTCCACACCAGAATGTGTATTTAAAACACTTAGAGAATTCTGAACGTAGCACTCAATGTAAAGATAGGCTTTCCTACATTTCATTGTTACACATCAAAAAGCTCTATTGCATAAAATCCAAAGCCAAAGACATTTTTATGATCATGACTATAAAAATTTGCCCAAAAAGGAGAGAGGGTTCTGTTATGTACAAAAGAAGAGGCAAGCTTTATTTTGATTCTAATATTTATTACTGTAGTAATATATTTTTATATTTTTTTCCTGTATAGATGTTAAATAGAATCATAACAGTTCAATTACTGCTGACCATGGTCATGTCTGGCTTAAAAAATATTAGGAGGGGAGGGTCTTGTGATTTTCAAAAGTCAAGTGTGAGGAAAATGTTATATTCTTACTTTATATTTCATTTTTACTCTTGATAAATTTATAATATTATACTTTACTTAATAGGACAAAAAAGCATTCCAAATACTGCCACCATGATAAAGAACGAAAAAAAAGAAAAAAAAAGAAGATTTGACTCACAGGAAACACTGTCACATTGATGTTACAAATTGAGCCATGATGGGGGGGGGGGGGCATTTGATCTAAAATAGAAATACCTGTGTCTTGGCTTTGACTCCCATATGCCCAATTTTACAACAAAACAAATATTTACAAATTGGAATGACTCATTAATAATATCCAATTCCTTGCATCTATCAGCAAATTAGCATTTAATAATTATTAAATGAAGTAACTTACATGAATATGGAATATTTATCTCGTTAGTGTTTTCCTTGGGTGCACCAGTCACTGGGAGAAAAATAAAATGTAATTTTACTGTGGGCAATTTTGTCTTCAGACATGAAATCTTGATTATTAGTTATATTTCGATTTGTCTTGCACATAGTGCAGACAAAGCTCTAATTGCATACTACAAGATGGCTGATCATCGGAGGAAAGCAGGCCTAAAGTCAGCCATTACAACTTAAAACTTCATTGTTTTTTCCATTGATCAGAGATCATATGCGAGAAAAAGCTAAAACATGTATGTTTTTTGTTTTCAATATATTTTCAGTATAAAACTTTGCAGCTTTATCTATAACATAATTTTTACAATAGTCTCTTGTCAGTGTCTCTTGTCATGAAACCAAAAATAATAATTTTAAGTTGCAGGTTCAAAAGCTAGAGTAACGTGACATCAGTCGAAATGAAATACATGAGAAGAATGGTGGGTAAGAGATAGGATTACGAATGAACAAATAACAGAAAAGCTAAAACAAGAGATATCATTAGCTAATAATATAGAAGAAAGACAACTGAAATGGTATGGTCATGCCCACAGATGCCCAAACAAAGGAAAGGAAAGCAAAGCAAGCAATGGAAATGAGAGTGGAAGGAAATAGGCGTAAGGGATGGCCGAGGATAAACCGGGAGGATACAATTGAAAGAATGGGAATGAAAAGGGGGAAACAATGATAGAAATGAGGAAAATGCGTAGGGATGAGGAGTAAGGTGAGCCTGATGCTTGATGGCACCAAGGTATGGAAGAAGAAGAAGAAGAAGAAGAAGAAGAAGGTGCAAAAATTTTGTTCTAAGAATTCGGGGAGGGGGGTTCCCCACACCAGGCACACCTGTACTGCTGGTACTCCCTGAAAAACACCAGTTCATGCCACTATTCAAAACTGATATCAGAATGAAAAGGACTTTATTGGTTACTTCAGAAAAATCAAAATATGCATTGTATTTTTGATACCAATGTTAAATGCAATATTTTAATCAAAATCAATAAAGTTCTTTAAAAAAAAAAAAAAAAAAGTAGGGAAAAACTGTAATTTTTTTCATGTAGATGTAGTTTAGAGCAGGAGTTTTTATTACAAATCTTCTAATTGCATGCTAGAAAAATGGACTCAACAATTTAGGTATTTATTTGGCATTTTGTTTTCTAATTATTTGCACACATGAACACAAAAATACCATATTGTAAATGGTGAGGCAGTGCATCATAGTGGTTGCCATGCTAGGTTCTTATACCCAAGGTTGTAGGTTCAAACACGGTGGAGGATGATGGACTTCGGGCGCAAAATCCTTGATATGGCTTCCTTCGGAAGGGAAGTAAAGCTCTTGGTCCTGTGTCATAGATTTACAGCACATAAAAGAACCTCAAGCCTGAAAAAGCCTGAAAACTAGGCATCTGAGCAAAATTAAGCGGTCCAATATAGGATGTGATGCTGAGAACCAGAGCCGTTAAAGAGCGTCCACAAATAAAACCCCAATTACATTTATTTTTACTGGTGAGGGGTTAATAATATGAAATTTAAAGAACAGTAATATGGGAATATCAGAGTATCAAATGGTGTAAGTATACGTGTTAAGATGACACCAAATATAACCATTCTTAAAATTTTGTTAGCTTTCTTATTTTCTTTCATTTACTTTCAGAATTTTATACAAACCTGAGTTTTGAGGCCTCGGAAGAAAGTTTCGATTTGCATTCTTTCTTGATCTGACACATGAAGGCGGTCATCGCCAGAAGAGCTGCCACTGCTGCTACTGACATCTGTAGCTGTTTCAGAACCATCAAGGGAGTTGACGCGACGTCTGTTATGTTGTATCAGCAGTCCATGATAGGAGTCATATTTACTGGTCAGATGTCTCACTGCTTTCTCTTCATGTGACTCTTCATGCAGCTGCTTCTCCAGCTGAGGGCAGGATGCATACTGCATGCTCCCTGGCTTCATGGTTTTTCCTGTCAACACAAAACACAAAATAGTAAGCAATGCCTTACCTCATTTAATTTATTTTCCACAAACTTGTTTTACAAAAGCTTATTTTTCTATCTATTTCATGTTAATCAGGATAAAATGTTTACAGAAATAGTTTCAATACACATTCAATTAGGTACTAGAGGATATTAGAACTGAATTGATAATCAAGATATTTAAAAGCTATATGCCGACTCATACCCTTTCCATCACACAACAAGAACAAATGGAATAGTGATAGCACTTTGTAAAATCCCAATGTGTTACCTACCCATTCTTCAACAGTCTATTCTTAATAAAGTGTATTCTTCTGTTTCATTTTAATCTAGATTCTTTTATTACATACTTCCTTGTAAATAAAAACAAAGGAAGTTAAATACTAGGCTTGAGGGATAGCCAAATCTTTTAGAGTTGGTGTCCGTGTGATTGCTTTGAAATTCTATTTCACTTGCTTACCATGAAGGAAAATGACATCACATTTGAGGAAAGTATAAATATTTTAAAACAAATCAATAACAAGTAGGTAATATTTTGGATATGGATAGCTAAAAAAAATATGACATGAATTGTGTGTTTTAACAGTATCTAAACGTTTACTAAGTTATTGCATAACTTTTTATAGTAGTAAGTAATCCAGAATAAAGAGGACTTAAAAGGCTACTCCCAGAAAATTCAAGGTATTCATTTTATTTGTAATGAAAATGTCTAACATCTTCTTCCTCTGTTTATGCTCATCATATGAGGACTTACCTGCCCCCTCCCCTTCAGGTCATACAAGCCAGCTCTGGGGTCAGTTGCCTGTTGAGGAGCAAAGGACTCAGGAAGGGTGATCACACTTACTCCCAGATTGAGAACGAGGAAGAAGATTATAAGAAATAACGGTGGAATGCGTGAAAGAAAAGCTGATTAAGGAGCAGATAGTGTGGAGTGAATGGCGGGGAAACCGGAGAACCCAGATAAAAACCACAGACTTTGCTTTGTCCACCACAAATCCCACATGCGGTTCTCTTTATCGAACCTTGACCGGCTTGGTAAGAGGCCAGCGGCCTAACCTCTCGACTACGGTGCATCACAAAATATCTTAAAAAGCATATGATATTTTAATGAAAATCGTCAGTCATTTTCAGAAAATAAAAAATTTCAAAAAATGTTCTAAGTGGTAGTTTGGGGTGGAATAGTTTTCTTGAAAATTTTCGTCTCGCATCCTTGGACAATATCAAGTTCGGTATTTGACGGAGTTTTCGTTTTTGAGATAAGCTGTTCACAGGTACGCACACGCGCACATACGTGAGTTTGGGTGGTCCAATTGGTTAGGTGCTGGCCTTCTGATCCACGGTCGTGGGTTCAAATTCAGCCAAGACCAATGCTTTTGCCGCATGTCAGTAGACTTACAGGCATGTAGGCTAAAAGAAAGCCTGCGGGATAAACTTCCCCTACATCGGCGGTGCTGATATGATCCTGGCGTTTGATAGCTCGTTAATAAACAAAGAAATAAACGCACAATATGGACCCACACATACACATAGCCATTTTCTAAATTTTTAAATTTATTTTTATTTTTATTCAGAGGGTCTCAAAACATATATTTCTAGCACAATATCATCTTCCTCCTATGGTTTACAAGCTATCCTCTGATTCCTAAGATCGCGAATTGAAATCCGGTAAAAGGCCGTGGATTTTTTCGGGCGCAAAAATCCTTATCATTGGCAGTCTTCGGAAGGGAAGTAAAGCCCGTGTCTAAATTTACGTCACAAAAAAAAAAGCCTCAAGCCTGATAAAGAGGCCTCTGAGTAAAATGAGCCTCACTCCCAATATCGAACGGGACGCTGAGAACCGCAGCAGTTAAAGAGGCTCATAAATAAAACTCAGTTTCAGTTTCCAACGAAATCTCGGTATCGAACTTTTGGGTGTTATACAATAACTCTCTATTTAATATTTACACACATTGTACATGGTAGAGAAAGTAAAAATTATTTTTTGTATTCAGGGATTCTGAAAACACGAGATATATTGGTGTTGAGTTTTTGGATCGAATGTATTACCTTCTCTACCTACTAGGCACACTGTACGAGATAGAGAAAGTAATAATGCATTCCATTCAAAAACTCGACTCCAAGCTGAAACCCTAAAAAAGATTATTACACGAAGCAAATGAATCCTAATTTTAAGTTCAATTATGCGTGTTTTATTGTATTTCTATAGCACTCTAAAAGCTGGTGACGCACGATGGGAAAACAAAGGAATGTAGAGAAAGTAATAATGAAACCCTAAAAAATTATTACACGAAGCAAATGAATCCTAATCCTAAGTTCAATTATGCGTGTTTTATTGTATTTATATAGCACTTTAAAAAGCGGTGACGCACGATGGGAAAACAGAGGAATGCCGATAACACATTTTGTTTTAATGACGGAATGTATCGAAATGTCAAGCACGCGAGTGAATTTCTCTGAAGAACGAAATCTTTCAAAAGTTTGCTTCCTGCGATAATTTGGTGAGAAAAACAGCTACCGGAGATTTCACTTTGGTTGAAGGAAAGCAGTGAAATGTTATGGTTTTAAAGTATGTACTAAACTTCGCATTAACATTTATATTTTTAGTTATTTATTAGTCATTTTCACGTCATTCCGAAAGTAAACGGAATCCCTTAGATTTGAACAATTTATTTACCGTAACCCAAAGCACATATTACCTCTGTAAAATGAAATTTTAAAATAATATTCTGAACTAAAACAAGAGGCGCTTATGACAAACATCGGTAAATCGTGTACGCTAATCTCATTTCAAAATGTTACACAGATGTCATAATAAGTCGTAAGGAGTACAATTGAGTAACCATTAATCTGTTTATGAACATTATTTCCTGTTTCTGAATGCGGTATACTGAAATGCAAAGTGTGGCATTTACATAGAGATAGCGCTGCAACCAATAGGATATGCATGCCAAAGTTCGGAGCATCGTTAGCAACACCTATAACCTCGGTCATTTCCCTGCCAATCTAATCAACGCTCCATGTAAATGAGGTTAGTTTTAATAAGATCCCAAGCTAATGCATCCTTGACCCGAAGGTAATCTAATTTGCATGTGGGGTTAATCATGACACAAACTACTACGCCCCTATCCCACCCAATATGGGGATGAACGAAATTTCCTATGCGGGTATGTCTCAATCTGTCACATTGTTACGATATGCGCGTGGGCGGTCTTTATTCGCAACAGGTTATGGATGATCGTGGGAAAATGTACAGCTGCAGCCTATCATATGTTTCTATTGTTTGGTGATGGAGAAACTTTACCGTCATATGGGAGCAATAAAGAACACGCTACCAGATGGTACATTCTAGAACACATCGAGCAGATAGGCTTGTTAACTCAGGTTCACGCCTGAATTCTATATCAACTTTAAATAAAATACGTGTATAAAGTATATTTGGTCCAAAAATGAGAATGTGTACTACTTCCAGTTGTCTATAGAGTCCTCTGCACCGTCAACATTGTTATTACTGAAACTATGCTCAAAATTAAATTTATGAATTTATTACTTTCTCTATACTCACTATGTACAAAGTGTATAGAGAATGTATTGCACTCCACCAAAAAATTCGATACCGAGATTGCACCGGAAATATATGTTTTAGGGCCCCCTGTATCCAAAAAAAAGTATTTTGAGAAAAAGGTCCGCGCGCGCGCGCGCGCGCGCGTGTGTGTATGTGTGTGTGTGTGTGTGTCCGTGAACACGATAACTCAAAAACGAAAAGTCGGTAAAATACCAAACTTTGTATTTAAGTTTAATATCTACGACACGAAGATTTTGAGAAAAATCCCCCCACCCCAAACTACCCTTTACATGGAAATTTTTTCGAAATTTTTGATTTTCTAAAAAATGGCTCTAAAGATTTTGATTAAAATACCGTATATTAAAGTCATTTACCTGACAAATAACATGTATATTTTGAATTTTCTGGGAATAGCCTCTGAAGATTACTTTATTCTGGATGAATTTTTCATAACTACTAAACCGTAAGAGATGGACAAAAACTTAACCCACAAAAAATGTAGAGCACCTTAAAACATACAATTTATGTTATATACATTTTTTCCCTGGAGTTGATCGTTTTTGAGATATTCCTTGTTCTTGGTTTCAGCTTTGAAAAACTTATACTTTTCTCATACAGGAATTTGTCAACTCCTGTACATACAAACAAAGGAACATCAGTCACATAGCAACCAGCTTTTGGCTTTCACTTTAACCTATGGTACTCCCTTATTTCGCTTCTACTTACAATAAAGCAAGAAATAAGAATATTTCTGCTAATTTTTCTCGATTAGCATGAAATAAATAAAAGATAAGCTTATTAAAAATAATTTGTTACAGAGATATAGAGAAAGTCATGTGAATGGAACACATCAGATTTTTTTGAATGGATTATATGATATATAATACATTTATTTTTAACTTCGGTAATATGTTTTATTTTAGACGAAATGTTTTGCTGCAAAGGATGATGTGCAGGAACTTTAATAAATAAGCCAAATAACTGTCGCATAGTGTAATGTGATGCTGGTTTTTAATATAATTTATTTTACAGAAGTTATGCTCGCCAATGTATGTGGAGCCAAACATTGCCACCAAATGTGATGCAAATAATCGAAATTTGAAAAATAAATTAGGCAATTATTTAATAACCCCCAACCTCTTTCTGTTTATGTTTGTTTATAAGCGGCACATTTGCTACCGAGCACTGCACTTAATAAATGACAGCATGTGTGACTCACCCACCTCTTTCTGTTTGTTTAAAAACAGCTAGTTCGCCACCGAGCACTGGATGTACGTATATATGACAGTATATGTGACTCACTAACATTTACGCAACTTTATTGGAGTCAGGGGGAATACGTTCTGGCGTCAGCACTTCGCAAACATTACCTTAGGACATACTAGCTACACAGTAATGTCTATGCTTACTTATTTTCTTTTTTAATACGCGAGTGCCTAAAATCCGAGTCCTATCAAGGGGCAGACGAACATTAAAACAGAGAGAGAAAAACCTGGAGCGGGGATCGCCCGTAGTCAGGCATGAGAGTGAGGAGGATAATATGACACGAAGGCGAAATGGAGGAGATGAAAGGTGATGATGAGCAATTGGCGGAATGAATGCATGGCAGGGAAACGGGAGAAAACTCTCCCAAAAGCCATCACAAATCCTACATGCTAGGATCGATCCCGGGTCACTTTGTTGAGAGAGAAGCGATCCTATCAATGCTACACCAAATCATAAAAAAGCAGAACTAAACTTGAATAATTCCAAGGTAATTCCTAGAATTGGAAATCACATCGAAATAATATAAACCATAAAATCACAACAAACAAACCATTTTACTTTCCCTACTACTTACCCCTAGTCCACCCTTCGATACCAAGATTTCCTCAAAATGCTTTTAGAAAAAGGTCCCCAAGTGCGCTCCTCTGTCAACACAATGTATGGTTGGTCCACAATAATCGAGAGCAGAAACCAGAACGGAAACTACAAGTGTTTTTTTTTTTTTTTTTTTTTTTTTTTTTTTTTTTTTTACAAGTTGAACCTTCACCATTGTTATGGGGAGGATTACGAGAGCCTAGGAACGGAGATGGCTTTACTTTTCAACTGCTCTAGTTTTAAATGTTAGTTCCTGTTCTCGTCCTTGGGAATGACTTGTTGGATTCATATTGTGATTAGTCTTAGTGGTAGAAATTGTTCAAGGAGGTCGTGAACTACAGCTACAGTTCTGTCTAATAGCAAGCTTGGAAAACAAAAAATCGGAACATACAACCGATAAAAGCACAGAGCCACAAACCAAACTTTAATGTATGCCATTTGTTACAAATTTAACATATTACGATGAGCTTTTAAAAGAGAAATCAAAAACAACAATGGCATGGATTTTGGAATTTATTTATCACATGGAATTACAAAATTGGGTAATCTGCATTATGTTGGCTAAATTGCCACAGGATGAAAAAATGGCATACCTACAACTCAATGTAATTACAGGAAAAATTGGATGAATACTGAAAGTAACACGATGATTTTCAGGAAGTTCCGTCCACCGCAATTTATCATAGGCAATATAACGAGAGCTCCAACTTTTATCGATACATTCGCGAGCAACTTGTTACTTTACTCACTTCAAGAATAAAATAGCAATGATTAGCCTATATGGAGACGAAGAATAATATTCCTAAAATCCCATTTGTCTTGACGTGTACGTATATGCACCGAAATCACTGCAACTTGATGTCCATGCCATAAATCATGGCCTTGTTATTTACAGAATTCGTTGAACTGGTTCCTCTCACTCACTCTCTCTCTGTCTCTCTCTCTCTCTCTCTTTAGTATTCTGTGGCTTTGAGTTTTCAATTAATATGTCTATTTCAGCGATAGGTCTTACCCAGAACGTTTTGGGAACTTCCGTCATTATGTAATATCACTGTACACTGGTACTATTATTATGAGAAAAACATTAGTTCAGAGAGAAAACAGATGCACGTGGGTGCGATAAATTAAGAAAAACAATTGCAGATGGGTGTGATAAAAACGATTAAAATGCTGAGATAATGGGTTCCGATTGGTTGGAATTTTACGCGCCAATGTACTGGATTGGCCAGTTCCTACGATCACGAGTTATGAACGAAATAGTCTAATTAAATTATTTGTTTGTACGACGCTGTCAAATTGTCAGGATCATATCAGTGCCGCCGATGTGCCTGCAATAGTTCTTTTACATGCCACTAAATCTATTGACATGCATACTTAAGCACATTAAAAAACTTTGGGTCTGGACCGGGTTTTAACCCGTGAACTTGAGACCAGAAGGCCAGCACTAACCAACTGAGCTACCCAGACCGACACCAAACTTTTTTTTCTTCGTAAAAACGGTGACAAATTGGATTAAAATATTACGTTTGAGATATTGACGTGAATAAAATGTATGTCTGGAATGTTCTGTAAATGACGTGTTGAGCACTCATTTATTCCGTTGTAGTTTGTATAATGTTGCTAAATTGGAAGGCCATAAGAACTAAACAAAAGCTTTGGCTGTTGTTTGTGTATATATATTGAGACAGAGCATACTGGTTAAATTTATTTCTTTATACCATGATGAATGATGTAAAGAATCGACTCCATGTGAATAATATTAGACATGCTAAACTTGTAAGAGAGAGAGAGAAACTTAAAAAATGTGTTACGAAGTAACGCGTCAGATTTTTTAAATTTTATTTTTCTTGCTTTACTCCACTCGTTTAGGTTTTCGAAATAGCCGTAAAGAATTGCTAAACAATTATAGGATGCTGCTACTGTCAATGTTATATTAGTTTTCGTAACATTCGTGGCGAAAGGCGTTCACAAATTGATACTTAACCATTACTATTTTTGGGAGAAAGCTTAGCTTCGTGCAACTCATGACCCCGGTAATATGAGGAGACGAGCAGAAAACAAATGAACATGGAAGCGTCTGTCACTTATCATAAAAGTATGAAGCAATACATGTTCCGTCACGAACACCACGTTTGTCCTTCAACACCACCTAGGTAAGTCTTCTGAAGATACGTATTGGTTATCGACCATTATTTCGAAACCTTGAATAAACTTTGTCATGTGCTTCCATACTCAAAAAGAAACTAAAGGTTAACTTGTACTCATGAATATAAGAACAAAACTCTACACACTAAGTGCATAGTACGTGTTGAGAAAGTAATGAGCTTGTCGTGAGAATAACCACTAATAAACAATAAAGGTTGGAAAAAGACATGTGAATGTAGCACACCAGATGCATTTGCTATCTATTGCATCTTAATCGATAAGCTTTTGTAGAAATATTTAGACTACACATTTCGTTGTAGAACAACAGAAATAAAAATAGGCTCAAACCTTGTATGTGATACCATATCAGACATGGTTTGACGCCTCAACTATGGCAGGATACATATCTTCCTTCGCCTTTCTATTCTCTGGCCTTCAAAACAAAAGAGCTGAAACCTTCACTTGGTTCCGTCTCGCTTGCATTTCGCTTTCATGCTATTAGTGGCGTTCATTTCCTTTCTATTTCTTTATGGCACAGTTACTTAAGGGATAGGCCTGTGTATTTGCTTAAATAATGTATGTAACTTTCTCATATAGCATGTTCACATTTCGGATATGGTGTTTTGTTTATTCAGTTTGCTTTATTAAGAAAATTTTGGTAATTCTACACTGTTTTTTGTGTGGCGTAAATAACGTCATATTAATATTGTATATTGGAAACTAGTCTTAAGAATATTGAATTTTAGAAGATTTTGCATAATAGACTACCCTTAATCTACACCAGTTTCAAACAACTTTAAAGTGTGTGAAGAAATGTTCTACATACACCAGTTTCCGCGATTTCATTTCCTAACATAGAACGGTCCGGCTAAAAATCGAAGACTTTAGAAACTTTTCTTAATTTGGTTTCATTTTTAAATTTGGCATTTTCTCCCAGATTTTCTTCTAACTCGTCGGATAAGGTTTCCAGACGTACGTGCGACAGTTTATGCATTTTAGTTTGTTGTCTCATTTGCAATTTGTTTTTTAACTCTATTTACTGTGCATGTCCATTTGTTTTTGAGTTTGTTAAAACATTGATCTACTTTCTTATAATCTTAATGGAATATTTCAGTTTAGCCATATTTCTCTCGAACCTAAACAATTTCTTTTTGATGTGTTCTTTTCTTCAAATTTTAGTTCCTTTGCATTTAAATATTATGTGTTCCAGATTTTCATTTTCACCGCATATAGGACATTGATTTTGTATAATACCTTCATTAGACCTTTTAGCCTCCATACTCTTGTTCTCACCCATTCATTACCTTCTCGCTCCTCTTTGTCATGTCAAAGTATTTTTCTCTCCGCTATGAACTGAGTATCTCTTTTCGGCTACCTCACTAAATATTTTACTTTCTCTAGCATGCATTTATATAGTAGCTAGAGAAGGTATTCTATACCGCCCAAAAATTCGATCTCAGGATTTCACCGGAAATGAACATATTTTAAGGTCAACTGAGTCCAAAATAGAGGCATTCTTAGAAAACAGTCCGTGTGTGTGTGGTGTGGCATTTATGATTAGTATCCTCTAATGATGCGATACGAAGATTTTCACGAAAATTCCCCCTCCTTATACTATACCCTTTACATGGAAAAAAAATTGAAAGTTTTGTTTTTCTTAAATGGTTCTAACGAGTTTGTCTAAAATACCCAACGTTAAAGATAATTACATTACAAATAAAGTATAGATCTTCAGTTTTCTGGGAATATCCTCTGAATCTGTATGAGAAAATAGAATATTTTGAAAAAAACAATGTATCTTCCAGGATACGACACGTAGATTTTCGAGAAAATCCCACCACTTCAAACTACCCTTATATGGAAAAAAATGTCCAAATTTTTTATTTTCTCAAAAATGGCTCTTTAGATTTTAAATTAAAATACCGTACATTAAAGATACTTGTGCAAATAAATAATATACGTTTTTGACTTCTACCTCCTTCTATTACAACTTCATCTTGAAAGTAATAAATAATTTTATTTTTAGTTTTTGAACCTTCATGAAATATTATAAATTTAGCGGTTTACTAAATTACATATTTGTGACCAATAGGTATACCTCGAATTTTCTGGAAATCGCCTCTTCAGTTTAAATGACTTTTGCGTAACTAGTAAACCGCAAGAGATAGACAAAAAGCTACTAACATGTAGATATTTTTAAAACACGCAATTTGTGTCATACTGGAATTAGCCATTTCCGAGATATTCGTTGTTATTGCTTTCAATTTTAAAATGAATAAACTTTTCTCATACGGGAATATAAATACGCATTTTAATCACCTAGTAACCAGCTTTTAAAAGATTTGACTATTGCTTTAGCCTAGTGTGTGCCCTTCTACTTATAAGGACCCAGGTAATATGATAAGTTATGCTAATTTTTATCTCCATTAGCATACAGAAAATAGGAGAATAAGCTTTTTAAGAATAATTTGTTAAAGATCTGTACAGAAGGTCATGTGAATGGAAAACATCAGAATTTTAGTTCACAGATACATACATGAACTTTTTTCTAAAAATACTTTCTTTGATTTAATTCAAAGATTCTCTCAAAAATATATATTTCCAGTGAAATCTCAGTAACAATTTTTGAGTAGGATGTAGTAAGTACCTTCTCTACCTACGTGAACATAGTACATGGTAGAGAAAGTAAAAGTCTCGTAGTCTTGGATGTTTTATCGCATTAAATACTCGTAATGTCCATAGCTATTACTTTTTCTAACCCGCATGTACAATGTACATAGTGGTTAGAGAAGGTATTGTATTCCAACCAAAAATTCGATGTCAAGATTTCACCGGAAACATATGTTTGGAGTGTGTGTGTGTGTGTGTGTGTGTGTGTGTGTGTGTGTGTGTGTGTGTGTGGACAACATAGCTCAAAAACAAAAAGACCGTTAAATACCAAACTTGGTATTTAGGTTTAGTATCTTCCAAGGATGCGACACGAAGGTTTCCAAGAAAATTTCCCCCACTACAAACTACCCTTTATAAGAAAAAAAATCGAAAATTTTGATTTTCTCAAAAATGGCTGTAACGATTTTGATTATAATATCGTATATTAAAGATATTTACATCCCAAATAAAATGTATATCTTGAATTTTCTGGAAGTAATCTCTTAAGACCTTATTCTGAATGGACTTTGCCGAATTCTGCTTTACTGCTAAACCGTAAGATATAGACAAAATCTTACTGCACGAAAAGTGTAGATCTCGTCAAAACACACAATTTATATCCTTTACATTTTTGTTGTGGAGGTAACCGTTTCCGAATTATTCCTTGTTATTGGTTTCAATCGTAGTACTATACTTTTCTCAGACAGGAAGAATTTGTTTTTCTTTTGTTCTACTCCTGGCCAAGCAAAGAAGCGATTTGCAATGACAATCGCATAACGACAGATTTTAAAACATTTGACTATTGCTTTAGCCTAGTGTACTCCGTTAATTCTCTTCTATTGATAAGGAACTAATTAATAGGACCATTCTGTTAATGCTTATATCGATTAGCATGGTATAGAAAGAAGAAGAATCTTTTGTAAGAAGTTTGTTTGTGGAACAGCTAGAGAAAGTCATGTGAATGAAACGCAACAGATTTTTGTGGTTACAGTTCCAGGTTCCAACAAAGCGACTAGATTTTAAGGCAACCTGATACACGAAAGCCAGAGTACTCTGGTACTCATGAGTTACAGCCATCCATCAAAAGCAGACGCCGCGCCGGGCGTCGCATCGCTTCGGAAGGAAGGAAAGGGTGTGCCAGGAAATGCACCCGCGTGCAAACACATCAACATCGTTAGAGCAACAACAATATTGATTGCGCGTCCGCTATAGTGTTTGTAATGTCACACGCACACGTGTCTCTCTGGAGCGTCGGTAATGTCATCTGTTGGACGTCTAACAGAGAGGTACATAAACTGTTTGTACAGGATCAAGAACAAGGAATACACACACAGGAAATCTGATACTCAGAACCAAGATGTGTTGAAAATTTACATTAAAAAAGCTGAGGTGTTCCATTCGCATGACTTTGTCTGCCTGTTCTGTAAACAAACTATTCTTACAAACGATTAGTATTTTATCTATATCATGCTTCTCGAGATAAACATTAGCACAAGTTGTTTTATTACTTGCTGCCTTCTTAGCAGAAGGGAAGTAGGGGAATACACTAGGCTAAAGCGATAGTCCAATATTTTAAAAACTGGTTGATATGTGAACATCTGAAGTACGATTCGCTTGCTAATAATACAAAAGAGACTTAAGACGAAAGGTGGCCCCGTTTGAGAAGATACCTAACTTAAAACTGAAACCACTAACAAGGAATATTTCGGAAACGGCAAACTCTACAACAAAAATGTATTACATAAACTGTGTGTTTTACCGAGATCTACATTTTGTCTGCATCTTAAGGTTTATCAGTTGTGCAAAATTCAGAAAAGTTCATCCAGCATAAAGAGGTCTAAACAGGCGATTCCCAGAAAATCCAAGATATAGGTACATTTCGTTTGTCATAAAATGTCTTAAACATACGGTATTTTAATCAAAATCGTTAGAGCAATTTTTGAGAAAATCAAAATTTTCGAAAAATGTTTCATGTAAAGGGTAGTTGGGAATGAAAATCTTTGTGTCGCATCCTTGGAAGATGACAAACTTAAATACTAAGTTTGGCATTTAACACTCTTTTCGTTTTTGAGCTAAGTTGTCCACAGACACACACACATACATACGCGCGCGGACCTTTTTCTAAAACGCTATTTTTTATTCAGGGGGTCCTAAAACATGTATTTTCGGTGAAATCTCAGATCGAATTTTTGGGTGCACTACAATACCTTCTCTATACACAATGCAAATAAATAAATACATATATATATATATATATATATATATATATATAGAGAGAGAGAGAGAGAGAGAGAGAGAGAGAGAAGAGAAACTAGGTATTCCAGTCACATGTCTTTTTCTACCTGTTCTGTAAACAAACTATTCTTACAAACGTTTATTCTTTTATCTCTATCATGTTAATCGAGATAAACATTAGCAGAAGTCTTATTACTGGTTATCTTCTAAGCAGAAGGGAAATAAGCGACAGACAGACAGACAGACACACACACACACACACACACACACACACACACACACACACACACACCAGGCTAAAGCGAGTCAAATCTTTTAAAAGCTGTTCGATACGTGAACATTTGAAGTCCGGCTCGCTTTGCATTGCCAATAATACAAGAGACTTGAAACGAAACATGACCTCGTTTGAGAAGATACATAGTTTGAAATTGAAACCAATAACAAGGAATATCTAGAAAACGGTCAATTCCACGAAGAACTATGACATTAATCATATGTTTTAACGAGATCTACATTTTTTGTCAAATAAGCGTTTTGTTGTCTCTTACGGTTTATCAGTTATACAAATATTCAGAAAAATCCATCCAGAATAAAGAGGTCTATACAGACTATACCCAGAAAATTCAAGAGATACAATTTATTTGCCACGTAAATATCTTAAATATACGAGACATTAATCAAAATCGTTAGATTCACTTTTGAGAAAACCAAAATTTTCGAAATAGTTTCCATGAAAAGGATTGTTGGGGTGGGGGATATATACATATTTAATCTTTGTGTCGCATCCTTGGAAAATAAACTTCAATACCAGGTTTGTTATTTAACAGTGTTTTAGTTTTTGAGCTACGCTGTCTCCACAGATAAACTGACAGAATCACACACACGCACATGCACTGACCTTTTTCTAAGCATGAATTTTTTTGACTCAGGGAAGCTTCAAAACATATATTGCCAGTGAAAGCTTGAGATCCAATTTTTGGGTGGAATACAACACCTTCTCTAGCTATGTCGCTATGCGTTACATTTAGTATTACTCCTAGATTTCTCTTGCTATTTATCTGAGAATTTTCTTATTGTGTAATTTATATAACGTTTTCTACTATTCCTGTCCTTGAAAATATAATTGTTTTACATTTATTTGGATTTATCTCCATTTTATTACATTGTGCTCAGAGTTGCATTTTCTACACATCCCAATGAGATTCACGTGGTTTTATTTATTCATGGTGTATATACGTATATTATTATTTTAATAGTTTCTTTGTATTATATTGCATTGCTAATATTATTTAGATGAAAGCACAGCTGAAGAGCTCTTGGATGTCAATTCTACCACAACAAATTCATGCATGTCATATTACGTATACCTCAAATTCGATGTTCGTTTTTACACGTTTCCTGTAAAGTAACCATAAAATAGAGAACTTCATGTTTAATTTCTATTATCTGGTGTTTTATTTGTTTCCTGGTATACAAAGCGCAATGCAATTGTGGCATCTTGGCTGTATCATACATTTATTGCTGTTATATCATTGCAAGTCATGAGAATTTCCCATGATGCCTCATTCCTCGGAGGAGTCCCACGCGGGGATCTTCCCATTCACGAACTCTCGAGCTAAACTCTGTGTGAAACGTGTTTCCTTTTTTCACTGATAAACAAAGCAAGCAGAGATCCGGTTCCTGTGAAATGAAACTTGCACTGGCACGAGGAAAAAATGTAAACTTTAAGTGCAGAGTGAAGGAAACAACGCCTTGTGCAGGGAAAAGTTACAAAAACCCTTTGACTACGATGCGATTCTTATTCGTTTTTTTTTTCCCCCTCCCTCTCCCAAATTTTCCTCTCTGGTTTTTTCTTCCTTCTGAGTTTATTTTTCATTCATTCACTGCTTCACTCTGCAAATGTTTTTATATTCTATTTCTTTTCCCTTCGTATTGCTCTTCCCAGACACATTTACTTTCTCTATACATACTTAAAAATTAGTTTTTTATGTTTTATATAAAATGTTATTGTTACCTTTAATTAGAGTTAAATATAGCAAAACCCCGCGGGAGAAAAAGAAAAAATCTGATGTGTTCCATTCAAATGGCTTTCTCTACATCGCTGTAACAAATTATTGTTAAAAAACGTATTCTTCTATCTACTTTACGATAATCGAGATAATCATTAGCAGAAATTATCTTAATTCTTGCTTCCTTCTAAGTAGAAAGAAAATAAGGGAATACACTAGGCTAAAACGATAGTCAAAACTTTTAAAAACTGGTTGCCATATGTTTGAAATCCGTTTCTATGAAGGGCCAGAGGTTAACAGCTTTCCGTGTGAGAAAAGTTTTAAGTATTTTGAATCTGAAACAAATAACAAGATTATCTCAGAAATGGTATATGACATAAAGTGTGTGTTCTAGCGTGATCTACATTTTTTGTGGAGTAAATTTTTGTCTATCACTTACGGTTTACCAGTTACGCAAAATTCATTCAGGATAAAGTGGTCTTTAGAGTCTATTTCCAGAAAATTCAAGATACAATATTTGTTTGCCATATAAATATATTTAATATAGCGTATTTTAATCAAAATCGTCAGAACCATTTTTTAGAAAATCATAATTTTTTAAATCTTTTCCATGTAAAGGGTGGTTTGGGGTGGGGAAGATGTTATCAAAAGTTTCGTGTGACATCTCTGGAAGATACTAAACTTAAATGCCAAGTTTGGTATTTTACCAACTTTTCGTTTTTGAGTTATCGTGCTCACAGATACACGCGTGTATCTAAAATACTTTTTATACAAAGGACCCTACAACATGTATTTCCGGTGAAATCTCGATATCGAATTTTTGGGTGTAATGCAATACCTTCGCTATGTACATAGTACGTGTAGAGAAGGTAAAAATACGAGATACTCAAATTCGCGTTGGCAGCATTGTTGCGACAATTGACAAATGTTTCAGTCCTAAATTTCAATACAAGTATAATATTTGTTATATTGCATACAATAACATTATTGGTCCTCAACCTCTTTCTTACAAGTGTTAACTGCTTGCACAAGAATTCAATGCGGAGTTTCACTGTTATTTTGCCGTTAAGTTGGTGAATGTGGGTTATTTTGTCTTTAAGATGCCAGCGAAACGAAAGCGTGTTATAATAAGCATTGAACAGAACATGGAAGCCATTAGCGACAGAATAATAGCCGACTAGGGATTCAAAGCATTTGATAAGAACGACCATAAATGCACACTCTAATCATAAGGAGAAATAATGAATTATGACACTATCAATATTACAGAACTATTAAGTCACCTTGCGTTTTGTAAAACAAAGCATGAATCAACACCAACAGATACGTATAATGCTTCTCAAATGGTGACGTGAAATAGTTGCTCGCAAGCCTTGCGAAAAGAAAGTTTGTGAAATAGTCTTTGTAAATACTGTAGTGCATATAAATACCATATATAGTAGTAGTTTATTAAACATCATTACCAGAAGTTGGAATACAATTATTTCCTTCACTGCTTAAAACCATTACCATCAATAATATCCGAAATGGATCTACCCTTTTATTGCGGTTGAACGGGGTTCTACTGTGCGCAAAAAAAAACAAAAAAAAACCAGAATTTCCGCTAGGTCTTTTTATGTTTATTTATGATACAAATGTGGATTTTACGAAACGAGGCACAGCTTGTGCTTTAATGAGACCTAAATTTTTGTGCAGTAACGTTTTCTCTAGCTCTTACAATTTACCAGCTATACAAAAGTTATTGAGAATAAGGAGGACTTCAGAAGCTATTCCCAGAAAATTCAAGATAATAGTTACATTTAATTTGTTATGGAAGTTTTATAGTATTTTAATCAAATAGAGGATTTTTTGATAAATTCAAATTTTCATATACAACGTAAGTTTGGGAAAGGGGTTTTTTAAATTAATCTTAGTGTCATATTCTTGGAAGATGCTGAACTTAAAATAAGTTTGGTATTTAACTGGCGTTTCATTTTTGAGCTATGCTGTTCACACTCACAGAGCTTTTTTTTTTTTTAAATGCTGTTTTTTTTTATTTAATTTAGCTATCCTGAAACATGGTTTTCCAATTGAATCTCGACATCTAATATTTAGGTAAAATTCCTATAATACTTCCCCTCTTACTATACGTAGTAGAATCGTCTCTGGTTCCCAAGGTTGCGAAGGCGATAGATTTTTTTCGGGCGAAAATCCTTATCATGGCTTCCTTCGGAAGGCAAGTGTAGCCGATGGTCCGGGCCGTAGATTTAGGGCACTTAAAGCAACCTCAAGCCTGGTAAAGAGGCTTCTGAACAAAATGAATTGGTCTTTCACGTCCAATATAGAATAGGATGCTGAGAAGATAGCAATTAAGGAGAATCTATAAATGAAACTCACTTTCGTTTCATACGTAGTAAGGAAAGTAATACTTACTGATACATTTTATTCAACAGATGAATATAATCAAGAAAATAATCTTATCTTCCTTAATTAATAAACCTGTTGGACCTAACTATGCCAGTGAACTTAGAAGTAATGCACCTACACCTATCACATTTTCAATCTCATATCTAATATCGTTTCTGAGATAATTCAGCAGATCTAACATTGGCGGGATATGTTTTTAATCTCCCTTTGTGACAGAAGCAACAAAAACCTAAATAAAGGCAGTTATCCAACTTTCTAGTATGGTACCGTCGCTTGCTGAATGCAAATTATTAGAAAGGTCACCAGCGGCTTGAAGATGTTACGAGCGAAAGTGCAAGTATTTGTGGTTTGCGGGAACGTAGCCATCAAGAAGACTGAAGAGTCAAGCACCAAACAAACCACACATCTGAATGCATGTGTTGAAAGTCCGTGACGAGTAACTGCTACGTTTTCTCTTCATGGACAAAGTTGGATCAACCACAGCTCCACTAGAAGAATGTCTTCTATCTATACATAAACTTTCACTGGATGATGTGTTTCCCAGAGTTAAAAGGTGACAGCGACAAATTGCTTCTCTCATGACATGAAATTGGATGAAGCCAGCTTACGTCGTTGGAATAACTGTTGCTGTGCCTTCCTTGCCAAATCGGTGGACAAGAATGTAACATAGCAAAGATTTTCTTGGCACCTTGTAGCCTTTGAATACCTGGAATAACGGAGGTGAGACGTTGATAAGAAATTTAATGCAAGTATTTCACTCTAAGTCCTTTTAATACGAAACTTCCCTTTAATTCTGTTATTTGTTTATATCCTCTAAAAAAGCCCTAAGGGTGTTGATTAATACACACACACACACAAATTAAATTAAACTGAGTTTTATTTGTGGACGATCTTTAACTGCTGTGGTTCTCAGCATCCCATTCTATTTTGGGCGTGAAAGATTGCTTAATTTTGCTCATAAGCCTCTTGCTTAGGCCTGAGGTTCTTTTACTTAAAGTAAATGTAGAAACTTTGCTTCCCTTCCGAAGGAAACCATGCTAAGGATTTCTACGCTCGAAAAAAATTCATCGTCCTCCACAGAATTTGAACCCGTGACCTTGAAAATCAGAGGCTAGCGTGTTACACCTAGGCCACGGAGGGCGACACACACTCACACACACGCACACACACAAACATACATACACATAATAAAACCCACATCTTGAATGCTTTATAAATAGCCTATGAAGTCCTCTTCATTCTGAATCGGATTTTGTACAATCGAGAAACATGAGAGATGCAGTTAATATTTTGTAGCTTTAGTCATTTGACTATAACCAGGAACGGAGGGGACATTTGTACCTTACCCAATGCGAATCTTATGTGGTTATCACCCCTGGAAGAACGGATCAAATGAAGGAATTGCATAAGATGATAGGCCGCAGGCCGAATGACAGAGGTGCACAAATCCATAGCGATTCCAAGCTTGATGACCCGGAGACACGACCACTCAAAAAAGGCATCCCTCTGAAGAGACACGACCACTCAAAAAAGGCATCCCTCTGAAGGAACCGGGGAATACTTGGCCCAGCTGAGACGCCTAGAGAAGACTGTCTTCTGGCAGCGCCAAGAAGAACCTTCCAACAGCAAGCATCTGCCCATCCGTCCGACATTGACCAGTACTACAGATCCCCTAAGCTTACCTCAAGACTGCAGGAGTTTTTCTGCCCAGTGCGATAATTGGAAATGCGCCTACACCTCACGCCTTATATCGGGATTTAGTTGAACTTAACATGACGCGACGTAATGTGAAATTCTAGCATTATTAATTGAAGCTATTTAATATCGACATAAAGTGACTTAGTAATGCGACCTAACTTCAGTGTTTGACAATGTCTAACGTTGGCAATTATAACTTAACAATAGTACTTCCTGTTTTGTTTAAATGTTTATAAAATGCAATCATGAAACTTTCAAAAGAGTTTATATACTGGTCCCATCTGTCTATATCTTTGCTGTTCAAAAATCGGTTCGTAGAGCGGGTGCTCCTTGCGTCTATAGGTAAATGTGCAGTCAGCTTCAGTCTAACGTGCCCCAAAACACAGACACATCCTAATTTTTATACACAATGGTGTTAGTCCTACATGACTATTTATCCTCACATAACGTATATTTGCATTGGTGATCAAAAAAATAAATATCAAGAAAAGATATGTGATGAAAGAAGAAAATTGTTCTGAGCAAAAGATAAAAACAAAGTTACGCAGTAAACATGTTTCAGTATTTCGGGTTTACCCTTTCATCAGGACATTAAAAGATTAAAATTACACAAAAAATGAAAGCAAACTTAACGATCGACTGCACTGGTTAATAATCATCTTTATTATTGGGTATATGTATAGGTAACAGTTTTTTGTTTAACGATAAATGAGAAATTTGTTAAATTGAAAAAAAAAATATTTTGACATAATTTTGAAATGTGTATATATAATTTAACATTTGCGTCTTAATTTCATAAAGCTGGAAGTTGTGAAACAATGTTTGGTATTTCAACAAAAATAAGTTCACAATTACAAAACTTAATAGATAACACATTGAGATATCAAGCAAAACAAATTCCTAGTCTGAGTATGGATACAGATGTGCTGTTTTATTTCCAGAACGCACAATGATATACAAATTATCGGAATCTTACACCATCTGCTCCAGTGAACAATTTGCAATTAAAATATCTTTGGAAGGGATAAACTCAAACAGGAAATGCGTATTTTTTTCAAATTCCTACAGTGTTTTAACTTCGCTTCAGAATCTGTCGTCAGATAATTCGCTGACCAAGAAATCCAATATTTATACAACCAAATGTTGCTTGAAAATAAAGAAGTACCTAACTTTCATGTGGATACCTTCCCATAAGATAGAGGGGGACGAAAGAGCAGATAAAGCAGCAAAAGAAGCAACACAAATCCACCAGTTCATCCCCCTATCCTTATTCTCATGAAGATGCTATACAGCATGTTAAGATGAAGTTGATACAAAAGTGGAAGAACAATTGGATTGAAAATACTCGCTACAGTAAACTGCATGAAGTAAAACGTAACACATCATTTATTAACATATCCGAAACAGCCGGCATCAACAGTTGACACTCACCAGACTAAGAATTGGATATACTAAACTAACTCATAACTATGCATTCACCAAACAACAGTCTGTGTACATTGCAGCCAGAGGACATCAGTCAAATATATCAAGTGCCCACTAAGTACAGAACCAACCACCAAATTCCTCCAGATCTTCAGGTACCACTTGAACAAACCAAATTAACATTGTTTAAATTCATAAAAGATTGTAAACTAGAATGCCATAAACTAATCTTACAAGCTAGATATAATTATTAATTTAATGTTAAAATATTGTATTCAAAGTGTTATAAGTTAACATTTCATTGTACTATATGACCTGTGTAGTTAGGCGACATTAAATACAATTATAAATAAAACAGAAAAATTCTTGTTTGTTAAAGTTGCAGTTTCGTAACAGATCCAATGTTAGATTTTCAATCTAAAGAAAAGCCTGCAACTCACCTTGCTTTATACCGAATTAACTCGCTGAGAGCCAAATATGAAATATTAGAGTGGTCGTTTTGGAAGCAGAACACATGAATCCCATTGTTAGAGATACAGTAGAAGACAATTTAAAAGTTTGCTGCCGTATGGCTTGGTCTAAATTGGACATCATTATGGTTAAAGAAAATAATGATAATAACAATAAAAGCTTTAGATCATTGTTTGGACCTTCAAGGCTACATCATGTATCGGTGAATTATATAATGTAATGGCAGCATTCAACTAATCATTTAGGTATTAATTCTGTTTTGCTTCTTTGTTACAAAGAACTGTGCCATTGTTGAACAGCTAAGCCACGATGGACGGTAACAAATTAGACGTAGTAACAGCATTCTTGGCATTGAAAGCAAAAGGTGAGTCTTAACACGTTTTATGTGAAAAGTGCCTTCAGACTAGCGATAGTAAATGCTGACAGCGAAATTCCTCTCTGCGGATTAACTTGGTTGCAACAGACAGAAGGACAACTATGAAAAACAAAAATGTCACAACTTGTACGTTGCAGTTTGGTGATGTGTAAAATATATTTGACTCTATTCATGATATTAATTTCAAAAGTTTTGAAATTCGAAATGAGGGGTTTTTACATTGTTACCTGTTAATTTTTATTTCAGTTATATCATTACTCATTAATTCTGCCCAAAAATTAATGCAAAATTATATTAAGTATTCAACACAAAACACCACCAATTAAAATTGTTAACGCGAATTTTTAAAATAATTCTCAACACAAAACCTTGCCGCCGGGTTTAGGGCATATAGTTTTCTCCAAAACGGGTCCTCAAACGGGACCGCTCCCTCCTTACCACTGGGCAATAATCATTAGCGAACAAAAGAGGCAATGTGGTAAAATCTGTTTCCTGGAGACACTGCTTGTAAGTCGAGAAGCGCGCCTCAGTTACGGGACCATTAAGTGGAAAACTTGGCTACAGCGTGCAGTGGTTTCCAATCGCAAACCCCCAAACCGCAAACTTTAAAGTCTTTGGAAGAAGAGTGGGGCAGGGTTATCAAGTTCTGAAAAATACTGTACAACGGAGGGGGACATCTCACACAATGCAACCCACAAGAAACCTATCGCGGTTATATCCTCTCCTCCTCCAATCAAGGAGGAAGGCTTAAGCTACGGTGGCTTGAAACGTGATGCTTATTGTTGAACCTGACACGACGGGATGATTTGACGATTATTCCGATTATCCAACATATATGACATAAGAATCACCTTCAAAGTGACCAAATCTGATTTTCATTTCTCGCCAGTTTCACTCTCAGAAAGTCGCTAAACTTAAACATAATTTGTAATTCCCCACTATTTTCAAATATTTGTTAATGTTTTATGCTTTCGCAGCCCCTAAAACCCACCGCCGTGTGTGGAGGTACCGCTCGAACCCCTCCCCCTTGACCAAAGTGACCAAATCTCCCGTTTCGTTTGTCATCAGTTTCAATCTCCAGAAAGTGCTAAACTTAAACACGATTTGTGATTACCCGTTATTTTCAAATACTTTGTTCATGTTTTATGATTTTGCTGCTCCTAAAATCAGCCGCCCTGTGTGTTGGAACCGCTCGACCGGGGCCCTGGCTATTTAAAGCATAAAAGGGGAAGCGAGATGATAGGACATGAGGAAAATAACATTCCTGGTGAAGAGAAAGCATCCTAGTGTCCACCTAGCCAACCAGGGAAAACTACTAAAAACCCGTCGTCAGAGAGGCTGGTTCCAGGAATTGACCCCAGGAACTTCCGAATCCGAGGAGCCGTCTCGCATCCGATTGTTCGGTTGAATTTTCAGCCATTTTAAGAAAACAGCTTTTGAAACGACGGTGTTGTCCTCTCTTTCTCCCTTGCTTTCTCTTTCTCTCGCTCCCTCCGTCCCTTCCTTCCTTCCTTTCTTTACTAATCTTACATCTATTGTTTATTTGCAACAAAATGTGTTGAGACCATATTTAAGATTCACAATGCTGAGCTTTATAAAGAAAATAAGTTTTCAAAGCTCTCTACGCCGCCAAAGTCGTCATCGCAACACATGTTTTAAACTAAAATAACGCAACGCCATTCCGATTCAGTAGTTTTGATTCGTATTGAAATTTTCTCTGGATTATCATTCATATTTTCAGAAACAATACAAACCCTTTGTTGAATAAAGTGCTTCATTTGTGTCGTTTCACACAAACGAAATTCATATTCCTACATAGCCTATAATAAACACTAAAATAATTACGAGTTCATGTATAACTCACAGTTTTAAGTTATAACTAACACGTTTGTCCCCCCCCCCCCAATTATATGCTGCATTTAACATTTACGTTGTAACAGCGGCTTTTCCTTTGATAGTTACTCCTGGCAATTATTTTCCCTCGTTTACTGTTGGTGCTTTGGGGGAGTTTAACGTCCTTTAACCTGGTTTGGTCATATCGGACGACGAATGAAATTGATGATATGGTGCTCAAATGATCTCGGGGGTCATGGAGCTTAAAGTTACTCGACATTCGTCTTCTCAGGATAAGGGAAAACCCCGAAAAAAACCTTACCCGGGTAACTCACCCTAAGCGAGATTCGAACTCACGACCTTTTGAACGTGAGGCAGACATGCTACCACCACGCTACCCAGGCGGGCATCTTTATCTTTATATGCACACATTCACACACACACACACTCAAGGCCACTTGCCTCTCACCTAGACAGCTCGGGTTCGACCCCAAGCGACCGCATGTGGAATTTGTAGTGGACAAAGCGGCATAGGGACGGCTTTTCTCCGGGTTCTCTGGTTTGCCCCACCATCGCATTCCACCTGTGCTCCATCTTCATTCCATGCATCGTCAGTGTCATCGCCTGCTGTGCCATATGCAATAAAAGCGGGCGTCAAACACTATATAAAAAAAGAAAATCACAACACACTCACACTTATCTGGGAGAGGATGGGGCAAGAAAAAAATTCCCAACCACCCCTCCCAGCCGAGAATCGAAACCGGGACTCCTCGGACAGCAGGCAGGCGCTCTACCAACTGCGCTACGTAGCCAGTCTTTGTTTTCTTCTGTTAGCAACTTGTTACTGTACAACATAAGAGTATCAAATGTAATGAATACATTAGGGCTATAAATGATAGTTTATGTTTGATTTATACTACTTTTAAACTGAATTTAAAATATCTAGCATAGGTATAACTTTACATTGCTCCTATAATTTAAGAGCTTTTGACAAACATCTATTGTATGGGACACCTACGCAAAAGCTTTAATCGTCGATGGCGTATTTTGAACCACATTCCATTAATGTTGTATGAGGAAAGTTGAATTGCCTGTTTTCAGTGTTGGAAGCCTAACTTACCTGTGTGTGTTTGTCTATATTACTGCATGTAAATGAACTGTATTAAATCCTTTAACTTTTGGCAAATTTATTATGGCAGGCATGAAATGTAATCTTTTTTTTATAGTTAGATTTTACTTTATAACTCTTATCCGGGTGTTTACTTTTTTATATTTGGTACACTTTTCTTATGACATAATTTATGCAGTAGCTAAAGTATGAGCTGCAAGCTACTGATTTCATTAAGGCAAAAAATAAGGCGTGGATAAACGATCGTCAATTCACCACCATGTTTATAACGATGACCTTGTAACTGTAACCCCCATGTGCCACAGCTGTTAGTAATATGTAAGTACTAATTGCATTATTTACTATCTTAAAAAAAAAAATAGTATGCAATTCGCATGCGTTAAGTACACGGAGAATCTCGAATGAATAAATAACCAATCTTAGTCTCATATTTTCAAGCTCTTCCCTTTTGTTCGTGATTTATCACAATATAGATACTAGAGCGGTCGCGATTTATGCTTCGTCCGAAAACATTGTATTGACCCTCTAAAGAATTATATTGCGTATTTAGTACATAAATAGCTATTTTGGGTTTGAATAAATTGCAGAATAGCTACGAAAATAACGCTAATGGATCGAGAACGTTGATGATTGTAAACCTTTGAATCCCCATTTGTAGTTATAAATTGTATATTTCCTTTCTTTTTTAATTATATAATTTATATAGTCCCCTTTAACTTCTGTGATCATATCGGGAGCTTTGCTTTTACAGACAACTGCTGGTATTTTCTCGCTGAACTGTAGGGTTTTAATGCTGGTTTTTTTTCAGTTTTAGTACTATTAAACACACACAGACACACATATACATTCATTTCCACATGCATACTTCCAGACTCTGTTGGGGATAGGGAATGATTCTAATTAAATGAAAGTTTCCCGCCTCCGCCGGTAATCGAAGCCGGGACTTCTATCCCCCCCCCCCCGTTTTTGTCATGAAGCATATTCACATTCATACTTTCACCGCTGAGAATAATGACTATTAAAGAAAAATGCCTCCGTCTCCGCCGTAATGTCTCTGAGAATGCAGAACACTGACCAGTTAACTACAGAGGCAAATAATCCTTGATAAAGCATTTTTGGGTCAAATTTAGTTTCCTCTACTCAGGTAAGCGGTAGGGTTTGTAATAAAATCTGGCCTTGTCCTAAAACTGACATAATATGCAAAGTTTTGTGGTTATTTCAGTTTAAACCCGATTAATAATTTGGGAATGCTACAATAACACTATTTTTACTTTCTCTAGCATATATGTACAATGTACAAGTGGTCAGAGAAGGTATTCCACCGAAAAATTAGATACCGATATTTCACCAGAAATACATGTTTTGAGGACCTCTGAATTAAACTCGCTTTAGAAAAAAGGTCCACGTTGTGATGCGCACGCATAGCCCAAAATCGACGTCTGTTAAACCACAAATTTTATATTTAAGTTAAGTATCTTCCAAGGATGCGACACGAAGATTTCAGGAAAATACTCCCATCGCAAATTACGCTTTACATGGAAACGTTTTCGAATATTTTCATTTTCTCAAAAATGGCTTACACGATTTTAATTAAATTGCTATATATTAAAGATATTCATATATATATTGAATTTGTTGGAAATAGCCACTGAAGTTGTCTTCATTCTGAATCACTTTAGCTTGTCTGTAACTACACAAAAAATGTAGATCTCGTTAAAACGCACTTTGTACAGCTAATCATTTCCGAGATAGCCCTTATTATTGGTTTTAGTTTTAAAATACCTTTAACTTTTCTCAAACGGAGAGTGGTCATTCGTTTTATATCTCTTTTGTTTTACTTCTGTCCATGCAAAGAAAACCGAATTTCAAGCGACAGCTTCTAAAAGATTTGATTATCGCTTTAGCACAGTGTATTCTCTTATTTCTCTTCTACTTACAAGGAAGCAAGTAATAAGACAATTTCTGCTAATTTTATCTCGATTAGGAATATGTGGATAAAAGAATTAACCTTTTGTGAAAATAGTTTGCAGAACAGGTAGAAAAGCCGTGTGGGTGGAAAAATTACATTTTTGACATTGTTTATAAATTTTAATTGTTTCGTGTCGGATAGTTTATTCCCTGCAAAATGCTCAAGATAGTATTAATGTTCTAGCAGCAGCGAAGTGCACACTGGCAGAAGTTAACCCCAGTGCATCTTGATCCACGAGCCTGGGACATAATTTCATTGTACAGCGACAGAATTTGGTCCCGAGACACGCGCTGAGGTCTTATTAAAAATAAGTGGCACTAATATACTCAACAACAACCACCAGCCGGCAGTAAAGGGTCATCATAAGACATGACAATGGCAGCTGTACTCTTCTTAGTTCATTACCTACTTGGATTTCATTTCTGTCCCCACAGTCTTTGTTATGTCTTCATTGCATCCCTATGTTGCAATGTGGGGTTAACAAGGCATGTCTATTCAATCTGGATTTTTACTTTCTTTAGCATATATTTACAATGCACATAATAATTAGAGAAGGTATTTATTTCACACAATTTTCGATACTGAGATTTCACCTAAAATACATGTTTTGAGGACTCTGCAATAAAAGTTATTGTTAATAAGCTTATTCTTCTATTTAGTTCATGCTAATCGAGAAAAAAATAATGGTCTTATTCCTTGCACCCTTGTAAGTAGAAGGGAAATAAATGAGTACTATAGGGTAAAGTGATAGTCAAATCTTTTAAAAGCTGGTTATTATGTGATTGAAGTTCCTTTGTTTGTATGACCAGGAGTTTGAAAATAAAATATAAGTTAAAACTGAAACCCATTAGAAGGAATATCTCAAAAATTGTTAACTCTTCGAAAAAAAAAGAAAAAAAAAAGTATATAGCATAAATTATGTGCTTTAGCGAGCTCTATATTTTTTGTTAAGTAAATTTTTGTCCGTCTCTTACGGTTATGCAAAATTCCGCAAAATTCATCCTAAATAAAGATGTCTTCAAGGGCTATTCCGAGAAAATTCAAGATATACATTTTATTTGTTATGTAAATATCTTTAATATACGATATTTTATTCTAAAGCGTTAGAATCATTTTTGAGAAAGTCAAAATTTTCGAAAATTTTCCCATGTAAAGGATAGTTGGAGGCGGGGGGATTTTCTTGAAAATCTTCGTGTCGCAACCTTGGAAGATAATAAACTTAAATACGAAGTTTGGTATTTAGCGGATTTTTCATTTCTCAGCCATGCTGCCCAGACACGCATACACACTGATAGCTAGACATACAGACACAAACACGGATATTCTTCTAATTTTTTTTTTTATTCAGGGGATCTCAAAACATATATTTCCGATGAAATCTTGGTATGGAATTTTTGGGTTCAATACAATACCTTCTCTATATCCGATGCACATAGTACGTGTAGACAAAATAAAAATCATTTTTAGAAATAGGTTGGTCTGTGTGTGCATTTTAGACAGTATAACTCAAAATCCAAAAGTTCATTAAATACCAAACTTGGTAATTTAAGTTCAATATCTTCTAAGAATGCTACACGAAGATTTTCAGGAGCATTCCCCACCCCCAAACTACCCTTTACATGGAAAAATTTTTGAAAATGTTTTTCTCGTAAATAGCTCTAACGAATTTGAATAAAACACCATATTTTAAAGATATTTACATCACAAAGAGAATATTTATCTTGAAATTTTTGGGGAAAGCTTCTGAAGTCCAGAATATCAAGTTTGTGTTTATCAGGCTTTTCGCTGCTCTTCACAGACATAAATGGGCATTTTTAAAACTGCTTTTTTTAATTCAGGGGCTTCAAAACATGGATTTAAGATGACATTTTGGTATCGAAATTTTAGATGGGTGTAATATGCGTTCTTCTTATCAGGTAGATACCTGATAGAAAAAGTAAGAATGACGTATCGTAAAGGTCATATTTTGGGTGCGTTCGAGATATTATAAATAGTCGTAAAGAGCGCAAGCTATTAGAAGGCTGGCGGTATAAACTTTAGTTAATAACAGCTCATATTTGCAGCGTTTTGCGAGTTCTTTCGCGTTAAATAGACAGACGAAAAAAGCAACTTTATGAGCGAACGCCCCTAAAATGTGTTGTTTTGTAACTCTCCGTACTACAAAAGCAATCCACTTGACTGCTCCTTCACGGCCATGGTAGATAAAAAGAGGGACATAAAATGAATGGAAGTATCTTCTTCGAGCACATAACTTTCCAAAGCTGTTTACCTCTTCAAAGTGCGTCATGGAGGAATATGGGCGTTTAAGTCATCCTTGCATCAGTTGCCATTTCCGTCCATTACCTCACCTGGTGGCCACAAGAATGTGCCACGAAGTGGCAATATTTTAGTAGAAAATACCTTTATCAGCTCACAGCACACGAATGCATATCAAAGAAACGCTTGAAAGGGAATTCCTTGGCGCGGAACAACAAAATAGTGGCCAGTTGCAACATGACATTTTTCACATATGTAGTAACACAATAATAATAAGAAGAAAGAAGAAGAAGAAGAAGAAGAATGATAATTTCTGGGCGGTGCCTCTCACCCAGGGAGCCCCAGTTCGCTCCCGAGGATTTGATGTTCGACTTTTGGTGGACAAAGCGGCGTCTGGACGGATTTTCTCCGGATTCTTCCAGTTTCCTCCGCCCTTCATTCCATCAATTGCTCCATCACCCTTCCTATCATCAATTTCGCCTTCATTTCACTACATCTTCCTCACTCTCTTATCTGGTTACGGGCCGTCGTCCTCCGTGGTGTAGAGCATCTAGATTCCAAATTTATATGTTCCTTACAAAATAATTTTGCATCACTAAAAGGCTTAAAATACCTATAATTAATTTTAAATAAAATATGAATTATTTTTATTTATATGATTGCGGGTTCAATCCCGGCCGAGGAGGATGGATTTTTTCGGTCGTAAAAATCCTTGGCTTTCTTTCCAAGGGAAGTAAAGCCGTTGGTCATAGATTTTCGGTAGTAAAAGAACCTCAAGACTGATAAAAGAGCCTCTGAATAAAATTAAGCGATCTTTCACACTCAGTTTATAGAATGAGACGCTGAGAATCATAGCAGTTAAAGATCTTCCATAAATAACACTCAATTTCAATTTAATGGCTATGGGCCGATCTCCCGTTCCGAGTTCTTCAATCTGATTCAAAGTTCGTCTTATCCTCAAAAGCCCTAGGCATTCTTGTTAGTAAGTCCTGGGGTTGTTTGAAGTCCTATTTACGGGGAGTGTAAAGTGACTAAGTAAGTACGGTTTTCTTTCTTTTCCTGTCACATACAAAGAGCGCCAAAGAAAATCTCACTGCCCCTCGCGGCTACGTCACATTTACGTGGCTTTGGAAGCCATAGTTGGTTGCTTAAAGAACATAGTGCAACGATGCGCTATTCCGCCTGCTAAATAATTACACCAATAACCACAACAAAGGTTACAAAACGGCGTAGAAAAAATATATATTTATACTCTCGATTGTATTGGCTAAAAGAGAAACAGGTAGAGTGAGTGCATTCAGTTTGTCATACAGACCTCTTATCGTATTACTGGTAACCATACCTTATCGGATAGTGCAACACACGCCTCAAAAGAACTCCAGAAAACTATACAAAATCCGCCGAAGATTTCCTGTGTACATTAAGAGGAAGTATTGCAATCCACTCAAAACTTCGATATCAAGAGCTACATCAAGCTGATGGAGTCCATCACTGGCAGAAATGGTCTTATTACTTACTTCCTTCTAAGTAGAAGGAAAATGTGGGAATACTCTAGGCTAAAGCGATATATGAACAATTGAAGTTCGGTTCGTTTTGCATTACCAGTAAAACAAAAGAGAAATTAAAAAGGTGACCCGTTTGAAAAGTTATATAGTTTAAAATTAAACCTATACCAAGGACTTACTCTAAAACAGTCAACTCTACAAAGATGTATATGACATAAAATGTGTGTTTTAACAAGATCTACATTTTTGTGTAATAAGTTTTTGTCTATTTCTTGCGATGCAAATTTTAGAAACATTTATCCAGAATGAACAGGTCCATAGAAGCTATTCCCATGAAATTCAATATATAATTTTTTTCATATAGATAGGTATTTTTAATATGCGATATTTTAATCAAAATCGTTAGAGCCATTTTTGATAAAATCAAAATTTTCGAAAATATTTTCCTTGTCAGGGGTTGTTTGGTTGGGGATTTTCTTAAAAATCTTCCGTGTCCATTCCTTGAGAAATACTTAACGGTCTTTTTCAGTTATGCTGTCCAAAGACAGAGAGACCGACAGACAGATACAAACACGCTTACCTTTTTTTACTTTCTCTATACGTGCTATGTACATAGCATATAGAGAAGATATTGTATTGCACCCAAAAATTCGATACCGAGATTTCAACGGAAATACATGTTTTGAGACTCCCTGAATAATAAAGAAAAAGCGTTTTTAGAAAAATGTCCGTGTGTGTCTGTGGGTGTGTGTGTCTGTGGGCAGCATAGCTGAAAAACGAAAAGACCGTTGAATACCAAACTTGGTATTTAACTTTGGTATATTCCAAGGATGCGACACGAAGATTTTCAAGAAAATCCCCCCACCCCCAACTACCCTTTACATGAAATTTTTTTTCGAAAATGTTGATTTTCTTAAAAATGGCTCTAACGATTTTGATTAAAATACCGTATATGAAAGATATTTACCTGACAAATAAAATGTATATTTTGAATTTTCTGGGAATAACCTCTGAAGACTACTTTATTCTGGATCAATGTTTAGAAATTTTGCATAGCTGCTAAACCATTAGAGTTGGACAAAAACTTACCACACAAAAAATGTAGAGCACGTTAAAACACACAATTTATATTATATACATTTTTTCGTGGAGTTGATCATTTTTAGATATTCCTTATTTTTGGTTTCATCGTTAAAAACTTACGCTTTTCTCATACAGGAATTTATCAACTCCTGTCCATACATACACATAAAGGAACTTCAGCTATATAGCAACCAGCTTTTGACTATCACTTTAATCTATGGTACTCACTTATTTCGCTTCCACGTACAAGGAAGCAAGTAGTAAGACTATTTCTGCTATTTTTTTTTTTCTAGATTAGCATGAAGTAAATAGAAGTATAAACTTCTCAACAATAATTTGTTGCAGAGATGTAGACAAAGGCATGTGAATGGATCACATCAGATTTTTTCTAAAAATACATATATATAATTTTTTTTATTCAGTGAGTGTATAAACATATTCCTGGCGAAATCTCGGTATAGAATGTTTGGGTGTAATGCAATACCTTCTCTAATATGTACGTTGTACATATGTGTTAGAGAAAGTAAAAAATCGTCAATATCGTTTGAGTATAATCTTTTATTACGCCCCCCCCCCCACACACACACACACACACACACACACACACACACACACACACACACACACACACAATTTTCTCTCGTTGAAATATAAATACAGATAATGCAAATTTCGTGATGGATAGATACGGGTTCACGCCAATCTGTGCGTGTCCATATACGTAGTACAATATTCCTTCACGTGAGTCACAAGTCACATGACACAGGACGCAGACTGGTCTTCAGTTTATAAATTGCTAATTGCAACGCGGCAATTACCATCTACAAATAAAAAGAGTGGTGAGATCAGGTCTGTCTTTTTAAATTGCGTTGTAGTGTGCAGTTCTGCAAGTCCACTTCAGTAAGTTCATTAATACGGCAGTAATTGTATTGACAGCCTAGGAAATTTATGTGAACTGCCAAGCGTTCACGTTTTTCCACGTGACAGCAATATGGAAGCAGGGAAGCAAACATCTGGAAACTTCAATTTATCAAACGTGTAGCTGTTTCTGTTATCAAGTTTCTTTAGTAATATGTTTATAGCTTTACGGTGATTAAATTTAAGTTAACGACTTTTTACTGTCATAATTATTTCTAGACAGAAGGCCAAGAAATAAATGATATGACAAGCAATATTTTAAAAGCTTAACTAAATTACCCGAGAAAAAAGAGAAGACTTGGTAAGATAATTACAATGCGAGAACAATGCCTTTTTACTTTCTCTACTCATTATATAGCGCATAGATAGAGAAGTTTTGCACTACACCTAAAAATTCGATAGCATGGTTTCACTGGAAATTAATGTCTTGGGATCACCTAAATAAAAATAAACAAACATTTTTGGAAAAAGGCCCGTGCGTGTGTGAACACGCTAACTCAAAAACGAAAAGTCGGTTTAATACCAAACTTGATATTTAAGTTCAGCATCTACATAGATGCGACACGAAGATTTTCAATAAAATCCTCCCACTACACCAAACTTCTCTTTATATGGAAACATTTTCGAAAATTTTGATTTTTTTCAAATCGATTAACGATTTTGATTAAAATACCTTTAAGATACTTTATGCCAAACGAAATGTATATCTTGAATTTTCTTGGAATAGCCTCTAGGGTCCTCTTTATTCTGGATGAATTTTGCTGGATTTTGCATAAATAGCAAGCCGTAAGAGACAGACAAAAAATTACTGTCATATAATGTCATTTTTTTTTTCATTTGTAGAACTAACCATTTTTTAGATATTGATTGTTATTTGTTTCAGTTTTAAAATACTTAAAACTTTTCACATACAGGAATTTGTGAACTCCTGGCAATGCATAAAACAGATTTCATCCACATAGCAACCACCTTTTAATGTCGTTTCAGCCTAGTGTTTTATTTCCTTTTCGCTTAGAAGAAAGCATTTCTGCTAATATTTATCTCGATAAGCATGAATTAGATAGAAGCTTAAGCTTTTTAACAATAATTTGTTACAGAGAGGTAGAGAAAGTCATGTGAATGGAACACATTATAAAATATTTAACTTAAGAGGATCTAAAAACCTTTATTCCCAATGAAATCTCGATATCCAATTTTTAGTGGAATCCAATATTTATTTCCTCTACCTTTTATATGTAAACAGTAGAGAAAGTAAAAAGAAATTGCTGTTTCGTGTCTGCATTTATTGGACTATGCTAAAACTAAATAGTGGCTTACGACTTTAAAAACAGTCATTCTTCTTCATAGATCCCGTACTGGCTTACACTAAATAGCTTTTTAATGAGAGAGAATTCAAAGTTGTGGACGGATGAGGTTAACCGCAACCTGTTCGTCAGGTGTTTTAAAACATACGAAAACCGGCGACACGCACTGATGTCGCTATTTAACTCTTTTTGTTTACAGAAAAAGTAACTCTAGCGAAAGAACACCCAAATAACTGTATTGTTCAGTTACCGTTTGTTGGTGGGTAGCCAGAAGGATACGCTCTGACGCCTTCACATTAACATTGTAATATGTGACTTTAGATGTTTTTCGGTTCACAGCTGCATAGTTTTGGACATGTTAAAAAAGGTATTCACTCTAAAGCGAGAGTTACAAAAGCGGATCCGTCATTTCCATTAATAACTTCCGTGTAACTCTTGGTTACCGTTAGTGGAACAAGGCACTGTAAGTCACTTGTGATTAATTACTAGGATATTTTAATATGGTGCGTGACCATTTTTGAACCTCAGCGTGCTAGATGACTCTGCGGTAACGTGCGCGACTCGCATTCAGGAGATCGCGGGTTCGATTCCCGTCACCCGCATACTCTCACTCGGGGTTTTCCGGGTTTTCTTGTCACTTAGGCGAATGCTGGTGTGTTTATTCTTCACCATTTCCTTTCACTCATTCCATTTCATGTCATTTTCTTATGATCTTTCAGGTGTGTGCGCCTCTGGCCTCGTGGTGTGTGGCAGTGCTGGCAGGTGGCGCGGGGATGTGTTTTGTGAATACTGTTTTCGGTGTTGGAGCGGCGTTGTGGTCTCTGTCCTGTGGGGACGCAGATGGTTGCCTTGCCCATACCCAGAAGTCGCCCTCCGTGATGTAATGGTTACCATGCTAACTTCATACCCAAGGTCGCAGGTTCAAACCCGGCGGAGGACGATGGATTTTTTTCGGGTGTAAAATCCTTAGCATGGCTTTCTTCGGAAGGAAAGTAAAGCTGTTGGTCCCGTGTCGTAGATTTACGGCACGTAAAAGAACCTCAAGCCTGATAGAGAGGCCTCTGAGCAAAATTAAGCGATCTTTCACACCCAACTTAGAATGGGACGCTGAGAACCTCAGTAGTTAAAGAGCGTCCATAAATAACACGACATTTACATTTATTTTCCATACCCAGAACCCGATGTGTTGGCGGCTGCATAGCGCTCCTGGCGCCGAGATGAATAATTACCAGTCAAACAGAGACTTCCGCGTGACTCTGTGGCCTGTCTCCATCCGGTCTGTGGTTCCTTCACTTCATCCCTTCCTCCTGGGGGGTTAACGAACAACAGATATCGGTATGTGAGATGTCCCCCCGAAGTTGTCTAGCCCTTACCTTTTTTTGGGACCTGTCTTTAAGCAGAAACAATATAGCATTCTTGAGAATACCTATAACGAATGTTATTACAGTAAAAGCGGTATTAGCTTCTTATATTCCTGTTCTTTATACCGGCTAACATGCTATGGTAGCTGGTTTAAAAGTTTGAGCTGAGGTGATGGAACAAGATGTACTGAAGTGGTAACAGGAGCTTTTGCCCAAAAGTAAATAGAAGATGCTAAAAATCTAGGAGATAGGATAAGTCAGAGGTAGGGGTCTGCACTAACTGGAACTCAGCACCGCTCGTAAATATGGTGGACCCTGTGTGCTTCTAACGTGTCTATTGGAATGAAAGGGAGAGCCGAAGAATCATAGACCCGGACGATAATACGCACTAGCAAGAATGAGTCCCTAACCATTCCAACACCGGTTAGCCTGCTCTAGCCACCCTCAACTTGAAGAGTTCCGGATGCTCCACAGACAAAGCTTTTCAGCAACACGTCACTGTCGCCTGGTTATAAAACCCTGACAAATATGAGGTGAAACGGAAGAAAGGAAATGACATGAAATTCGTGGTAAAAGTGGAACCACCCTGGAAAACCATTAGCAAAGCGTGCCATTGCGACTAGGTGCTTTAAAACTTTAGAGAAGAATGGAACAGTCATCTAAACAGACACAGAAGTAAACTTATTTTACAAAAGATTGGACGAAGAAAGAAGAATACTTAACATAATCAGGAAGAAGAAAAGAAACTGTTTGCTAAAGAGAAACATTGGAAGGAACGGTAAATGAACGCTTGGGAGAAAAACAAATAGTACCAGATGTTAATGCGATTTGCATATATAAAACTGCAAAACGTTTCTGGCTTCTTTATTTTTACTAAGTACTTCATACTGGTGTGTATAAATTAAGAACTAAACATATTCGAAGTTTATAATAGAGATAAAATTGGCGATATCATCTATACATAAAATGAAAATTTGATTTACAAGACCAATATTTTGTTTTTGAACTATTAAAACATTTAATGTTAATAGTTTATTTTATGCCGAATATTATCAACCTATGTACTTATCAACCTTGGCCATGAATTATCAACCTATAAGAAAAAGACATATGGAAAAAGACAGCAATGAGACTTTAACCCCGCTTCATGAATCACAATACTTACTTGAAAGGAGGAACATGTACGAGGGGATCCAGATAGCATAACTAACGAAATATATGAACACTAAACTTTATTTACAGTGCCTTACTCTATTTCTCAACGTAGCAATTACTATGGAAGTATTTATTGTCACGTGATATCGGTGTCTCAGTGCCTATGTTATACTCTTCCACGCTAAAGATCTGAGCCAAGATGTTGAGGTTTTCACCGGTTGCGAAATCTTTTCCTCCCAAAAAGTCATGTATGGTGACCAAAGTGAAATACCAGTTTAACTGAATTCTTTCATCAACATTTGCTTTCAATTCCCTTATAACGATTGATGAACTTCCACTCTGGTCTTTGTCGGACACACTGGTTCTTCCTTGATTACTAGTAAATTATGCGCCATTTCTTCATTGAATAGTCGTTCATTGCATTATCACAATGCACTTGCGTTTTTGCTATAAAATTTTATTGGTTTGTGCATTCATAGAAACGAATAAGTTCTTTGGCGGTAGAAAAGTATAACATCAGCATTAAAAAGTGGAATCACGTGACAGTAAATGTCTTGACAGAATGGAGATTACGTTTAGAAATAGATAAGGTAGTTTATAAGTAAAGTTCTGTGTTGATATGCTTCGTTATTATTTAGCTATGCCAAATCGTTCGTTACTTTCTGGATGGCCCTCGTATATGGTTAACCCATGTATTACATTTATTTCCGTTAGGGTTTACTCTCCACAACTTTGATTCAGTTGGTTATCAAGTTTTGAGATATACTGCAACTTCAGTAAGGAGATATAGAGTAGTTTTCTGCTACTCATCACTGAAATTGATAAATAATTCTCAATTTTATGAAGAAAGTTTACGAAAGACACTTGAGAATTATTTTGCTGGGAATGTTTGGTTTGCTCTTCTGAGTTTTTGCACTGAATGAAATGGCTTGGGGCGCTAAGGCTGCGCACGCATCTAACAGTAAACCAGATCTGGAGCACACATTATAACAGCCGCTTTGAGTCTGATCTGATGAGTGATGACAATGCAATGAGACTGCAGTTTTAATAATACTGCTAGACCATAAATTAGGTTCAACCTGAATCATGCAGCAATAAAACTGTATATCGTATACACTGTTCTTCCGCTATCTTGTTTTACATATACCACCTTTCCATGGGGAATTGAAGTCGATTTGAATCCAATTCCATCTAAATACAATTCGCGTTTCATATGTTAAATTCGATATGAATTGAGACGTTTTGAATATGCAAGATTCAAGAAGAAATTAATCACATTTTTTTATTGGTTGACTTGGATTTAGACGAATATACGTCTGTGTATTGTTAGATTTTGAGGGTTTGTTGTGACTACGCCTTGCAGTCTTAATCGCGGACATGTGTGAGCGGTTTGCTTCAAAAGTCATAGCTGATTGTTGGTGTGCATTATTACACCTACGTGAAAGGACACTGTTGGCGTCGGCGAGTTCTTCGAAACTGCGATTATTACTCTCGTGTGAGTGGACGCCTGTGCTATCGGCAAGTATTTTTATCATCGAAGCCGCGTATTGACACATCTGTATGAGTTTGTGACACCTGCGGTGGTTTGTACGTGCGACTGCTTCTGGAAGTTTCTTGGCAGGTCATCGACAGGTATAAAAGGAGAGAACAAGCTCCGCAGAAAGTTCAATTTCAACTGAGAGTGCATAACGTGAAACAGTCGAGCCAGTTTCGAGGGAAATTCGTAGTCTGCTGTAGTAGCCGCCGCAGCGAACGTCGAAAGGAAGCTATTCTGTAGAAGTGCTGCGAAAGCATCGAATAAAAACATATATTTGTGAACAGATTTTTGTCACCAGTGAAAGAAATAAGGGGTTGTTTGTTGGAGTAATAGTAGAGAGAGTTTGTTATAATGTTTTTCGAGAAGAATAAATTGCGAGATTATGGAAGCAATAAAAATGGCTGTTGTGTGCTTAACGTGGGTCACTATATTTTGAGCCTTGACAATACTGATTGTTGCAGATGCCATCCAGTACTTCCACTGGACGATTTGACATATGGAATCAACGCGTGAAAATGTTCGTGAGATGTTTTATTATGATTTTCGACGTGGATTATCAAAACAAGAGTGCATTGATCAACTTACTACTACATTTGGCGATGAAGCTCTAGCCTTTGCCTCTGTGAAACGCTGGTATAACGAGTTTAATCGTGGCCGCCGTTCGCTGACTGGCGACATTCGTGAAGGTCTTCCAAAATTAGTTTGTGCCAGAAAACATTGATGATGTGCAAACAATAATAGTGCATAATCGTCATGCCACATATTGTGAAATAGAGGTAGCCCTAGCATTTGTTCCACCAACATACATACACACACATACACACACACACACACACACACACACACACACACACTGCATGATCATTTAGCCGTTAAAAAGGTTTGCTCTCGTTGGATCCCACATAATTTGACACACTCTCGAAAGGATGCACATTTCGATTTGTGCACACATATGCTCAAGAAATACAATGATAGGGGCTCAAAAGGGTATATAAAAGGTATATAAGATTGTAGCAGGTGACGAATCATGAATCTATGCATATGAGTTGAAACTTAAACAACAGTCGATTGTACGGGCGTTTGAAGGTGAGCCTAATCCAACAAAGTTGTTCGCACTCGAAGGATTTCGAAACAAATGGTCGCCTGTGTGTGTAAGTGTGTGTGTGTGTGTGTGTGTGTGTGTGTGTGTGTGTGTGTGTTTCTTCAGAAAACTGGTCATGTGGCAACGGTGCATTTAGAGGAACGTAAAACGGTCAATTTTGAATAATACACAACCATTTGTTTGCCAGAAGTCCGGTGAGAAAAAGAAAACAAACACATGCCGTCGGATCGTTCTTCACCAAGACAATGCAAGCGCTCAAACATCTTGTCTAACAACCAATTATTAACACTCAGCAAATCGAATTGATTACTCATCCGCCGTACAGTCCTGATTTGGAATCCAATGACTTGATTTTGTTCCCGAACATCAAGAATAAAATGCGTGGACAACGATTTTCGTCGGCAGAAGAAGTCGTGGAGGCGTTCAAAAGCCATATTTTGGAGGTGTTTCAAGCAAATTGAGGGGAAAAAATGTATGACAAAGGACTCGAACACATGTAAAAGTGAATTGATCTTAAAGGAGAATATTTCGAGAAACAATAAAGCAATCTTCAATGACAAATTACTGTTTTTTATTATTTGGCTCAAAATATCTAATGCCCCTCGTAGTGCATCTGCCCCTGGCAAGTTTGTAGAAGAAACAAAATGGTAGCGTGTAACGTGTTGCAAACAGTACAGAGAAGGTAGCATATTCGGTGTATTTAATACTAATGCAACAAAATTTCGCTCCAATCCAAGATTCAATATGACCCGATTCCGCATTTCCATGCAGTATTCAATACGGAATCTGGACCCAAATCGATTTCAATTCCCCATGGATACGTAATGATTGTTGAACGCACAGTGTAGCATTTGACGCTTGATATCGCTGACCACGCGACAGAAGCGACTGTCATTTTCAGCAAAGTAATTCAGTAATGAAGCCATATCGACATGCTTATGTAAGCATTTGTTAATTAAATTGGAAACTCATGAGACGTTTGTGCTCTATTTCATAATTACACATGTATCTGCTGGCTTCATAATGCGAATTATAGATATCCTTTGCGCTCATCAGTTTAGGAGTGATGGTTTAAGCTATCAGTTGGTGCAAAATTTGAGAATTTAAAATATTTCGTAATTATTATATGAAATTTCCGATTAGAAGTGAAATACCAAATGTACTTTATTCATATTCCGATATTTGATATTTTTGGTGCACAACTTGAGATTTTTCACCCATGGTGTATTCAACCCAGTTCGATATCTCACCGAAAATACACGTTTTAAGGACTCTTGAACACAAAAGCATTTTACTTTCTCTAGCACGCATGTACAGTATATATTTTACATAGAGAAGATATTGCATTTCACCAAAAAAATTCGATACCGAGATTTCACCGGAAATCGATGTTTTGAGGGCCCCTGAATACAAAATTTAGAAAAATGTATAACTCAAAACGAAATGCCCGTTAAATACCCAACTTAGTATTAAGTATATTATAAGGATGCAACATGTAGATTTTCTAGAAAATCCCAACAACCCTTTATATGGAACATTTTTCGAAAATGTTGATATTCTCAAAAATGGCTATTAACGATTTTGATTAAAATAACATGTGTTTTCATGTCATTATTTAAACGTAATGTATATCTTGAATTTTCTGGGAATAGTCTCTGGCATCTTCATTCAGTCATACTATGTGTAACTGGTAAAACATAAGTTATAGACAAAAATTTATTACAAAAAAATATAGATCTCGTTAAAACACACAATTTATGCCATGTTATTGGTTTGGTTTCAATTTTAAATTACTTAATTGTTTAGCAAACAGGAGGTCATCTTTCGTTTCATACTGTTCTGCTTTACTCCTAGCCTTGCAAAGAGAACTGAATCTCAATTGTTTCACATCGCGATAACTTTTAAAAGATTTGATCATCGTTTTTGCTTAGTGTACTCCTTTATGTCCCTCCTACTTACAAGGAAGCAAATGATAAGAAAATTTCCGATAAATGTTATCTTGACTAGACTATTGTAGATAAATTAATAATCTCATCTAAGAATAGCAGGTGGAGAAAGTCAGGTGAATGGAACACAGATTTTTTTAAAAAAGTGTCTGCAAGTGTCTGTATATCCTTCAAAACATATGACTCCAAGCCGAATTGTTTGGAAAATATCAAACTTTCAAGGAAACAACACAAAGATTTTCAAGAAAATCTCCAACCTACAAACTACCCATTATATGGGAATGTTTTCATTATTATTGATTCAAATACTAATTACTTAAGATGTTTCCAGGACAAATAAAAGGTATATTTTGAATTTTTCGGAGTAGCCTGTGGAATCTCTTAACTATGGCTCACTTTTCTATAGTTTTTATAGTGGTAAATAGCAACCGATACATAAAGCTTACTGCACAGAACTTGTAGATTTCGTCAATTTCACAATTTGTCTCATACTTTGTGTGTGTGTGTGTTCAGGATTTGTTATTAGTGATTGTAGTAGTTTGAATGTTCAACTGTTTTATACGTTTTGAAGAGCTTAAGTTTATCTTTCGAGGTCACTGAAATTTCCAACATACACCGATCCAGTTTTTACTTTCTCGTGAATAGTACAAAGGTAAAAGTATTGCATTCCACCCCAAATGTTGATACAAAGATTTCACTGGAGATTCACGTTTTGGTGTCTCCTGAACCCCCCCCCCAAACAAACTTTTAGAAAATGGTCCGTGTGTGTGTGTTCGAGAGAGAGAACATAACTCAAAAACGAAAAGTCGGTTAAATACCTAACTTGAATTTAAGTTCAGCATCTTCTAATGCGACACGAAGGTTTTAAAGAAAATTCCCATCCCGAACTACCCTTTCCATGGAAATGGTTTAGAAAATGTTATAAAAAATAGCTCTAACGGTTTTGATTAAAATGTCGTATATTAGATATCTACATGACAAAATGTATATCTTGAATTTTCTGGCGATATCCTCTGAAGTCTTCTTCATTTTGAATAACTTTTGTATAACTGGTAAACCGTAACAGATAGACAAAACTTAAGACACAAAAAATGTAGTTCTCCTTAAACACACATCTTGTAACAGATATACTTTTTTGATAGAGTTAGTCATTTTCGATATATTCCTTGTATTGGTTTCAATTTTAAAATAGTCGTCGTCCGATTTTCATTAGTTTTAATTCTGACCATGCATAGAGAACCGAATTTCAAAGTCAGTCGCGATCACTTTATCCTAACGCAGTTCCTTATTCCCCTTGTACATGTTAGGCACTAAAATAGTAAAGAATTTTCGCTAATGTTTATCTTGATTAGCATAAAGTACATAGAGAATAATGTATTGTAAGAGCAGTATTTTTGCAAAACAAAACAGGTGGAGAGTCATGTGAAAGAGAACACTTCAGATTCTTAAAACACTACATTCCGAATAAGTTTATTATATTTTCCAAGCGCGTCATCTGACGGAGGAAACTGGAGAGTTTTTTCTTCTTTCTTTTCTTTTTCCTTTTAGTATTTGTTTTAGTAGCTTTTATTCGTAATAGTCCAATCGTAAGTGTCTGCGAGTGTGTGTTTGTGTGTGTGTGTGTGTGTGTCCTTCAAAGCGTTTATACATCACACATAATAATCATCATTTAATAATGCAAGGTGAATAGAATCATAACTTTTTACAGGAATACTATGAATAATATACATGCATGCGAATTTCAAAAAGCTGTTTGACTATCATATTAGATTTTCTCTTTTCCTTTATTGCTTTTTTATGTTTAGTCCCCAGACAGACGCACTATACCTAGCAACAAGTGCTTCTCAAACGAATACGAAAAGTTTGAACGAATACGAAAAGTTTGAACTATGTTTAAAATGTCAAAGATCCAACCATCTCTTGGTAGAATTGGCAGTCTCAAGAAGATGTCTGAAAGCGCGCCCTGTTGACCTAGTTAACTCTTTTGAATACTTTCGAGACTTGATGTTGGTGTAGGCGTTGCCTTTATGTTCGATTGTTACGTGAGAGCGAGTAATAGCAACATTATCTAACGGCTTGGAGACCTTGAAAATAACTGCACGTGTGCAGAAAGGCATTTAAAAACGTTAAAGGAATTAAACGCCAACCTTGTGTTCTGATAAAATGCTGTCAATGAATATGTGAGGGCGAAACACAACTGAAAACTCAAAAAAAAACATTTTTGTTTATTTGGGGGGGGGGGGAAATGTGAATTTAACCCACCTCTGTAGTGTGGGGGTAGCGTGTCTACCTCACATTCAAGAAGCCCCGAATTTGAATCTTGGTTAAAGTGAGTTACCCGCATAAGATTTTTTTCGGAATTTTCCCTTATCCTCAGAAGATGAACCTCGAATAACTTTAAGTTCCATGGATCTCGAGCTCATTTGAGCATCATTTCACAGATCTCATCCATCGTCCGATATTTAAGGACTGAAAACTACAAAATGTATATAAACACAAAAAGAAAAGAAAATGAAATGAAAAAGTTTCTTTCTAGCTTAGTAGAAAGATAGATATATGGGTTTATGCATGATTGTGATATTATTTATGCCGTTGAATAGCAATCTAGTAGGCAGCGCGCATTTAAATGCCTGCCATGCCTACATTTTAAATTCGTTTTTCTCAAAACTAGATCTTTTTTCTTAGTTTTTGTTACGTTTTCTCTGAATCACGGTCATCATATATCTTGATTTTATATTATTATTATTATTATTATTATTATTATTATTATTTTATGTTGGAGGATTTGCACGGTATAACAAATTAAAAAAAAAAAACTCCACGTGTTAATCGTGTTATGCTGTGCAGTATCGTTGGGTTCCACGTAGCAGGCTGGTTAGATTGCTAGCAAGCATTGCAAGCGAGCGCGTCATGGTAATTACTGATATTGCCCATGTAACCTGAATATACCAAGAGATAGCATCATCTTCTGGGGTGCATATCACTATTAGCAGAGGGCCGCCTGGTTTTGTTCCTTTTAACTCCATACCCTCTTCCATTAGTGAATACTATTGGAAAAACCTTTAAAACGAATAATTTTTAAAAAAAATAAGTAGAAATGGTTTTTTGTTTCCTTTCTTCTTTTTTCTTCAAGCCTTTTTTTTTCTGAATTTTGTTTTATTTTTTTGTGAAACTATAGGTTTTTATGACATAGGATACATTCTATTTCATCTAATAACATATTGCTGAGAGTGTCTGCACACACCGTCTATTGTTACCTATGTAGAACTGAAAATTGGATCCTCAACAGAGCTCTCAAAAGAATAGAAACAAAATAGAATAGAAACAAAATGCAATTTCTCAGCATTTGTTCCTTCATTTATTCAGGCATATTTGTTTCAAAAATTATAATTGTTGTTATGAAAGCTGAATTATGGCATTGGATTTATACTATTTCATCAAAACATACTACTGCTGACAGTCTCTGTTATCTGTAGGTGAAAATTGGATCCTTAATAGAGCTCTTAAAAGAAGAACAGAAATATCCGAAATGCAATTTCTCAGGACGGATTACTTTCCAAATGTACAAATACGAGAATTACAGGTACATTTAAACATAAGATTAACAACATGAAATGGCAACTTTCCTACATATAGAAAGAATGGATGTCAATAGGATTACCAAACAAGCATTCCAGTTCCTGCCAGAAGGTTTTAACGTTCGATTGGACGACCAGGGGCCAGGTGGAAAGATATATTTGTGGCAGAACAGGTTTTATAGGCTAACTTTGAGTGCAAGATAATTTTTTTTCTGCCATTAACCATTTCTAATACATATATTATTATTGGGTTAAACTTTTCAAGTTGTTTATTTTAAAACTGCAGTCGTTATTCGGTTGCTTCTCTGGTTATAATGGAAACGGTGAGGAATTTTAAAGTGCGCAAGTAACATAAACGATAGTAGGTAGTGGAAGTCATGTGAATGTAAAATATCATTGCTTTCTAGAATTTTTGCATCGTTAAGCTAAGATGAATTCTGGCCTAGAGATAAGTATTGCGCACGCTCAATGAACCTGTCTACAAACTCTATATTAGCGACAGTCTTTACGGCGTCGCTGCTACTTAAGACGGATTTCCAGACGCCCATCTGCTGTGCATTCTGACTCGCTTGCCGGATTTCCCTTGTTTCGTAACAAACCTGAGAGCAACAGCTGATGTAACGTGACTCCGGACATGTCTCAAGATCCTCATGAATGAATCCGGGAAAACATTTGGGCAAAAGATAAAAATACATGTGCTATTTTGTATCGGATGACGTGTCTGCGCCACTCCATCCAAATTTGGTCAACACAAGTTGATCCTCTTATCTTAACGGATACACCTGCGTAAATATACGGATTCCCAACTAAATGCGATGACGTCTGCCCCATTTCATTTGCCTCACAGTTCCAAAGATAACAAAAATTGTCTGACATTTTTACTTTCTCCATACGCACTATGTACATAGTGTATAGAGAAAGTATTGCACTCCACCAAAAAATTCGATACCGAGATTTCACCGGAAATATATGTTTTAGGGTCCCCAATATCCAAAAAAAGCATTTTCACAAAAAGGTCCCTGTGTCCGTGTGTGTCCGTGTCTGTGAACACGATAACTCAAAAACGAAAAGTCGGTAGAATACCAAACTTGGTATTTAAGTTTAGTATCTTCCAGGGATGCGACACGAAGATTTTGAGAAAAATCCCCCCACCCCCAACTACCCTTTACATGGAACTTTTTTCGAAATTTTTGCTTTTCTCAAAAATGGCTCTAACGATTTTGATTAAAATTTCGGATATTAAACATATTTACCTGACAAATGAAATGTATATCTTGAATTTTCTGGGAATAGCCTCTGAAGAGTAGTTTATTCTGGATGAATTTTACTAAATTTTGAATGACTGCTAAACCGTAAGAGATGGACAAAAACTTACTACACAAAAAATGTAGAGCACTTTAAAACACACAATTTATGTTATATACATTTTTTTCGTGGAGTTCGTCGTTTTTGTGACATTCCTTATTTTTGGTTTCTGCTATGAAAAACGTATACTTTTCTCATACAGGAACTTGTCAACTCCTATCCATATAAACAAAGGAACTTCATTGACATAGCAACCAGCTTTTGACTATCACTTTAACCTACGGTTGTCCCTTATTTCGCTTCTACTTACAAGGAAGCGAGTAATAAGACTATTTCTGCTATTTTTTTCTGATTAGCATAAAGTAAATAGAAGTATTAGAAGTATTTAAGAATTATTTGTTGCAGGGATATGGAGAAAGTCATGTGAATGGTACACATCAGATTTTTTTTTCGTCACATATCTTACAATTTGGCAGCATGTGGTACTCACTTTCTTTAAACATCTTCCTATATCTTATTTGTTGATATTTTAGCTTTACTTACTAGTTATCTATAGTTCATAGAGAAAATGCGTTCTACCAAAACATTCGAAATTTCAACTGGAAACACCTTGAATTCTCCTGAATAAAAACAAGTGTTAGAAAACAGCTTTATGATTGCAAGCCTGTCTTCTGTCGTCTGTGTATATGAACAGCATAATTATAAAACGAAACGTCGGATAAATACAAAACTTGGTTTTTAAGTTGTTCACCACCTCCCAAAGATGCGAATCGAAGATGTTAGAAATTTGTTCCAGGCCACACCTCCCTTTACAGAGAAACTTGGTTCCTTATTTTTTTAATCTTCTCAAAAATAGCTCCATTGGTCTGGTTAGAATTGAGTTCATCCTCTACCAAGCAGAGACATTGTTTTCTAAGCTAGCTTCAGTTCCCGCTGCATGTTTCTTGGACTTTGGACCTTCGTACCTACAAGGATTTGCATTCGTCTGCCATAAGACCTATTTTTGCTTCCTGACAATAACCCAAAAGGATGTGGAAGTTTAACTCTTGTTGGACTCTTGTCACCCCGGATATTAAGTCTCAGAGGGACTCGAGTGAGTGAGTTTGGCCTCATTTTGTGTTTTTTTATTTATTTCTTTGATATTTTGTTTTGCGTAATATTATGCATGTATTCTGCCTGGTCTGTAAAGCGGCTAACTGCTCTGACGATTTTATTTAAAATGATATATTTAAGACAGCTACAAAGCTAAAAAATCTGATGTGTTCCATTCACATGACTTTCTCTATATCTTATTGTTAATAAGCTTATCTTTTATTTATTTCATGCTAATCGAGAAAGATAACAGAAATAGTCTTATTTCTTGCTTTATTGTAAGTAGAAGCGAAATAAGGGAGTACCATAGGTTAAAGTGAAAGCCAAAAGCTGGTTGCTATGTGACTGATGTTCCTTTGTTTGTATGGATAGGAGTTGACAAATTCCTGTATGAGAAAAGTTTTTCAAAGCTGAAACCAAGAAAAAGGAATATCTCAAAAACGATCAACTCCACGAAAAAAAATGTATATAACATGATTTGTGTGTTTTAACGTGCTCTACATTTTTTGTGTGGTAAGTTTTTGTCCATCTCTTACGGTTTAGTAGTTATGCAAAATTCATCCAGAATAAAGTAGTCTTCAGAGGCTATACCCAGAAAAGTCAAAATATACATTTTATTTGTCAGGTAAATATCTTTAATATATGATATTTTAATCAAAATCGTTAGAGCCATTTTTTAGAAAATCAAAATTTTCGAAAAAAAGTTCCATGTAAAGGGTAGTTTAGGGTGGGGATTTTTCTCAAAATCTTCGTGTCGCATTCTTGGAATATACTAAACTTAAATACCAAGTTTGGTATTTTACCGACTTTTCGTTTTTGAGTTGTGTTCACAGACACGCGGACACAGTGACACACGGACACACGCATACACGGACCTTTTTCTGAAAATACTTTTTTTGGATACAGGGGACCCTAAACATATATTTCGGTGAAATCTCGGTATCGAATTTTTTGGTGGAGTGCAATACCTTCTCTATACACTATGTACATAATGCGCATAGAGAAAGTAAAAAGTGAAACCTTAATTTTCTGTGAGTAGCCTGTAAAGTCCTGTTCATTTCAATGAATTTTAACTGATAAATGGAGACAAAAATTATGTATATCTAATTAAAACACACATTTAGATCAAATACTATTTGTGGCATAGATTATTTCCGGAATCTCCAAAGACATTTGTTTATCATTTCTGCCTTCTCTACCCCTTGTACCAACAACGAAATGTTGCTATTTCTGCAAATGCTTGTCTGGCTTAACATGAAGTAGATAGAAGAATAAACCTTTGTAAGAGTAGTTTGTAGAAGAGTATAAAAGTAGACGATCACCTAACTCCGAACATTCCACCTACGGTGTGAGCTTGACACCAGCATGACAATGAAAGGCTAAGCGAACAGGCCTCACCTCATTTTCGCACATGATCGGGCGTGGTTGTGTGGATATGGCGACACCGTGTCTGACGCCTGGACTCAAAACAAACTGCTGACTTGGGTAAACCTCCCACACCTTGTACCTTTCTGCAATATCTACACCTCTGGCGAAAACTGACCTAACCCTGGTATACGTTCAGATTTGTAAAGCGTTCATTATAAAAACACGTGAGGGGTACAAGGGAACATGATAGGTAAACAAAACACATCTTTCACTGAAACACCCTAAGCCTGAGTATCTACTCCATCTTAATCCGTGTATCAGTGATTCCATGAGTGCTCTAGTTGCTCTTCAGCAGAAGCACCCTACGCATCCACTGCTCCTGGAGATCAGTACAGTACATAGCAAAATACTGTCTTCTGGTAAAACAATCTTGCTCTTTTGGGTCCCGTCGCATGTAGGTATACCGGGAAATGAAAGGGCAGATGAAGCGGCCAAAGAAGCTACCAGACATCCGTGTAGCCTACCAGATTTCAAGACTCCCCACCGTGAGTACAGCAACTTTGTTCAAGGTGTCATTATCCAAAAGTGGAAACAAGAATGGTCTACCCTGTCCAACAGCAAATTGCATGAGGTACACACTTTCGCCGATTCTAGCTACTCATACAAATCATTTCATCGCAAGGACCAGACTGTACTGACTCGTCTGCGTATTGGACATACATCACTCACACATTCATACCTTCTGTCTCGTGAAAACGCACCGATGTGTAATATTTGCAACTGCCAGCTAACAGTGAAACATATAATTACCAACTGCAGTCTCTATGAGGAACAACGAACCACATGTAACGTGCCAAACGAACTCCCGACAGCCCTGGACCAACTACAATTCTCCAACAAAGTCTTGAAATTCTTACAAGTTATCCAATTGTATCATAAAATTTAATCAAAAGTTCTTCTTTCGATCTGTATATTTCAAAATGTTAAATGTTAAATATCATAGTTCACAACAAACCTAAAATAACTTTTCTCTTGTAAAATACTGCATTGAGTTTAATTTTTTATGTATACCTTTTATATGTTTCTTTAAATTTGCAATGTGAATGTATTCAACTATGTATGTAACCCTAATGAGAAGTCGCGATATAACCATTGCACTTAAAGCGACTTTAAATAAATAAATTTAAAAAAAAAAAAAAACTAAGAAAATGTGTTGGGAAATACTCCTTGACTACTTGTTTGAAAAGTCCGCTTGCATTGTTTCTTTGCAGCCAACGCAGCATCTATTATTATTATTATTATTATTATTATTATTATTATTATTATTATTATTATTATTATTATTATTCAGGCACGGCGCGTGGGCATAGGCTCTACGGCAGAGCCTTCCCTAAAATGTTGAGAAAAAAATTCCACCAATATTCTTGTTTATAGCATATTCACCTTAACTTACCTTACCTATAACTCGTTTCCTAGTTGACTTACTCTCCCCCTAGTTAAGACTGACACCCCCTTGGACTTACAAGACGGTGTCTTGAGGTCAGAAGCCTGACGGGGAGCCAACGGCACGAAAACATAGAATGGAGAACCTGGAACGAGTGGTGAGCGTGAGGAAGTGGGTGATATGCAATGTAAGCGAAATTGAATGGAAAAGTGATGATGGAGCAATTGGTGGATGAGTGGCGGGGGAAACCGGAGGACCATCCAGACGCCACTTGGTCCACCACAAATCCCACACGCGGGCGCTTGGGTTCGAACAATTCCTAACTGTTTAGTGTTCACAATTGGACACGATATAATGAACACTTGTTTTTAAACACCCTGTTTCTGAAAGGCTCTAAGTAAGCTTGCCTTAACCAGAAAGTCTCCTCCCTTACGAAATAGTTGGTATTGGACTACTAAAGCTTCTCTTTCGAACATTGTTTCTGTTTAAGGCTCTGAGTATTTTGCCTCACAGATCGTAAATACACTGTGTGAGTGACAAAGACAAAGAGAGTTCAAAATATATGATCACATTCAGTTATCTATTAGTATGACAACAGTTTTCGCTCAGTGAACGTATATTACCTTAAGATTGCTATTAGACTTTTATGTTATTATTATTATTATTATTATTATTATTATTATTATTATTATTATTATTATTATTATTATTATGTGTTGCTATTAAAGTCGATATTTTCTGTTTTATTTTTGAGTTCTGTGTTTATTTAGTGACTAAGATGGTTATTCGATGTGTTAGAATGTCCGAACAAATTATGTTAAGAGCATTGCAAAAACAAGCCTAGATTTCGATATAAATTAAGGTAAGCCTGTATCATATATTATGTTAACATCATTGATACTTAAATCGTTTTCTTTATTATTGGGAAAAGAAATTTGAAGAGAAAACCCTCCAGTCTGAGTTAGATACCAGCCCGGCATTTACCTTAACCCTAAGAGGTCTTTAGGACATGGACTCATCAACAGCAGGACCGTGGTTGGAATCCAGCGTTCTGATCTTCCTCTTTAACAGATTTTCACTATATTTCCCGAGTCCTCATAAATGACAAATGCCGGTGAGGTACCCTAAACCTAGGTCTGGAATGCGCCTCCGCTAAATATTGTCACTCAGTTATCATTTGATTTCCGGTATCACCACAGTATTTGTATATTTATTTCGATGCTACATTTATATAACTAAAGGAAAAGGTAAACACTAGACAACAACGGGGACACCTCACGCACCACGATTTAGGAAAACTATTGCGCGCTGATATCCCACAGGAGGAAGGGATGAAGTGAGAGAACCACGGCCAAGGTCGGGTGCAGACAGGCCATAGGATCACGCGGAAGTCGCTGTTTTGCTCGGCGACAGAAGCACCACGCAGCCGCCAACGGGTTCCGGGTGACGGCAAGCGTCTCCGCCATGACGAGGAGTGGCCACGATGCCACCCCAACGCCGAGAACAGGATTCTTACACATACACATACACATACACACACACACACACACACTCACCTGAAAGATGGCAAGGAAATGACATGAAAGAGAATTGATGGACAGGAACTAGTGGAGAACAAGCATCCAAACTTCGGCTAAGTGACAGGGGGAACCATGAGAAACTCCAAGTTAAGGTACGCGGTCGATGGTCGTTATCATGGCGCCACCTCGCGCAGTTTCACACAACTATCTCTACCCACTATTCTACAAATATTCTTTACAAAGTATTCTTCTATCTAATTCCTGTTAATCGATATAATTTTTGCAGAAATACTTCCGGTAACTATTTCGTTGTAGGTGCAAGGGTGACAGAGGAGGCTGAAGTCTCCTCAAATATTTAAAAAGCTTCAAAACGAAAGTATTTGACAATTCAAACCAATAGCAACGAATGTCTTGGAAACAACTAATCCACAACGTAATATATTTCAATTAAATGAAATATTTTTAAAAAAATCTACGGATTAGTAAGTTTCTATCTCATGCGTTATCAGTTATGCAATATTATATAAGCCATTCTGAATGAAGAGAACTTCGCAGTCTTTTCACAGAAAATTCATTATATAAATTGAACAATGCTTCGTTTAAAACTATTATCAGTGAAATATTTTATAGTGCACGGATGCCATGGGATAAAAAAAATGCACCGACGCAGTGAAATATTATTCTCGAGTATGTTATATCATAATTTTACTTTTCAAAAAAACCGTCCTTTGTATTTGTCACATAAAACAAATGTATAACCGTCAGCCGCCATTGTTCACAAGACAAACGTCGCGTTTACACAAAACCTCACCAGGTTTTAAATGTGTTTTGTTTTTTATTGCGCGCGCTCTGCTTTGAGCAATTGTTTTACCGGACATTCGTCACAGCGCCGTCACTCAAAGCCCGGCATGGGAGCGCTGCTTCCTTCAAACAAGTGCTTACGTCATTGCGTCCATTATTATCCTTGTCATTCTTCCCAGCTTGGCGACACGTGAGTGACACGACAAGACCTGAACCCTGTTTCCAACCGTTTGCTCTGGCTTTTCGACGAAGTGCGCGGGGAAAACGGAATCTGAGCGTCTTTGGAAAATATCACCGCAAATTTCAACACACACCTTATCGTTTAGAACATTTGCTGGAATTTACTGTTATCAGTAGTATCTTTAAACGAGATTTGTGGACGTTGGAATCTAACTTGCATAACTCAGATAAAGAGACATGGTTTTTCTTTGGAGTTTCTCCTACACTTGTCGAACAGATTATTGTGGTTTTTAGATGCCCAGATCCTTAGGCTATGCTATGTCGTCATTCCGCAGTAAGGTCGCAACTGTTCCACTGCTCTCCTCCTAAAAACTTCTCTGCACTACACTTTGCGGTTTATGGTCCTCAATATTTGGTTACTGTGTGCGCAAAAAAAAAAAAAAAAAAAGCAACAAGTATCGGGGAATATCTTTACTGGTTCTACCTCTCATCTATAGTAGGTAGAGAACGCTTTGTATGCTTTATCTTTTAACTGCTAAACGTGAAGGTAATATGTTGCAACATGAAATATGTTACAGTATACTCTCGATTATTCGGGGTAATGTGGGGGAGAAGCAAAGACCTTGGAAGAAGCCGCGAATAACCGAGAAGCCCGCAATTTAATGCTTTCACGGCACAACATACATTTTATGTAAATAGGAAATTGCGTTTAAAAGCTTTTTTCAGCGTATTCTATGTTCAAAAGTTTATTCTACTTTGGTATAAAACTATAGCTTTTCTTTAGGACACAGCAATAAAAGCCTCGCCGCGTGACATCCATTGTTTAAACGATCGCCGCGTAACACAGAATACCGTTTTCATCGTTATTGTGTGTAAATTACAACCAAATTCCGTTTTTCTGATTGATAATCAGCCTGTAAGTGTTTACGAAACAAATTATAATAACTTTGTAAAAGAGATGGTGGAGAAACGAAAAATGCATGCGTTGACATTGAAACAAAATAATATAATCGGAAGTATACTGTATCTCGTTGCAATTTTATGTTTTATCAATCTTACCGCTTCAATTATACATTTGAGTTATTTTATATTGTTTTATTCACTTACTTTTAAGTGTTATAACACTTCCAATTTTTAAAATATTTTTTTAAATTATTTAGCTGCAAATTATTATAACATTATCAAGTTTCGGGCATTATCCACACACGCATTCCGTCTGCTAAGGTACACAATTCTCAGTATTATCAGTAGTATCTTTAAACGTTATATTATGTGGATATTGGAATCTACCTTGGATAATTCAGATAAAAGAGACATACTTTTTGTTTGGAGTCTCCTTCACTTGTCGAACGGATTATCGGGGTTTTAGTTGCCCAGATCCCAAGCCTACGCTTTGTCGTCATCCCGCAAGCAGGTCGCAACTGTTCCACTGCTGTCCTAACAAATTTCACTGAGTTACACTTCGCGGCTTAGGTACTTCAATATTTGACTACATATAAGTATGCGCTAAAAAGCACGGCAAATATCGGAGATTACCCTTTACTTTTTTTCTACGTTTTACCTATAGAAGGTAGAGAAAGCATTGTATGCTATCCTTTTTTTAACTCATAAAGGTGTAGCTAATATGATGTATCAGGAAATTATGTTATCTCAGAGCAATTTTATGTCTATAGTTTTCTTACGGCTTCAATTATGCAATTTTATATTGTTTTATTCACGTACTTTTGAATGTTACAACACTTTTACTTTTGAAAATATTTACTCAATTATTTTGCTGCACATTATTATAACATCACCAAGGTTTCGGGCAGAATCTTCGGATCCACACACGCATTTCGTCTGCTACAGTATCGCCATTCTCACTATCGGTGGAGCATGGCGTATAGTAGGAATGGCTAAATTGACTTGTGTGCTTTTATTTATTTTCCTCGCGATTTGCATTGGTCAGTATTAAATGCCTGAAGTATGAACGAAAATCGTAATAATATGAAAGTAGTTCGTTCGTCGTTTCTCCTTCTGCACCTATATAGAATGACTCACAAATCGCCTCACATGCAGAGCTTTTAGATGAGCTTTAGGAAAAATTGTAAATTCTTTCCAAATTTGCAAAATTAGGAGTTGTATATTAGTTAATGATTTTTAGAACCACGGCAAAAACATAACGGCATTATTTCATTTACGCCACAAGAAGAATCATCTGAAATTTAGTGCACGTGATTTCTGGCACTAGAATTGCTCCTCTAGTTACACTTTATGACAGATGTACCTACTTTGGAGAATGTATTCTCGTTAGATTAAAGCGAAAACGTCACTAAATGATCGCGAAAGTTAACATTAAAATATACTAAGTTTGATGTATTTATAATTTACCTATATACAATATGATTCTCTTAAAAGAGAGGTGGCTAGATTCTTTGGGACTAAGCTCATTTTCCCTGGAGGAGGAAGAGGAAAGTTATGAATCGCTGTTGTCATCTCTCAGTCAAGTGACAATTTGCACTAGCGATCACATTTTCCAGACTATACTATGCCAGTACCTTCTCAATAAATTTGCTTATACCTGTTAATATCACTCATAAGGTATTTAATACAAGCGTTATTTTGCCGTGATAAGTAACCGGTTTATTTTGTTTCCCTAGACATTTGTTCTATGTAATTCAAATCTCATATGTTTATGGCAAGCGAAAGCCTATCTGGTCCAAAGAAACCAAAAATGCGTCCATTTTACAAACTTTCTCTTTAAGTTTGCTTACATAAACCAGCTTATACGGCTCTGACTGACGCATAGAACTTTGTTTTGCAATCATACTGCCGCAGCAAATTTCTTTGTAGTCTTAGATAATTCTGATATGGAGCAGTATCTAAGACTACAACAGAACATGCATTTTTAACACACGTATTTGCCTTCAGGCGTAACCTAATTGGTTAGAGTGATATGTGAGAGAGAGTGACTTAATAGAACACAAACACAAAAGCATACAACATTAAACATCCCTGCCCATAGCGGGATTCGAATCCGCGACCCTTTCACGGCATAGCATCAACGCCAATCGCGCCAACGACCACGGATATTGGGGCCGGCAAGTGGAAAATTAGGAGCTAGCTTATCTCGAACCCATTCGATTCGTTTGGTGCACTTGTCCATTATAGCCATCTATCGTGTACCCCGACCTTGTAAACCAGAAGAGAATTTCCCAGAATCCCATCTCTATCTGTAGGGAATCTTCTTTGCATTATTTGTAATTTAATATGAATAAGATATATAAATCAATAATTAGAAGTACGTTAACTTATGGAGCAGAAACTTGGACACTGAATAGAAATTTAAATTTAAAATTATTATCTACTGAAATGGACTGTTTCATATCTACTAGACACACTATATTTGAAAAAAAAAAATTCAAAATAAGACAAACCATTAAAGTTCAAAATTCAATTTTAGATGTTATAAGATATAAACCTAGAATTGTACGGGCAGAATGCCTGAGATATGATTACCAAAACAAGTTTTAGAATAGAACCCACCTGGAAGAGGAAGACGTGGTCGACCTAGGGTTAAATGGAAGAAGAATATTGAAAGAGGAATGAGGGACTTAGGTTTATAGGAATTTGATTGGAAGGAGAGATAAGAGTGGAGGAAGAGGATAAAAGTTTGAACTTTGGATACAGGAAGATGTTTCTTTTTAATTTGTAAACCTGTGTATATATAATATGAATACAAAATGTCTTCTTACTTTGCCACCACAAGTACTAGTCCTCAAAGTTACAAGTGACAATAAGGAATAACAGCTAGAATAATGTTGCTGGCAACATTAAATAACATCAGCATAACCATATTAGGCAGTGATGCTTATAACCTTAGGATAAGATTTAACGTGGTGTACCTCGCCTCTCCCAGGAGACCTTAAAGCTTGAGGACAGACGGTATACAACACCTGAAGGTCTTCCACTACCTCTCTTGTGGCAAAACATACATCAGTAGCAACATCGAAGTTGGAACGTATCCATATGGCGGAAACACATCACGCGGGAGTTCACAACGTGCTTGCCGACCTCTGCTTGTCTAATTGCGTCCGAGTGGATGCAGCATAATAATTATAACAACCAGTTTCTTCACTCAAGGAGAGCATATGGTACACATCTCACGTAAGGTGGTCTTCTCACCTTGACCTTCAGAACACCTCTTGGAGGCTTCTGGAGCTTGAGTCATTCCTTGCTGAACATGCGAAAAGCAATAACGTTGTTCGTTGTTTACGCAAAGCAATTTCGCAACCACGACATTTGCTGTTCCAAAAGCGCGTTTATTTTGAAAATGTTTCTTGGGCAAGTTCATGTATAGTTAGATATTCATGCATAAAAAGTAACCCATTCCCCTAGATCGCAAGGTTTCACTCGTAAGGTTTCCACCTTGAAATAACCTTTGACTCCACCCAGCCGGTATCAGCTCTCTATGGGGCCTGTAAAGCAATTCAGGGACATAAAAACATATGTTAGTGGTGTGGGGTTTTGTTGAAATTTTTCGTAACGCATCCTGAGAAGATGCCGAACTTAATCATCAAGTTTGGTATTTAGCTGACTTTTCGTATTTTAGTTTTCCTGTTCTCTCTCTCCCTCTCACACACACATGGACCTTTTGTAAAATGTTTTTTTTTCTTTTTTTTTTTTAATTCAGGAGATCATAAAACTGTATTTCCAGCGAAATCCCGGTATGGCATTTTTTAGTGGAATGCAATACCTACCCCCTTTACCTATGTACTGGTAGAGAGTAGAAAAAGCAAAAAGAATGTATTTCTCTACAACGAACATTAAGTAAACTCAAATCCTTATTTTCACAGTACTAAACTATCAGAATATTTTACTGCCATACTTCTCTGAAAAATGTGATTGCGCAAGGCAGTTTTAGAACATTTTAATTTTGTTTTTACAAATTAAAACTATTTAATTGTGTTATTTGAGAAAATATTTGAAGCAGAGGTTTGAGTTCGCTTGGCCGTTTAAAATTTAATAACGTATTCCTATTAAATGTGTCAGCTTTCAAGCAAATAAGTTTAAAATTTTAAAACGCTAGAAAATGCAGTCTCATTGTCCCTAAACCTGTACAGATAGTAAAATCATCAATGTAACGGAATGCTGAATGATAATTTTCTAAAATAATGGTCCTTTCATGATACATGTGTATTTCGTTGTAGGTATAAGGACATGGTAGACTAAAGAATAGTCAAATGTTTTCAAAGTCGGTCGCTATAAAGTTTTGAAATTTTGCTATATTTACATAAACACAAAAAAGAAAGAAGGACAAAATAATAAAAATAGCGACTCGCAGTTGAGAATAAAATATTTGAAAATTCAAACTAACAACAAAGATTATCTCTGAACTTGTTACCTGCACAGAACTAAAATTATATAAATTGTGTGCTTTAACGAGATCTACATTTTTGGTGCAAGATCTATTTTCCGTATTTGTCATGAAATGTGTTCGTTTTCTATCAAAATAATTGGTTATTTTTGAGTAAATAAAGCAATTTGAAAAATTGTCCATATAAACAATAATTTGTAATGGGCCGAGTTTCTTGAACATCTTCGTGTCGCATCCTGAACTTTTTTATGCCGGTCCCCGTAGCTGCCTAGCTTCGCGGCATACGGGAGCGTGGGTTCGAGTCTCACCTTGGGCATGGGTGTTTGTGTGTTTGTTAATGTATGTATGTGTATTTGGAAGCGTAAAGCAAAAGGTAAATGAAATAAATCAACAAAGGAAATGTAGGGAAACTGGAAAAAAGAGAACAAAAAAGAATACAGCGCCGGAGTCCCGACAAACCTCCGGAAATGTATTTTTTAATTAAAAAAAAAACTTTAGTATCACTGGGAGGGAAATTTGGAATTTTTATATTTATATACAGAGATTTTTGAAAATTTTACTGTCATTGTTTTGCTATAGCGTTAATATGAATACCAGATTTCATTCAAATTGGATAAATACTTTCCAAGATAAACTTTTATATTGATATTAATTTCATTAGCTAAATATATTCCATAATCAAAATATTTCACGCACCCCATAATGAGAAAATTGGCTGGCATTTTCTGAATTGGAGCTTTGAACCACACACTAAAATTTTAAACTGTGATAGTTCAATAAATTGGATAACTGGATAATAATTTTAAAAACGCTAGAAACATTAATCTATAACAATAATTTTTTCGTAAAAATATTTTTTATTTTGAAAAATTACTATTGGGGTTAGGATAATTTTGTCGTTTGTAATATTAAAATAGATAAATTCTCCACCTCCTGAGAACTTTTAAACAAAAGCTGAGACGTGTGGAACATATTGAAAGTGTGAAAATGCAGTTTTGAGAAAAATGTTTTATGCAATATTATGCTAGTAAACATCACGATCTTTAAATGTATGTAAAATCAGAAACAAGGAGACAGCTAAATGCTGATACGGTATTGATGCCCTAGTGTTCTAACACCTATTTGCTATAAAAAAAAAAAAAGTAATTTTCTGTTTTTTGACCAACTGTAGCCAAAATTTAACTCTCAACGTCCCTTAATAACCAAGTTTCATGTTTCATTTACTTTTTGTTTTGTAGTAATGTTGTTCACAGACAAACATAGGAACCTTTTTTCTAAATATACTTTTTTTTTAATTCAGGGGGTTTCAAAACCTATATTTAAGGTGAAATCTCTATCAAATTTTTGGGCGGAACATAATATTCCTCTACTTTAGTACGTGGTCGAAAGGCTCAAATTATACTTTTTTTCTTCAAAATTATGGTATTGGGTACCTTGGCAGGGGTAGGCTGGCGTCACCTGAGCCTCCCCCTTGCATACGCCATGATTACTGGAATGTATGGTGAATCATCCTGTATTTTGTAAACGCGTCAACTATCACGCAAAAAAGGAAGCTTTTAGAGTTATGATAAGAAAGTTGCAGGTAAAACGAGAAAATACCCAGCGCCACGTCACTTGATCATGTTCTCTTAGGTCACGGTTAAAAACACAATCAGTGGGTCAGCGCTGCTGGAACGGACTCTGAAGATTGCAGCAAGGTTGACCACAAACGGTGACGACTTCCTCTCTTGTTGGTTGTGGTTTACGTTTGGGAATAGGACGTAACTTTTTCCGTCGCTCATGCTGCGGTAATTACACCCAATCAAACTTAATCGCATTCCAACGTAGATACGTTAAGTGTATAAACGTCTTGACCAATTGATGACAGCGGAACCGATTAAGTCGTCATCATGAAGGTACAGTCCCGCATCCTGCTCTAAGGGAATATTGCCTTGATGATGAGATACTTGAGAAGTTAGCCACTCGCGAGTACCCAAAAAGAGGGTTATTTTTATATTCACATGTCTTTTTCATAAATTATTCTTACAAAAACTTGTTCTGTCATGCTTACTTTTTTACACACACACGCACTATTAAATACTACGTAGGTAGAGGTGTTGTATTCCACCCAAAAATTCGATGTCATGGTTTCACCGAAAATGTTTTAAGTTCCCCTGAAGCCCCCCAACTATTTTTAGAAAAAGGGCCATACTGCAAAAACAAAAAGTTTGTACGTAGGGCAGCTTCCAACAATACGACACTAAGTTCTCAACACAATCCCCCCCCCCAACAATGGAAAATTCTGATTTTCTCAAAAATGGCTCTAACGATTTTAATTGAAAAATTAAATTAAATGTCTTGTTATTTATGGACGCTCTTTAACTGCTGTGGTTCTCAGCGTCCCATGGGCGTGAAAGACCGCTTAATTTTGCTCAGAGGCCTCTCTATCAGACTTGAGGTTCTTTTACGTACCGTAAATCTAACACACAGGACCAACGGCATTACTTCCCTTCCGAAGGAAGCCATGCTAAGGATTTTTACACCCGAAAAAATCCATCGTCCTCCGCCGGGTTTGAACCCGCGACCTTGGGTATATGAAGTCAGCATGGTAACCATTACACCGCGGAGGGCGACATTTTGATTGAAATACCGTGTATTAAATATATTTACATTACGAATAAAATATATATCTTGAATTTTCTGGGAATAGCCTCTGGATGACTCTTGCAAAACTGTAAACCGTAAGAGGTAGACACAAAACACTTATCTACTACACAAAAAATGTAAATCTCGTTAAAACACACAAACCATGTCATATGCATTTTGTTGTGGAGTTAACAATTCTTGAGATATTCCTCATTATTGTATTCAATCTTCTCAAACGGCAAGTATCATTCCTTTTTCTTTTGATTTGCTCCTGGCCATGCAAATGGTCCAAATTTCAATCACTAGCAGCCAGTTTTTAAAAGTTTTGATTATCGCTCTAGCTTAGCATATTCCCTTATTTACCTTCTATTTATAAATAACTAAGTAATGACACATATTATGCTAATATTTATCTCGCATGAAGTAGATAGAAGAATAAGCTTTTGTAAGAATAGTTTGTTACAGAATAAGTAGAGAAAGTCATGTGAATGAACCGCTTAAGATTTCTTTTTCTCGCAGGGGACAGAGGTACTACGGCCAGATGCTTATTGTCCCGTATGTAACTTCCTCGGAAGGAAGGGATGAGATGAAAGATCTCAAGGGTTGTTGCCCAGACCAAATAGCGGTAGGTGCGGATGTTTCGGGGTCTCTAATTTCACAGATGGAGAAATTTCCCTAACGCTCCTCCTGACGAACAGGTCCGAACTGCCCTGGTTCCGTGCTTCAGAAAGAGGAAATAGTTAAGGTCTTAGCGGAATCGAATTTATTCGAACCGAACCAAACTACTGCCGCTCTCATCTAGCGTAATCAAATCGAATCGAATCGAATCAAATAAACGCACGGGACTGAAGCACATGCACTTGTGGAGGATCGCATATTAACATTACTACATTTTTTGAAGAGGCGGAAAAAGAAGAAACAAATAAAGAAACAAGAATTACTGAATTTAAAACATATTACTTTCTCTACACGTACCATGTACATAGTGTATACAGAAGGTATAGTAATGCACCCAAAAATTCGATACCGAGATTTCACCGGAAATACATGTTTTGGGTCGCCCTGAATACAAAAAAAAGCATTTTTGGAAAAAGGTGTGTATGTGTATGTGTGTGTGTGTCTGTGGACGGCATAGCTCAAAAACAAAAAGACCGTTAAATACCAAACTTGGTATTTAAATTTGGTATCTTCAAAGGATGCGACACGAAGCTTTTCAAGAAAATCCCCCCACCCCAACTACCCTTTACATGGAACTTTTTTCGAAAATTTTGATTTTCTCAAAAATGGCTCTAACGATTTTGATTAAAATATCTTATATTAAAGATATTTACCTGACAAATAATATGTATATCTTTAATTTTCTGGGAATAGCCTCTGAAAACTACTTTATTCTGGAGGAATTTTGCGTAACTGCTAAACCGTAAGAAATTGACAAAAACTTACCACACAAAAATGTAGAGCACATTAAAACACATAATTTATGTTATACAATATTTTTTCGAGGAGTTGATCGTTTTTGAGATATTCCTTGTTTTTTGGTTTCAGCTTTGAAAAACTTGTACTTTTCTCATAAAGGAATTTGTCACTCGTATCCATACAAAGGAACTTCAGTCACCTAGTAACCAGCTTTTGACTTCACTTTAACCTATGATACTCCCATATTTCGCTTCTACTTACAAGGAAGCAAGTAATAAGACTATTTCTGCTAATTGTTTTTCGATTAGCATGAAGTAAATAGAAGACTAAGCTTATTAACAATAATTTGTTACACAGAAGTAGAGAAAGTCATGTGAATGGAACACATCAGATTTGTTTACAAGGATTACACAATGTTTCAATTAAGTTACTAATTTCACTAAAAGATTAGCACTTGCTTTAATATTATTATGGCATTTATTAGTTGTGTCATAGAAATGTGGATGCTTTAACTAAATACTCAATGTAGCATAAAATTCCAGACTAACCTCAAATAAACAAACGATTTTGATGTTTGAACAACACTGCACATTATTTTGTTCCCACAAAGACTCACAATAAGTTGCAGTTGTATGTGAAACAAAAAGCTCCACTCCGGCTGTAGAGCAACTACTTACTCTTGCCAGCAAATTATTTTCGGTTCGATTCGATTTCAGACCACCGTAAACCGAAATTTGTTATATTCGATTCCGCCAAATAGAAACAGGTCCTTACACATCACACCACACACCACCAAGCTCCGAAACTCTAAATGTGATTTGAAATGAGTTATTGAGAAATGAGGAAAAGGAAAGATTCGCGGTATTAGAAAAACCACGCTAACATTCGCCTGGTAACAAGGGAAAACCACCAAAAAAACCCTAGACTGAGGGGTGGTCGATGGGGATCGAACCCGGGAACTCCTGCATGCTGGCCACAGTCGAAGTCGCCTACGCCATAACATCTGAAATATCATCTTAATAAAGATAAACATTTGAAAAAAACATAGTTTTATTACACATCGTTGTAGGCATACAGGGAATAAAGTAGCCCTAAGCCATAGAAAAGCAGGTTGCGATGTGTCTGAATTCCTCCTCTCTTTGCACGACCACCCGGAGGGGGGGCGAAGAGTGAAGTGTTTGACAATTCAAATTAAATAAATAATTATATTATTTTTTAATTGTCAGTGCCGCAAAAATGTGACAAAAATTGTGTATTTCAACGATATCATTTTATGCAGAAAATGTTTCCCCGGTTCACAAGTTTTTCAAAAACCATTGAGAATAAAGGGCGCTTTACAATGCAAAATATAGTAAATGTTTTGTCATGCACATACATTAAAAATATGGCATTTTAATCCTAGCCATTAAGAGCCATGTTTTGAGAACATCACAAATAGGGTCGTTTAAAGTGGGGAGATTTTCTGAAAATCTTCGTGTCGCAGTTTTAACAGAAGCTGAACTTATAAACCAATTTTGTTATTTTTCCAAGTGAGTTTTCTTATCAAAAGTTGCATTTTTGAGTGATGATGTTTACAGAAACACACGCATGGACGCGGAGTCATTTCTTCTGTGCTTTTTGTGATCAATGTCCCTCAAATCGTGTATTTGCGCGAACGAGCTTCTAAATTTTTGGGTGGAATGCAATACTTTCTCTACTTACTATAGGTAATTATTAGCAAAGAGCCGGTTCGCGTAACACGCTTTGGAGTCCGGGGCTTACTTGACTTAAATAATGTAAACATCACACTTTTATATTACTTCTCAACATTTTACAAATTGGTTTTTAGGATTAAATAATAGCAAAAAACTCCTTACCGCTAAGTTGCTAGAGGGTGTTATGCACTTACCTGAAAAGAAAAAAGAAATAGGTTTAGATCAATATTATCAATAACAATAACAATTATATTATATTGTAACAATAGAAGATTACAAAAAACAGTAATATCAATGGGGGACGAACATTCCTCATTGTGTTATCTGTTTACGCTAACATATAGGAAGATCACTTTTAGCACATACAACGTACAAACCTGAAAAGGCATTATAATTTAGAAGTATTTTCGCCTTTACTCAAATAATGCAGATTCTATACTAATTTTCTGTTCATTCTCCCTGACATGTCGGATTAGGGTAGTGGGCATTGCAGGGTACTATTACAACAGCATTATTACCAATTTATTAATAAATCCAAAGTTAACAAATCTATAACCTCACATTAAAGCTAACACGACTTATGTAAAAGGGTAGCTGTTAAACTTCTTCGTTTCATAATAATTTTAATCTATTCAGTTTTGTGTTATGTTTAATATTAAATATCAATTTTTTGTGTATGTAATTAATGTATGCAGACGATATACAATTTTCTACCCTGAGAACAGGGGTCCGGAATGCATTCAGCCTCGTGAGCTCCCTTGGAGTAAATTGGGAAGCTACTTGAGAGAAAAGTAACGTCTCCAGGTTGCGTGGCTCGCATAAACCGGTCGGGAGGGACTTCGGAGCATTAAACACATCCCACCGTCCAGTACTGCACCCCATCCATAGCCTAAAAACAAGACGGATGCAGCGATTGGGGGTAGACTTTGGCGGGCGGCGGAGTTTAGTTAGAATGTAGTTTTTGACGATATAGTACTGGTAACCAGAGCTCCACTAAATGTATAGACATTTAGAAATATTACATTCAGCAACATTTAGAAATATTACATTCAGCATCATGTAAGAGAGACATGACAAAAAATCAAGATAAAACTAAAACAATTCTGATAAGAATAGCTTAAGAAATAATTAGAACTAGTAGAATATTTCAAATATTTGGACGTAAACTTGGTGAAGATGATAAGACTGAGGATGAAATATATTCCAGGACTCTTTATCATGCTATAAGAGGTATCTAGGAGAAAATGTAATAAGCTCGAAAACGGAAATGACAGTTTACAAATCAACATATATTCTGATTTTGCTCTATAGACGCGAATACAAGCAGCAGAGATGAATGTATAATGTTGGGTAGACTCGATAGGATAGCGTTAAAAACCAGACAATAATAACTGCATTGAGGATACAAACGTTATAGAACAATATATACCTTAACTTAGATGGTTCCCACACTTGAATAGAATTAATGATTAAGAATAACCAAATAAGAATTAGGTAAAAGCAGACCCAAAAGAAGACTACAGTAAACATGAGATGACAAGTACAGGAACTTCTAAAGACGTAAGGTGACATGGGGAAAAAGCTAAGATATCCTTAGAAAAAATGGAGACCTCCCTCGACACAGTTGGTACATGAGAACCGAAACAAATAAATAAGCGCGCGCTTGTGTGTGCATGTGTGTGTGATCAGCATAACACTAGTCGGTTAAATAGAAACTTGGTATCTAAGTTCAGTAGCTTCCAAAGACCTGACACGAAGATTGTTCAAAAACATCTATCTCAAACTACTTTTTAATGGAAAAATGATCGCAATTTTTGATTTTTTGAAAAACGGTACAGTATTTCGATTAAAGTAAAATACATGACCGATAAAATGCATATCTTGAATTTTCTGGGGATGGTTTGATGAGTCCTCTTCATTTGGGCATTCAGGACGCCCTCCACATGCATGGATTCCTGGTCACGTTGGCTTGGTGAGGGAATGAAGTGGCGGATTTGGCAGGAAAGAACGGCAACCACAGACCCAGTCTTATAATTAATTGTGCAACAGCTGAGGATTACAGGTTTGTTGTTTGGTGAGTAGTACTTTCGTGCTGAATGAAGAGTGGTCAGCTCTCCGCGGCAACATGCTAAAGAGTAGTGAAGCAACTTTCAACAAACGGGTGACTTCCTCTCGTATGTGCTCTCCAGGAGGAGGTGACACTGGCTCGTATTGGCCAGTGTATTTTTACACACAACTACCTGTTTAAGATAGAACCTGCTCTTATCTGACCGCTCTCAGGATTATGGTACATCGTATGCTGCTAGGGGACGTTCTCTAGCAGCTCTTCGAGCAACTCTGCAGCTCCCAGTCTCCTTTTGCTAAGGTTCTCGCGGATGACAATGAAGCGGTAGCTAGGGTTTTTAAATTGTTATCCAAAGTTACTTTTCCCACAAAGTTTCAACATGTATACAGGGTGTTAATGAACTGTACCGAAATATTGTCACAGAATGTGTAGATTACTTAAATAATTAATTTGAGATAGGAGACTTATGGCCTGTTTATTGAAATTTCGAAGTAACGGCTATAAGGTTCTGAAGTGCCAGTACGCCACGTACCGCGGCACTTCATCTGGAATGAAAAAAATAGTAATTAAAAACATTTACTCTATCATAGGTATGGAACGCATAACCTTTGGGATAGCAGTTTCCCGCGTTACACATTAAGCCACCAGAGCAGTTGAGAAAATGCCTCCAGAGTAGGCTAGATAACTCAAAAATGTAGTTAATGAATGCTCAGTGTCGCACTACCAAGTGATTAGTTCAAGATTTTACAGATTTTTACGACATTAAATCTTGAGAACAAGCTGCTAAAAATCGATATTTCTATACTCGAGCAGCAGTTTTAAAGACATTCTAAGCCATTTTTTCAACCTGCTTTGCTTTAACTCCGACTTATCAGCACCTGATACCCACACGTTTAACGCTGTGTAGCTGCGTTATATTTATCCGGGGATCATGCATCGCCGATTTCAAATTACTTATATGAGTCACATGCACAATCTCGCAAATTATTTCGGTGTAGTTCATTAACACCCTGCACACACACATACACACACAAGGGCGCTTAAACACCAGGTGAGTACCCTTAAACACCCATCATCATCATCATCTTCGTTCGGAAGGAAATGTTTAATAAATATAATTTTGTGTAACTGTGAATGATAAGCGATAGACGAAAATTATTACACAAAACAGTTAGGTCCCATCTTATCTCAAAAAGCTTTTGTGAACATCAGCCATTTCCAAGACATACGTTATTAATGCGTCGAATTGTCCAGTATTGTGTCAGTCTTTTAAATTCCTGCCGATTTTCAGTCGTTTCTTGCGATGTCATGAAAAGAGTATATATGGTTTTAAGACTAGTGTGCCGTTCTAAAATAAGACTACTTCTATTCCCTTTGTAACTATACCGATATGAATAATGCAGCTATTTTCAGAAAGGAATACTTCGATGAAAATGAAGCAGATAGGAAAATAGACTTTCGTAAGAATAATTTATCGAACAATAAGTGATAGAGGGTAGTCATCTGAATGTAGCACACAGATTCTCGTCATCCGGATCTGGTTGCCCTTCGGGTATCTCCCCTCATCCCTCCCTAGGGTCACGTAAGTCACAAAGGGCCCTCAGAGCCTACATGAGGAGCTCTGCCCCAATGTCAGGGGATTCTATCCGTGAGTCAATCCAATCAACACACAGATTTTTAAAAATGGTATTTCATTTGGCATATTGTACTGTAACTTCTGTAACACCTAAAAAAAAAAAAAAAAAAAAAAAAAAAATCCTACACGCTTTGGGATAAATTTTATGGCAAATTTTGCCTTAAAAATATGTGCAACTGTTAAGGTGATGGATGCATTTGTGAAATTTAACAACAAAAAGATGCATAAGGGTAAACTATTTTTTTCGCATAATAAATGATGTGAGTTCTGAACTTCAAGAAAATATAAGTATCTATCCTTTTTCTCACGTTGCTCATTTAAACTACAGTTAATCGAAGCTATAAATGGACCAGCGCGTGCTTATTAATAGCCATTCTCAAATTTAAACCGCATTTTCTCACAAAAATCTTTCCAACACTTTTCCATACTCAAATTGTTCCATTCGATGTTATTTGTCACTACTTTGTTTTTAAAATGTTATACTGCACCTCAAAAGCATATTAAAGAAAATATTGTCGGAATAGTGACCTAATTTCAAATAATTTGTGTCTCATTCACATGACTTCTTTGCAGCTCTGCTACAAATTATTGTTAATAGCTTATTCTTCTATTTACTTCATGCTAATGGAGAAAAATAGCAGAAATTGTGTTATTACTTGTATCCATGTAAGTAGAAGGGGAATAACAGAGAACCATAGGCCAAAGCGATAGTCAAAAGCTGGTTGCTATGTGATTGAACTTCCTTTGTATCGCCAGAAGTTGACAAATTCCCGTATTAGAAAAGTATAAGTATTTTAAAGCTGAAACCAATAACAAGGAATATCTAAAAATGAACAACTCCACGAAAAAAAGTATATAAATAAATTGTGTGTGTTTAACAAGTTCTGCATTTTCTATTAAGTAAGTCTTTGTCTATGGAGAATTCCGCAAAATTCATCTAGAATAAAGATGCCTTCAGAGGCTATTCCGAGAAAGTTCAAGATATACATTTTATTTGTTATGTAAATATATTTATTATATGATATTTTAATGAAAATCGTTTTCAAAAAATTTTCCATGTAAAGGAATTTTCAAGAGTCTTGAAAACCTTCGTGTCGTATCATTGGAAGATGCTGAACTTAAATACCAAGTTTGGTACTTAACGGACTTTTCGTTTTTGAGTTATGCTGCCACACACACACACACACACACACACACACACACACACACACACACACACACAGGGACATTTTTCTAAAAATATGTTGTTTTTTTTGTTTGTTTTTTTTAATGAAATCTCGGTATCGAATTTTGGGTGCAATACAATATCTTGCCTATACACATGTACATAGTAGGTGTAGGGAAAGTAAAAATTAATTATTAAATTTTGAGAAATCAAAGAGTTTTAGAGAGTACGAAAAATAATAATATTTTGACTCTAATGTGAGCAAATATAAAAAAAAATAAATGTGTTCCATTCACATGACTTTCTCTACAAACTATAATCACAAAAGATTATTCCTTTACCTACATTAGCAGATGGACATTATCAGAAATGGTTGTATAGTTCCTTCTAAGTAAAAAGGAAATAAGGTAATACACTAGGCAGCAGTCAAATCTTATTAAAAGCTGTTAGCTATGTGAAACAATTGAAATTCGGTTTTCGCTTTGCACGGGCAGAAGTTAAATAAAAGAGAGGTGAAACGAAAGATGGCTTCCCGTTTGAGAAAAATATAAGTAGGTTAAAATTTAAATTAATAACAATGAATAGCTCAGTAACGGTTAACTCTACAAAAACGTGTATATGACATAAATTATGTATTTTAACAAAAACGTGTATATGACATAAATTATGTATTTTAACGAAATCTACATTTTCTGTGTTTCTGTCTACCTCTTACGGTTTATCTCTTACGCTATACAAAATTCATCCAGAATGAAGAGGTCTTCAGAAACTATGCCCAGAAAATTCAAGATATGCATTTTATTTGTCAAGTAAATATCTTTATATGGTGTTTTAACCAAAACCGCTAGCCATTTTTGATAAAAACAAAATTTCAAAAATGTTTACAATGGAAGTTTGGGTGGGGGATTATCTTGAAACTCTTTGTGTCCCATTCAAAGATACTACTTAAATACTTTTTATCCAACGGTCCTTAAAATATGTATTTCCGGTGAAATCTCGGTATCGCTTTTTGCGTGGAATCGAACATCTTTGTCGCCCTCCGTGGTGTAATGGTTAGCATGCTAACTTCATATACCCAAGGTCGCCGGTTCAAACCCGGCGGAGGACGATGGATTTTTTCGGTTGTAAAAATCCTTAGCATGGCTTCCTTCGGCAGGGAAGTAAATCCGTTGGTCCCGTGTCGTAGATTTACGGCACATAAAAGAACCTCAAGCTTGATAGAGAGGCCTCTGAGCAAAATTAAGCAATCTTTCACGCCCAATTTAGAATGGGACTCTGAGAACCACAACAGTTAAAGAGCGTCCATAAATAACACGCCATTTCCATTTTAGAATATCTTCTCTATACACTATGCACATAGTATGTGTAGAGAAACTAATAATGTGGCAGATCTAATTGTGAACTCCTTTGCTGCAATACTGGATTTTTATGTGAATATCACTTGGCTCATTTTTATTAGAACAATGTGTTTAGGCAATAAAATTATTATGTAAATAACCACGCAATTTGAATTTTTATGCTTGACAAAAATATCACTATTATTGCGTATTGTGACTACATTCTGCGGCCATAATTGCAGAACATGTGTGTACGGCTGATTGCACCCATTGTTACACGTGCATTAGTAGACACCTGTGCCGGCGGCAAATTCTTTTAACACCACAACTGTGGTTGTTACACTTGTGCGAATAGACATGTGTGGTGTTGGACGGTTCTTTGGCTTAGTTATTGGTGGATACTGATAAGTGAAATAAAGACGTTTTAAATAATTCTCAATCTAAAAGGTGACTTTATTCTCTCATAAACAAAAGCTTTGTAACTGTAAGTAAAAACCATGTTAATATTTTCGACCCGTTTGAACTGTTCTTATATACGAGATCACGGACTCGTAATAAAACCTGGTTACCGCTCTCAATGAGCGAAATTTCCTCACCGCTTCCGCTGATATGCAAGAGGAATAAAAGGCGGGTCGCTCGCTCTAACACCGCCACTGAGCGGTGTTTATGTGGATTTTTCCCGTTGTGCTCTGCAATTCCTTAAACGAACGAAGGGTTATCTGCACACTTGAAATACGGCGATGTTGGGGGGCACCTGGTAGATTTCTTTCTTTTTAGCTATCTTGAATATATGGTATTTTAATAAAAATCGTTAGAGCCATTTCTGAAAAACTGACATTTTCTAAAAATGATATATGTAAAGGATATTTGGGTGGGGTGTTTCCTGAAAATCTTCGTCTGGTATCCTTGGAAGATACTGAACTTAAATACTGTTTGGTATTTCACCGACTTTTCCTATTTGAGTTATACTGTCCACACACGCACATACAGACACAAACGCTCGTCGGACCCTATTTTAAAATGTATTTCAGGTGAAATCTCGGTATCAAATTTTTTGCTATAATACAACACCTTCTCTTTCTACTATGTATATTGTACACACGTGCTAGAGAAGGTAAAAAGGCTAATCCTGATGATTATTAATGAAAAGATGGCATAATTAACAAAATAATTATACCTTTAGACTGCCTCCGTGGTTGAGTGGTCAGCGAGCTGACTTCTCACCAGGGGGCCGGGAATTTTTCTCCAGCCAGAATTATTCCCTATCCCCCACAGAGTCTGGAAGTTTATATGTGAGTGTGAATGTGTGCGTGTTTGAATAAAACAAAAATGATTTAAACCAACGTACTACAGACAACGAGTTCTTTCAAGTGGAAAGCCCCGTGATATGGCCGTAGATATTAAAGGGGGCTATATAAATGAAACAATAAAAAAAAATTATACCTTTAATGAACACAATTGTTGGATAAAAGTACATTTCTATATACATAGATGTCATTCATCTACATCCTGTAAAACTTTCTATACCTATGTTATGTAAAATAGTTTCTAACATTGTGAGTCACGAATTAAGCAGATGTAACATTTCCATAGGGGTATTATATCGCCACTCTGGGTTTAAGAGGGCGCATGCACATCAGCCTAACAGTTTGATAAAATATTCTCACATGTCTGACGAAAGCAGTTTTTACCATCACACATAATCACCGTGAGACTTTATGCAATAAAACGACTATTTAAATATTTGCATACGTACTCTGACGCATACATCTTACCTATATGGCTTGCATTACGAGTATACCTGAGCAAAGAGTAATTTAACAGCAATTTTCCCTCGAGTTTTGTTCGGAATCTATTATACTCTGCAGTATTAGGCTTGTAAGTCAACCGTGAAAGTGCAGAAAATCTTCTAGGGTTCCATACTCAGCCACTCGTTAAAGCAGAAAGCAGAAATGCGTCACATTACCTTCTAGCGGAACGGTATTATAAAAACGTCTTGGTGAAACTGCATTTTCATTTTATTACCACGTTCCAGCTGGGCGCCACATTGTTGAACTCCATGGCAATAATAAAATCCCGCTCATAGCCATGATTTCCGCTATAACGTATACTCTCTGTCGGGCTGGGGTGCAACTAAATTAAGAACCATACCGCTAGGAGAACAGATGAGAGGTTAAAAAACTTCCCTGCTACAGTACCGCAATTGCTAGTCGACAAAAGAAGACTGCGTGCAACATACAGCATAATAAAACCTTTGTCTGGAGACGCTCTAAAGGCAAATGAACTTTCACAACTCACATGTGCAGTTCATTAACTCCTAGCAAGGGAATGCATTGGTAAAACGTTTCCAGCAAGTTTTAACATTTAAACTTTCTCTAACACCTACCTTAGTAAGGAAGTTTGCATGCCACCCAAAAATTTGATAGGTACGGAAATTTCACCGGAAATACACGTTTTAAGGCCCTCAATAAAATCTGATTGTTCCATGCACATGACTTTCTCTACTTCTCTGTAACAAATTATTGTTGAAACGCTTATTCTTCTATCTACTTCATGTTAATCGAGATTTTTGCCGCAAAAAAAAATCGCCTCCAAGATGAGTAAAAATACACATTTTAGGGTAAAAAAAAAGGAAAGAAAAGATTCTTAGAAATAGGACCGCTATGTGTCTGTGAATACGATAACTCAAAAACTAAAAGTCGGTTAAATACCAAAGCTGATATTTACGTTCAGCATCTTCACACATGAACCTTTTTCTAAATATGCTTTTCTTTCTGGATTCAAGGGACCCCAAAACATATTTCCGGTGAAATCTCAACATCAAATTTTGGTGTCATACAGTACCTTCTCTATAGACTATGTACATAGTATTTGTAGTCGGACTGAGCAGCTCAATTGATTAGGCGTTGGCCTTCTGATCACGTTCGCGAGTTCGAACCCGGCCCAGACCAGTGGTACTAAGTGTGCTTAAAAGGGGCAACCCAATGTCAGTAGATTTATTGGTGTGCAAAAGAACTTTTGCGGGATGAAATTCCGGCACACTGACGGCGCTGATATGACCCTACCAATGGACAGCGTCGTTAACAAATATACATATGTTAACGACAGTGCGTGCAGAGAAAGTATAACCTGGCGACCCTGACTAAACAAAAGAATGACATCGTGATAAATGACAAAAAACAAAAGAATGATGAAGCAGTAATATAATAAATTATAATAAATTAACGTTAACTTCTTCTCTGCTAGAGTTGTCAGCGAGCTAACTTCTCACTTGGGGGTCCCGGGTTCGAATCATGGCCGGAGTGGGGAATTTTTCTTTAACCAGAATTATTTCCTATCCCCCACACAGTCTGGAAGTATGAATGTGAGTCTGAATGACCGTATGTTTAATGATATAAAACGATTAACCTAATGTTCTAAACCTACCGTAATATTGTTTCACAAGTCAGAGTCCCCGATATGACCAATAAAGTTAAAGGGGGTTACACATAGGAAACAAAATAAAATCTCACATGACTTTCTCTAGTAGCACTACAAACAAACGTCTTTCAGAACATTATTCTTCTTTCTACACCGTGCTAATCGAGATAAACATTAGCAGAATGATCTTATTATTTAGTTCCTTATAAGAAGAAAGAAAATAAAGAAATGCGCTATACTAAAGTGATAGTCAAATGTTTTAAAATCTATTATTATGCGATTGTGATTGCAAGCCGCTTCTTTGCTTGGCTAGGAATACAGCAAAAGAAAAACTGACATTTCCTGTCTAGGAAAAGTTTAAGTACTTTACAGTTGAAACCAATAACAAGGAATATCTCAGAAGCGGTTACCTCCACAACAAAAACGTAAATGACATAAATTGTGTGTTTGACGAATTCTACATATTTTGTGCAGTGAGTTTCTTTTTCCTTTTTTTTTTCTATCTCTTACGGTTAAGCGGTTAAGCAAAATTCGGCAACATTCATTCAGAATAAAGTGGTCTTCAGAGGCTGTTCCCAGAAAATTCAATATATACATTTTATTTGAGATGTAAATGTCTTTAATATACGAGATTTTAATCAAAATCGTTAGAGTCATCTTTAAGAAATTCAAAATTTCCAAAAAAATTTCCATGTAAAGGGTAGTTTGTGGTGGGGAGATTTTCTTGAAATGATTGTGTCGCATCCTTGGAAGATACCAAGCTTGGTCTTTTCGTTTTTGAGCTATGCTGTTCCACATATACACACGGACCTTTTTCTAAGAATGCTTTTTCGGACTCAGGGGACTCCAAAACATATATTTCCGGTGAAATCTCGATATCTAATTTTTGGGTGGAATACAATACCTTTTCTATCCACTATGTACATTGTACATGCGGGCTAGAGAAAGTAAAAATAACATCTCTATGTATGAAATAGTGAATGTTATTCCACAATGTATTCTTGAAAATCGTGAATATTGTTTCCTACATTGTGAAACAGTTAATTATCAGGGTGAGTGTTCCTTGCCCTATATCTAGCATTAGGGTGTCCTCTAGATTGGCGATGTACATCTGGTGCTGTCATGCTTGGCAGATAATGATTCACAAACAAACTGCCTGGGGTGATAGCGGATTTGTGACAGATGCTGTATAAAGAACAATAGCGGACTTGTGCGAGCAGCTTCAGGGCAAGAAAACGGAACCCGATGTAGCGTTACGAGAACTGTATCAGTGGGGCGAGATAGATACTTCTTTCTCATGTCCAGAGCCAACTATAGGATAGCGGATCTGAGACACTGCCAACAGGAATATATTGTTTTTTCTTTTTTTTTTTCTCCCGTGTAACATGTATTGTGACAGAACATAAACCTGTTACGACCACAGTCAAGTAATGTTTATACGGCAGTGATATTGCTACTCTCTTACCAGTATTTATCATTCATAAGTAATATAACAAGAGCTCCAACTTTTATCGATAAATTATTGTTTATTTCTTTAGACTGTGCTAGTATATTGAAAGTGCACTATAAATTTGCCATTGTATCATAAGTCTGAGAGGGTATTGTTATTATTAGTTGACCTTGTATTAATTAGTTTTACATTGTACTATTACATGCCCTAAGCAGTGAATTAAAATATCTATCTGTCCGTCCGTCCGTCCGTCCGTTCGTCCATCCATCCATCCATCCATCCAGCTACCTACCTACCTGAATGCCTGCCTGTCTGCCTGTCTGTCTGCTGTCTGTCTATTATTACTACTATTATTTTTAATTTATGATTAAAATTATATTGAAAATATATACATTGTTATGCTTAACGTTCATTAAATCCAGAACAAAAATGTAAACATAACTTGCCAAGCAAAGAAAAAGAACTAGTTCAGAGCTTGGTAGCAACATATACCTCTGGTATAAGGGGAATAAAAAGAATACACTAGGCTAAAGAGATTGTCACATCAATCGGGAATACTCGTCACATTAGTTCACATACACACACACACACACACACACACACTCAAAACACTCATTCATACTTGTCGGACAATGCCGGGATGGAAGTATGGAAGTGACCAAAGCCCGATTTCCCCATGTACGCAAGGACGATACCGCGGTGGTGCTGCCATTTCTCTTCCGCGGAATGGTGATGATGAAAGGATGTGCACGTAGTCCTCCCAGCGAGAGAGAAAATTCTCAAGCTGCTGCTGGTACCAGGAATCGAACCTCCGCACCAGAGGCAGGTGCGCTAACGAAACGGACTCCAGGAAGAATAGAAAATAATCTTGACTAAAGAAAAAATTCCCATCCCTAGCCGTGAACCGAACCTAGGAATCCTCGGACAGCAGCAATTAAGTAAACCTGTCATTGCTGAATATTCTACATGATGTTTTTAATAAATTTTCAATTACAGACCTGCGAGGAAATGTGTATAAAACGAGCAAGATTCTAAATCTCGGCCTCAACTACATTGTATAAGTATCTACAGAGCATATTGAAACAGGTTTCACGTAACGTATTACGCACTGTAACAATCCTAACGGATTCCAACGGTCATTAGCAGGTCCTCATTACAAGTCAAAGTACAACATACTTGGACATGATTTTTCCAGTCGTTACTACGTTACTGTCCTTGGCATTTAATTTTCTTGAAGGTGAAGGCATTTTGCCAGAAAGATCCATGTTTTGCTGTTTATACCCTTACCCGCTAAATATTAAAGTTCTCACCTACACTGATTGGACAAATAACTGTTTAAACTATGAAGCACGAGCCTTAAGTCCTTACTTGTAAGGTCACTATTGGAGGTATGTTGTCTCAAAATAGATATTGTAGTTCACCGGGTAAAAATATTATGTAAGCCATTCACATGACTTTCTCTATTTATTCTGTAACAAACAAAAAGGTATTCCTCTCTCTATTTCATGTTACTCAAGATCAGTATTAGCAGAAATGATCTTACTACTTACTTCCTTATAACAAGAGAAATAAAGGAATAAACTAGTTAAAGTTAATCAAATCTTTTGAAAGCTATGACAAACTCCCGTTTGAGAAAGGTTTAAATATTTTAAAATTGAAACCAGTAAAATGGAATATCTCGGAAATGGTTAACATCACAAAAAATGTGGACGACATAAATTGTGTGTTTTAACGATAACTACATGTTTGTGTGGTAAGATTTTGTTTAACTCTACGGTTTACAAGTTATGCAAAAGCTACCCAGCGTGAAGAGGTCTTCAGAGGCTATTCCCAGAGAATTCTAGATATAATTTTAATATAAGTACTGTATATTAAATATAATTATATCACAAATAAAGTGTGTCTTGAATTTTACGTGATTAGCTTCTGAAGGCCTCTTCATTCTGGATGAATTTTGTATAACTTTCTTCATATAATTTATTTATTTATTTATTTATTGTAGCTTAACGTCCTTTAATCTGGTTGGTCATATCGGACGATGGATGAAATTGGTGAAATTTAGCTCAAATGATCTCAGGATCCATGGAACTTAAAGTTACTAGTTACTATCTTAACTATCGTCTTCTCAGGTTAAGGGAAAACCCTGGGAAAAAACTATCGATTAACTACCCTAAGCGAGATTCGAACACGCGAACTGTGGAATGCGAGGCAGACACGCTACCCCCATATACACAGGAAGACTATTTATGTAATTGTTCACATGGTGAATATCTTTTAAAAAAATTGACTATCGCTTTAGCCATTTCCCTTCTTAAATGGAAGCAAGTAATAAGACAATTCCTGTTGTTTATCTTGATTAGCATGATGTAAATAAAAGAGTAAGCTTTTGCAAGAAAAGTGTTTGCAGAACGGGTAGATAAAGTAATGTGAATGGAACACATCAGATTTTTTATTTGAAACGTCAACAGTAACATTCATTATGGATGCTTCACGAAAAATATCCGACGGATATTTGAAAATAACTAATCCACTCATGTGCTAGTCATCTAAAGTAATGGCAATGACGTGTTATTTATGGACGCTCTTCAATTGCTGTGGTTCTCAGCGTCCCATTCTAAATTGGGCGTGAAAGAACGCTTAATTTTGCTATATATCAGGCTTGAGGTTCTTTTACATGCCGTAAATCTATGACACGGGACCAACGGCTTTACTTCCCATGCTAAGGATTTTTACGCCCGAAAAAAATCCATCGTCCTCCACCGGGTTTGAACCCGCGACTTGGGGTATAAGATGTTAGCATGGTAACCACTACACCACGGAGGACGATATCTAAAGTAAACCCTCAAAGTGTTCCTAACGAAGCATTAACTCTAAATTTTTGGGGTTTCTACCAGATAAATGCATAGATTAGCTCCAATGTTCATCTTCGTCTTTAGAGCAAACTGATGAAATGGATGTCCAGAATGGCGCATTTATAGTGCCGGAATGATGATGATGATGATGATGATGATGATGATGCACATCTTCGAAATGTTGGAGTCATTCCAGTATTTACCTGGCTATAAGCCCGAAAAAAATTAGAGTTAAGCCCACCATGTGCAACAAAGTGTCACATATCGATAAGTTTAATCATCGATAAGTTTAATCGCCGATGTTTTTTAGGTTGAACAAATAAAGTAAACCATTTCCATAGAAATTCCACTTAATCACGAAGCCTTACATTAGACAAAACACGGCGCTAGTGGTTTGTTCACGTCGTTACATATAAAATGCATGAAGTTCGTGACCACGCCTTCACGTGCACAACTTAGTCGATTTAATTCACGTGCTGTCTCTCGCTGCAATGTCACGTGCATTGTGATAGCTGTTTAACATGCGCCGATGTTATCCAAGGGCTTCTACTTCCACTACTCGTTCTTGCCGATTTTCCTTTTACGTTTCCGGTAAAACTTGATGTTCTAGAACATTCTATCGTATCTCGAGCCAAGAATACACAACTACTTGCAAAATCATTATCAAGGTTAATTACCTCCGCTCGCGATGCGCTTTAACTTTCTCTGCCAGCTACTAATGGGAGGTAAGAGAAAAAAAATCGGGTGTGCTCCATTCACATGACTTTCTCTACATCAAAACTTATTTTTAATAAGCTTAATCTTCTTCTATTTAATGCTAAAGCCCTAACAGAATATTACCTAGTTCCTTTATAAGTAGAAGGAAAAAAAGAATACATTAGGCTAAACCGACAATCAATGTGGTTTCTATGGGATTCAAATCCATTTCTTTGCGTGGCCAGTAGACCGGTTCCCGTGTGAGAAAAGTTCCCACGAAAAAAATGTAAATGATAAATTGTGTATTTCATCGTTATCTACATTTTTTGTGTAATAAGTTTTTGTCTATCTCATACGGTTTCCAGTTATACAAAATTTCGCAAAATTCGCTCAGAATAAATGACTTAAGAGTCTGTTCCCAGAAAATTCAAGATATATATTTTATATCATGCTATTATCTTAAATATAAGAGATTTTAATCAAAATCGTTAACAGAAAATCAAAAAGTTCGAAACACTTTCCTTGTAAAGGGTAGCTGGTGGGGGGGGGGGATTTTTCTTGAAAATCTTCGTGTCGCCTCGTTGGAAGATACCAAACTTAAATACCAAGTTTGGTATGTAACAGTATTTTCGTCTTTGAGCTATGCTGTCCACAAACACACAAACACACAGACAGACAGACACACACACACCGCACGTGCACGCACACACAAGACCTTTTTCCAAAAATGCTGGTTTTTTTTATTCAAGGGGACCCAAAACGTGTATTTCCGGTGAAATCTTGGCATCGAATTTTTGGGTGCATTACAATACCTTCTCTATACACTATGTGCATAGTACGTGTAGAGAAAGTAGTATATTCCGTTCATAAATGTGCTATAGAGATTCCATCATGTACATGGATTCACATTTTCTGAATTCCCCGGAATGCAATACTTTCTCTACCTATGTAACGGGTGTTTCAAAAGTCTCCGCAGTACACTTGGACGCTGTGACTGGTTAAGTTGGGAACCGAGTATGGAGGAAGAGCATTATTTATGTTTGAATGACACTTTGAAAACTGTTTGCTTCATATCAAAATTGTCTGGTTGTGCTTTTGAAGTGAAGTCAAAATGTTAACCATTGAAAACAGAGCGTTATAGTTGAGGACATATTCCTTAATAATAATAATAATAATAATAATAATAATAATAATAATAATAATAATAATAATAATAATAATAATAATAAGATAAATATCTTGAACGTTTTGCACTATCGGCATGTCTTCATAGTGATTGTATGCGAGATTTAATAATTACTAAAGCCCAAATTCCCTGAAACAGAATGATGCTCCGGTAAATCTAAACTTTTTAACAGGCTAAACTAGACTGAGTTTCGGATTCCCCACTAAATGAATCAGGCAACTGTTTCTGTGCAGGCAGAACATAGAGTCGTTAGTAAGGAAATGAAACTGCATCTCTATAAATGTAGAGTTGTCCCGAAATAAAAATGATGAACAAGGAAATCAACATTTACGCAGGAAACCCTACACATAGTGTCCGAAATAAGGGCAAAACAGTCGATCTCTCTCTACAGGAATAAGGACAGGATTTCCAACATCTTCTGTGATAGTGGTAAGTAAGTAATCTCAGTTTCAGTTCACCTTCATTTCCAATTATAACTATCGCAATCCGTTACCAACCGAACTGTGATGAGTGAGCATGCTAGCGCATTCCTCACTGCGGAGACACATTTGAGACACCTTTTGCTATGTACAGAGTAGGGAAAGTAAACAGAGCTGTGAGGATTATCTGTCGTGTTCAACTAGAGCTCGCTGTAAACCAATTTTTACACAACTCGGAATGCATACATTGTACATATTGGACTGCCTCTTATATGTTAAAATAAAATTAAGTATTCTTGTCACATGTTATAATGTACCTAATCATCTCACCAAGGATAGACGTAACATACAAGCTGTTAGGTGTACGGTACGCCACATGCTATAGCGGAAGGACAGGATTGTTAACAGTAATATTGTGCCTCAACACCTTGCACAACTGGTTCTATCAGTGCTTCTTATGCATTCAGAACTGAAGACTTTACAAATCAAGAGTAGATATGCTTCTTGCCTATGGCAAAGTTCAATCCTTTAGATTATTATTTCTGGGGACATTTGAAGAATAAAGTGCACCATGACGAGGTTGCTACTATTGATGATCTTCGCACACATATGTTTGAAGCAGCCTTAGAGATTGGTAAAACATAGAAGCCCTAACAAGGGTAGGGCAAAATTGGCTACGAAAATACGAAGCCTGCATCGATTCTAACGGAGCACATTTGATCATCTACTGCAAATGAACATATATTGTTGATGTTCAGTTATTGACCATTAATCAATTTCTTGTTTATCAAAGATATGGATTTTATTTAATTATTCCACGATACACCTTGAAAGAGGTATTTCCACAATTTGCACTTGATTTTGCTTTACCTTCGATCATCAGACTAGATCTTTTGCGTAGCTTCTTATGCAGCTTTTAGTTCAGGTCTCGTGAATACGATCGTACTGCTTGAAAGAAAACCACCCCAACCTTCGTTAGTGACAGTAGCTGATAATAAGCACACACCACGTGGCAAACCGGATTTGAGGCAGAAGCCAAAACAAAACAATTGTCTGACCGCAAACCAAAATAAAACTTTCGGCTCTTAAGTCCTATTCTATTGCCAGATTGTGCGGATAATGTACTCAATGATATTAAATTATCTCCGGTACCTTTCAAAATAGATGAAATTGTTATTGGACTTTATTATTCGCCATATTTGGATCTCACAGTACGCGAAATCTATGCACTCATACCCCAACCTGTATATACTCGTATTAATAAGTATAAATAGAGCAATAAACCAGCAGTTTTGCGTTTTTCATTCAACTTTTATAATAGTCCGCCATTTTGTTTAAGTCTATCCTATACTTAATTTAAAGACGAGTCCTAAAAAGTACTGCTGGCACCCCAATATACACTATTAATCAGTTTTATCAAATAAGGTTTTAGTTTTTGTTTATCATAGTCTTTAACAACTTTATCTGTATTTTACATAGAAAAGTAGCAACAATTAATAACAATTATACTAGGATAGGGTACCTATGGATGTGATTCGGCACCGAACCAATGCGGTTTTTATATCTATTCCCCACGAAGGGGCCCCCGAGGAGGAGGGAGAGACGAGGTGAGAAGAGACACCGGGCGGCCGAAGTCAGGACGGCCCAATAAGACAGGCTCCCTGTAGTTAATTAGATTCAAACTCCATGACAGTCGAATAGGTAGACCCGAGATCCCGTCCCACATAAGCCCAAGCCCTAGGGTTGGTCCTTATACCTGTTAACCAGTGAAGTTGGGAGACGGTGAGAGCTACTACGCCAAACCTAAGCACCATCGCCGACACTTTCAATACTGAAAGAAACCAACGGGGTGATTGAAGAATGGAATGAGAATGGGACGACATGAACGGACAGGAATTTCGGGGGATGTGTTGAACCTTCCCAGCATTCCCCGAAAAATCCAATAAGTCAAGAAGGCTGGCCACGGGAATCGAACCCACGACCTCCCGAATCTGAGTCGCACACGTTACCGCGGTGCTAGCTCGCTCGGTAACCTATAATGGGTACAGGAAGTACTGTTTTTTGCCCAAAAATGCGATACAGAGATTTCGGTGGAAATACACGTTTTGAGGTCCCCGAATCCATAAAATTCTAAAAAGGTTCATGTGTGTGAGAGAGAGAATGTGTGAGAGTGAACGTGTATATGTGTTTGTATGTGTCCGTATGTCTGTGAACACTAGGTATAACTCAAAAACAAAAGTTGGTTATATACCGAAATTGGTATTTAAATTCAGCTACCTCCAGGATACGACACGAGTTTCAAGTAAATCCGTGGGGCTATTCCTCAAATGGAACATTTATTGAAATTTTTGGTTTTCTCGAAAATGGCTCTGACGATTTTGATTGAATTACGACATATTTAAGGTCTTTATATTACAGAAAAAAAACGCGTTTCTTGAATTTCTTGCATTAGCCTGTGATGCCATTTAATTGAATGATTTCTGTGCAATTTGTATAACTGATTAACCATAAAAGGTAGAAGAAACTTTAGCGTAAAAACATATACACAAAATGTGTCAAATCTTTGTGCATTTCCGCGTTATTTGTTGCATTTCGTTTGAATTTTCCAATGGTTTTGCATTCTCTGAAGTGTTAAGATAGCATTCACTTGTTTCTCGTGTATCGTGCATAAATAATGGCATTTCAAATCTATCATATAGCCATCACCTTTTTACTTTCTCTACACGTACTATTAGATAGTGTATAGAGAAGGTATTGTATTGCACCCAAAAGTTCGATACCGAGATTTCACCGGAAATACATGTTTTGAGACCCCCTGAATAAAAAAAACATTTTTAGAAAAATGGCCGTGTATCTGTGAACAGCATATCTCAAAAACGAAAGTCCATTAAATACCAAACTCGGTATATAAGCTCAGTATCTTCCAAGGATGGACACGAAGATTTTCAAGAAAATGCCCCCACATGGAAAAAAATCGAACAGTTTGATTTTCTCAAAAATGGCTCTAAAGATTTTGATTAAAATGTCCTATATTGAAGATATTTACATTACAAATAAAGTGTATTTATTGAATTTTCTGGGAATTGCCACTGAGGAAAGTTTATTCTGAATGAATTTTGCGGTAAACTGGTAAACCAATAAGAGATAGACAAAAACTACTTAACAAAAAATGTAGAGCTCGTTAAAGCACACAATTCATTGTTTTAATTATTTTTTCACCAAGCCGTGTGTAGGACAGGAGTTGGATAGGTAGAGTCAGAAGTCGCCATCGGGGTTGTCATCTTAAATTAATTTAAGATCCCCTTGTGATTTACCGGGAAACATGCGTGTCAGCTGAGAAATTCAATGCTATGCCGGCATGTTGCCATGATGGCTCAGTGGCACAGTAACCGGCTAGAGACCGGGAAATCCGTGGTTCAAATACCGGCTATGGCATTGAATTTTTCAGTCTGACTCTACCTATCACACAATTTATGTTTTACACATTTTCTTTTTTCTTGGAGTTGACTGTTTTTGAGATATTCCTAGTTATTGGTTTCAGTTTTAAAATACTTAAAACTTTTCTTATACGGGAACTTGTCAGTTTCTGGCCACGCAAAGAAACGAATTTCAATCCCATAGCAACTATATAAAACTGTCGGTTTAGCGGAGTATATACCTACCCTTATTTCCCTTCTACTTATAAGGAACTAAGTAAAGAGACCGTTTCTGCTAATGTTTATCTCGATTAACATGAACTACTTAGAAGAATGAGCTTATTAACAGTAATTTATTACAGAACAGATTTATACCTCTTGTGTCTAACGAAATCGTAATGGCATCGTTTCTGCAAATGTTCATGTCGTTTACCGAAATACATGATGTGTTCCATTTACATGACTTTCTGTACAAACTTGTGTCGCATAGCGTCCGGCTTTTTTTAAAACATTTAATTTCGCTTTAGCCTAGTGTGTTAACCTATTTCCCTTCTACAAGGAATTGCTAATATTTATCTGGATTATCTTAAGTAATGATAACATAATTTTCCTTTTGTTTGCGCTTCCAACTGTGACAACAGCCCTGAAAATTCCATCTCGAGAGCAGAGCATTCGCAAGCACAGGGACGCTAATACCGGCCATGGTGTTGACGTTAACTTGATGGATCACCTCCAATATTCTACACCAGCACTATTTGCAGAGCTCTTCCTATCACAAATCCAATATAGCAGAGACTGTTATCAGCTGAAACACTAAAGTGACGTCTTTGCGCGCGGCGTATTATAGGTAACGATCCTGAAATTTGCTCTGAGAGAACCATAGATTAGAGAGAACATTGCGGTTTTGGTAAAATCCATCTTTCAAAGGAAGAAGCACGCCTCTCAAACTTGGTTGTGGAGTAGAAGTTGTCCTTTGGAAGAAGCGTGAGCTTGTCTTATCTCCTATTGGTTCGTGACAAACTCCTAGATTTCTCCTGAGAATGTTGGTTAGTTTGCGATGTGTAATGGAATATTTACTGAAACCATGTAATGAAAATTAGTGTAAAAATGTCAACACAGTAACTGTCCGGAAAAGTGCATTATTTTCTGTGCGACGAATTTGAGAAACTTCTTACGTATTTTAACTCTCTAATAATCGTTAAATGCTAAAGTATAACATTCATCTGAGTTTTGCTTGCCATAGAAATACAAGCGGGCGTTAAACACTATAAAAAAAATAATTTGAGTTAATCTGCTCACTCCTATTTATATCTCTATTAGTTCTCAACATTAATTCACACAATAGCGTATTACTTCCTCTACACGTACTAAGTACATAATGTATGGAGAAGGTATTGTATTGCACCCAAAAATTCAATACCGAGATTTCACGAGAAATACATGTTTTGTGACCCCCTGAATAAGAAAAAAACATGTTTTGGAAAAACGTCCGTGTGTGTGTGCTGTGGACAGCATCATAGCTCAAAAACAAAAAGTCTGTCAAATTTAAGTTCAGTATCTTCCAAGGATGTGACCCGAAGATTTTCAAGAAAATCCCCCCACCACCGATCCTTTACATGGAAACTTTTTGGAAAATTTTGGTTTTCTCAAAAATGACTAACGATTTTTATTAAAATATCGTATGTTTAAGATATTTCCATGACAAATAAAATGTACCTACATCTTGAATTTTCCGGGAATAGCTTCTTAAGACCTCTTTATTCTGGATTATTCTTTCTGAATTTTGCATAACTGGTAAACCGAAAAAGAGACAAAAACTTGTTACTCAACAAATGTAGATCTCGACAAAACCATAATTTGTGTCATACATATTTTTTCGTGGAGTTGGCCGTTTTCGAGATATTTTTGTTATTGGTTTCAGTTTTAAAATATTTAAATTTTTTCTCATAAACTCCTGGCCACGCAAAGAATCGCATTTCAATCACATAGCAACCCCATTTTAAAACATTTGGCCTTCGGTTTAGCTTTGTGTACTCCCTTATTTCCCTTCTACTTATAAAGAACTAAGTAATAAGACCGTTTCTATTAATGTTTATCTTGATTAACATGAAGTAAATAGAAAATAATCTTATTAACAATAATTTGTTACAGAGAGCTAGAGAAAATCATGTAAATGGAACGCAGATATTTTAAAAATATATGTTGTCTTAAATTTGCTACGCAGAGGCGGCTTTTCTTCGAGTTCTCCGGTTTCCCCCGCCATCGCATTCCACCGGTGCTCCATCTTCAGTCAGTGTGCCATCGCTTGCAGTGCCAATGTAATAAACGCGGGCTTTAAGCACTATAAAAACATACAGTGTTGGATAGCTACGCATTATCTAGAGGAGAAACGGCGGGCCATCTACTACTACACAAAGGATTCGTCTAGAAGTGCCGTGGGAGCTTCGCATTTATCAAGGTACATTCTTGCCACTACGGAGGAGCTACCCGGCTGACATCTTTAAAAAGCAAGCTGATATATTAGCATTTGTATTACATAATCTTTGCGTTTAGTTAAAAAAATCTCACTAAAATATTAAAAACTGTTACTTAAATATGGGGATAATTTTGGGAAGCAACAGCGAATATTTCAGAAAAAAAGTTAATTTGGTGAGAAATTATTTACAAAATAATATACATTGTGTAGTACAAATGTATTTTATAAACTAAGAGGGGTGAGCAAAAGCATATTTCATGCAAATAGCTATTTAGGCAGCATATGGCATGTATATCAAACTTCTCGCCTTGCATTCTCTTGCTTTGAGTCGTACCGTTTTCTGTTTTGTTGTTGTTTCTTGTAAAAATTCATGGATTTTCAAAACTGTTTTCGTGAGCAAAAATGGATATTTGATTCTCTTTACCATTAGGTAAAGACTGTAGAAACAACAATTAATTTACATAAATCATGTTTTTACAGAACTTGAGACGGATTAAAATGTTCTTGCTAATTATGTTCTTACTCTCTCATATTGACGCAAGTATTTCGCTCACATACCCAATGACTAACTTGTCAGAAGAGTTTTGAACTTGAACCAATCTCATATGTTGATTCTATTGGTTTTGCCATTTTAGTTTTTACTCTTTACATTTTTATCGCCTAGGCGTGATTTAATTCCCCCTTTCTATTTAACGTCTCCATGTGTGCTATCCTATAAATTATTTTAATTTCCGCCTTCCTCGGTTCGACTATTAGCAGTTAAAAATCCCAATATTACTTTCATAATTATAAATCTATTTTATAATATGTTTTAATAATTTATAAGCAAATGTTATGGATATGTAATTTTACTTGCGAACCAGTATAAAAAACTACAACTCTATTAGTCTAAAGATACATTAATTTGCAATTTTGTAGCTCGTCACTTTACCGCTACTTGTTTTATTTCTATAGAATTTCGGAGTATAAATATCGTTATGTGTATTATAATTGCTGGCATCATTCAACGTTGCTAAGCGTTTCAAATATGGTGTTTACGTTTTCTTGCTGAATTAAAAGTAATGTTTCATTTTAATTACAACTTCTGAATTTTTATTTCGTAAAAAGAATCAATACAAATTGAAATTCACAAAGAAAATAGCAGGCATTCGCTCTCACGCCATCTATTGGGTTGATCACACATCCTGGCTACTCCCTCTGTCCGAAATCCGTCCTTAACAGGCATCTGACTCCAGGCATTAACCTGTAAGTCCTCCATACGAGGAGGGTAACTAGGTGAAAAGAGGACCAAAAATAAATAAATAAATAAAGACAAATAAATAATTCTAATTATCGTGTTTGCATTGCTGAATTAACTTTCTATCTCAATGAATATTTGCAACTCAATTTAAGTCAGATTAATTATAAGAATAGCGTTCGTCATCTGTTTCCAAAGTAATGCGCATTCTTTAATCGCTAACAGAAGTCATAAAACTCGATGGAATTGGCATCTTGGTATTTATTGCCTCAGTAAAACTGCGCCATAATCTATCGGCACGTTATCGCAAATTTTTACGATCTTTGAGCATGTAATCGAATTTTATTTAGCTTTCGTAATGCGATGTCTTTTCTGAAGATTTTATTTAAAAAAAAAAAAAGAGCGAAATTGCGGATTTTATAGTAAGCACTCGCTAAAATTTCATAAAATAAGCTGATGGAGGAAACATTCCATTTCTAAATTGGACAATTTTATTTTATTAAACTGTCTTTATATTTTACTATTATTGCACATTGTTGAATCACATAAATCTTAAGATTGAACGAGTCACTACATTACTTCTGAAATTGCGTTTTCTGTACGTCCCATACATATTTTTTGTTTACTCATCCCTATTTTTGTTTTTGTCATGCTCCATGGTCTAGGAGTCCCTAGGTCGCGGGTTGAAACCCGACCGAGGGCGATGGATTTTTTTTTTTCGGGAGTAAAAATTCTTAGCATGGCTTCCTTAGAACGGAGGTAAAGCCGTTGGTCCCATGTTGTAGATTTATATTCATAGAAAGACGAAAGAATACATTTGAAATCATAGTAAGAAACTCCTGTGTGGAAAAATAAGGAAGAGGGGGAAGGGGGGAAGAATCGCATACCGTAAAATTGTTCCATGATGACCCACTTATATAAGAAAAAATAGAAAATATAATGCTTGAGGAAAAATAACTTTACACAAATGCGGTTTATGAGCTCTACTATTTACCCTAGTGATTGTTATCCATTTATATGGTTTCCACGTTACATCATAAAATTTCAATAAAAATGAAAAAAAAAAAAAAAAAACTCAGGCTATTCCAAGAAAGATGTGTACACATTTTATATGTGAATAAATATATGAAATATGAGGTTATTTAATCAAATCATTAAGAGCCATTTCCAACCTCTAGGCATTGGCGGGGGGGGGGGGGTTCAGTCCTACGAATATGTGGAGGGTAAGCCGATTTCGAAAAGAAACTAAACCTACTTCACTGGGCCAACGGGTTTACTTCCCTTCCGAAGGAAGCCATTGCCCTCCAACTGATTTGAACCCGCAACCTTGGGTACAAGAGGTAACTGCTACACCTTGGAAAGTGACATGGTAACTTTGAAGATACTTTTGTTCAGGATATGATTAACATTCAAGCAAACTGTGAAATGACGAAGTTTGCTGATTAGTTAGCATATAATTTCATTGCAATTTAATCATTATTTCCTGCCAAGATTTAGGCTCCGGACAAAAAGTTAGGGGTGCTTTTAGTAGAACCACAAATGCAAGTGATGCGTTTCATTAGTTTTTCTCTTAACTTTAATTCTGCACATCTACGTATTTATTATTTCGCTGTCGTTACTTTCAGTACATACAAGCGAAGTGTGGGGGCCACACATGTGCGACTTGCATTCCGGGATCGTGGTTTCCCCGAAGCGGGGATCGAACACGCGACCTCCCGATTGCGAGTCGCACATGTTATCGCGGCGCCTGCCACTTCGTCAGTAACGAATGCTCAAAAATAAAGTAAGCATTTCTTGTACGCAGCTGATGAAACCACACGCGTGCGCCCATATGCTTTTATATACATAACAATAGTTATTTATAAGTGTTAAAAATTGCGTTTTATATTCTGAATAGAAAGCTTGTGAAACGAAGCCATAGGCCGAGTTTTGCAACGCTACAGGTAATATAAAAGCATTTTAACACGTGTGTCATACACAATTTTTAGACAGTCAATATTTTTACAGAAATTATTAATTATTAGAGTATTTTTACCTAATTCGTATCTGTGATGCGACGCTCGCTTTTACTGCCATGGCACCACAGGATATGAAACTGATGATACACGGAATCAATATGGAGTACTGATGGAATGTGATGGTGAGGGAAACCGGAGAACCCGAAGAAAACCCGCCCCTGCGCCGCTTTGTCCACCACAAATCTCACATGCAGTAGTTTGGGATAGATCCCGGGCCATTTAGGTCAGAGGGCCGCGTTTCCTCCTAACATCAGTACTGAGAACAGCGGTGGGTAGACTTGCGCATGCGCCGAATGGCATAAACACTAGTGCGAGAAGCACGACTTTTAACACGTATTGTTAAAATTTCTATTTTAAGTTTAAGCTGTCTAAAATGCTTTTACGGAGATCAAAATGGCTGTATCTTTATATATACAGGGTGTTAATGAATTATACCGAAATATTTTCACAGAATATGTAGATTACTTAAATAAGTAATTTGAGATAAGAGACTTATGGCTTGTTTATGGAAATGTCGAAGTAAGGCCTATAAGTTTCTGAAGTGCCAGTACGCCACTGGCTAATTTATCAACCATTCGAGAGCATAACACGAAAAACGACGGGACATATTACAGCATACCTCTTTAGCGTAGTGGTTATGATACTGGCTTTCAAGTGAAAGATAGTTTCTGAGTTCGGGTCTCGTTCACGTATCGCGGCACTTCTTCTGGAATGAAAAAAATAATAATAAAAAACATCTACTCTATGACAAGAATCGAACTCATGACCTTTGGTATAGCAGCTTCCCGCGTTACTCATTAAGGCACTAGAGCAGTTGAAAAAGCACCTCCACAGTAGGCTAACTCATGAATGTAGTTAATGAATGTTTAGTGTCGCACTGTCAAGTGATTAGTTCGAAATTTTACAGATTTTTGCAACATTAAAGCTTGAGAACGCTAGTAACGAGCTGCTAAAAATCTATATTTCTAAACCATTTTTTACTTTCTCCAAACGCACTATGTACATGGTGTATAGAGAAAGTATTGCACTCCACCAAAAAATTCGATACCGAGATTTCACCTGAAATATATGTTTTAGGGTCCCCAATATCCAAAAAAAAAGCATTTTCACAAAAAGGTCCGTGTGTATGTGTGTCCGTGTGTCTGTGAACACGATAACTCAAAAACGAAAAGTCGGTAAAATACCAAACTTGGTATTTAAGTTTAGTATCTTCCAGGGATGCGACACGAAGATTTTGAGAAAAATCCCCCAATCCCCAACTACCCTTTACATGGAACTTTTTTCGAAAATTTTGATTTTTTCAAAAATGGCTCTAACGATTTTGATTAAAATTTCGTATATTAAATATATTTACCTGACAAATAAAATGTATATCTTGAATTTTCTGGGAGTAGCCTCTGAAGAGTAGTTTATTCTGGATGAATTTTACTAAATTTTGAATAACTGCTAAACCGTAAGAGAGGGACAAAAACTTACTACATAAAAAATGTAGAGCACATTAAAACACACAATTTATGTTATATACATTTTTTTCGTGGAGTTCGTCGTTTTTGTGACATTCCTTATTTTTGGTTTCTGCTATGAAAAACGTATACTTTTCTCATACAGGAACTTGTCAACTCCTATCCATATAGACAAAGGAACTTCATTGACATAGCAACCAGCTTTTGACTATCACTTTAACCTACAGTTGTCCCTTATTTCGCTTCTACTTACAAGGAAGCGTGTAATTAGACTATTTCTGCTATTTTTTTCTGATTAGCAGAAAGTAAATAAAAGTATAAGCTTTTTAAGAATAATTTGTTGCAGGGATATGGAGAAAGTCATGTGAATGGTACACATCAGATTTTTTAACCTGCTTTGCTTTAACACCGACTTATCAGCACCTGATACCCACACGTTTAACGCTATGTAGCGGCGTTACGTTAATCCGGGGACCATGCATCGCTGATCTCAAATTACTTATATTAGTCACGTGCACAATCTCGCAAATTATTTCGGTGTATATGTATGTATGTATGTATATATATATATATACATCCTGTATATATATTTTATCTTTTTTATGGAATACAATACTTTCATTGACTGCCTCCGTGGTCGAGTGGTCAGCGAGCTGACGTCTCACCCGGAGGTCCCGGCTTCGATTCCCGGCTGGGGCGGGGTATTTTTCTTTAACCAGATTTATTCCCTATCCCCCATAGAGTCTGGAAGTATGAATGTGAGAGTGAAAGTGCGTGTGTATTAGTAATGTAATAATGATTAACCTAATGTTCTAACCTACAGTAATACGAGTTGTTTCACAAGTCAAAAGCCCCCGATATGACCATTGAAGTTAAAGGGGGCTATACAAATGAAACAATATAAAAAAAATACTTTCATTGCTTTTATAGGTAAGTGGTAGGAGAGTAAAGTCGGTATAATAAAAATTTGGCTTACGCGCTTTCGCTGAGAAGAGATGTAACAACCGATGTACGCAAAAGCATGAAAGAAAGCACTATATCCTCGTATATATTAGCTGAAGTGTAGATTAGTTTTCAGAACGTACTAGCATCAGCGCAGGTTTATTTCAGTTTATCTCCACAGCATGCTCCACGTGAGGTCATTAAACTTTACATTCTTAGTTGATGGACTGGGAGAACCACCTGGTACTGACCCCGGAAGCTGGAATACAGGCAACCCGCTAACATAAAACAAGATGAAGCCGCTCGTCTGAAATCTTTCTCAAATACCATTCATTTGGGAGACGGGGATACGGTGTAACACAAGTCTTTTTCAGTTCACACGATTGCTGTAAGTGCTGTTTGTATAAAAACTGTTTTAGACAGTTGTGGTAAAAATAGAAAGTTCTGAACACTCCAATATAGCTAATTTTTACTTTCCCTAGCCCCGTATGTACAATGTACATAGTGAATAAAGAAGAATTGTATACCACCCAAAATTCGATGTCGAGATTTCACAAGTTTTGGGGTCCCCTAAGTCCGAAAAAAATCATTTTTTAGAAAATATGCGTGTGTGTGTCTGTATTTGTGGACAGCATAACGCAAAAAAAAAAAAACGTTAAATACCAAACTTGGTATTTAGGTCTAATATCTTCAAGGATGCGACACGAATATTTTCAATAAAATCCCCCCACCACAACCAATCCTTTACATGGAAAAAATTTCGAAAATGTTGATTGTGTCAAAAATTGCTCTAACGATTTTGATTAAAATGCAGTAAATTAAAAATGCTTATATTCCAAATAAAATGTAAATCTTGAATTTCCTGGGAATAGCTTCTGAAGACCTCTTTATTCTGGATGAATTTTTCTTAACTGCTAAACCGTAATAGACAAAACCTTAATGCACATAAAATGTTGATATCATCAAAACACACAATTACTTTTCTCAGTCAGGAAGTGCCCGTTTTTCTTTTGTTCTACTGTTGGCCAAGTACAGAAGCGATCTGCAATGACAATCGCATAACCCAGCTTTTAAAGCATTTGACTCGCTTTAGGCTAGTATATTCCCTTAGTTCTCTTCTATTTATAGGGAATTAAATAATAAGAACATTCTGCTAGTGCTTGTCTCGTTTAGCAAGGTGTAGAAAGAAGAATAATCTTTTGCAAGAAATGTGTAGAACAGCTAGAGAAAGTGATGTGAATGTAACACAGATTTTTTCATTCAGGCTGTGAATCTGACTTATAGTATGCTTGTATCGATCCATAAAATGGAGATTTTTTTGTAGTGTTTAACGCCCAATTTAACTACATATGGCACCGCAGGCGGTGACACTGATGATACATGAATGATGATGGAGCACCGGTGGAATGCGATGGCAAGGGAAACCGGAGTACCCGGAGAAAACCCGCCCCAGCGCCGCTTTGTCCACCACAAATCTCACATGCGGTCGCTTGGGATCGAATCCCGGCCGTCTAGGTGAGAGTCGAGTGATCTAACCACTCGGCCACGGCCATATAAAATGGGGATAATGTTAATGTCATATGATGTTAATGTCATCAATATGGAATATTAGGCGAAATTTTGCACACAGCGAACAGAGCAAAATCACATTACAGTTTCGTCAAAAGATAGAAATAGAAGTAAAACTTTTAACTTCTTAATAAATTAAAGTGTTGTTAGTAAAAGTTGTAATCTATTAATGAGTTAAAATGTTGTGACATTATTTTTACTTTCTCTACGCGTACTATATACAGTGTATAAAGAAGGTATTGTAGTGCACCCAAAAATTCGATACCGAGATTTCACCGGAAATACATGTTTTGGGTCCCCCTGAATAAAAAAAAACATTTTTGGAAAAAGGTCCGTGTGTGTGCATGTGTGTGTGTGTGAACAGCATAGCTCAAAAACGAAAAGACCGTTGAATACCAAACTTGGTATTTAATTTTGGTATCTTCCAAGGATGCGACACGAAGATTTTCAAGAAAAACCCCACCCCAACTACCATTTACATGGAACTTTTTTCGAAAATTTTGATTTTCTTAAAAATGGCTCTAACGGTTTTGACTAAAATATCGTATATTAAAGATATTTACATGACAAATAAAATGTATATCTTGAATTTTCTGGGAATAGCCTCTGAAGACTACTTTATTCTGGATCAATTTTACGGAATTTTGCATAACTGCTAAACCGTAAGAGATGAACAAAAACTTACCACACAAAAAACGTAGAGGACATTAAAACACACAATCTATGTTAAATTTTTTCGTGGAGTTGATCATTTTTTTAGATATTCCTTGTTTTTGATTTCAGCTTTGAAAAACTTGCATTTTTCTCATACAGGAATTTGTCAATTCCTGTCCATACAAACAAAGGAACGTCAGTCACATAGCTACCACCTTTTAACTATCACTTTAACCTACGGTACTCCCTTATTTCTCTTCCACATACAAGGAAGCAAGTAATACGACTATTTCTGCTAATATTTTCTCGATTAGCATGAAGTAAATAGAAAATTAAGCTTTTTAACAATCATTTGTAACAGAGATGTAGAGAAAGTCATGTGAATGGAACGCATAAGATTTTTATCGCTTATTTTCACTGCTTCCGTTATATATGAATTTCAATTACATAACATCCAGACTTTAAAACATTTGACTATCACTTTAACCTAGTGCATACCCTTATTTCTCTCCTACTTATAAGGAAACAAGAAATAATTGCTGATAATTTTATCTCCATTAGCATGAAGTAGAATAAGCTTTTTAAAAATAATTTATTATAGAGATGTAGAGAAAGTCATGTGAATGTAAAACATGAGGAGCCTTTTTTGCATTGAAACATTCTTGTTGCTTTTACTTACTCAGAAATGACTCTAATGCTTTTGATAACACTGGATGTTGTTTGCATCAAAAATATGTTATTTTGGTGTTTGAGTTTAAAAAAATAAATAAAAATCTTAGTTTTAAAATATATAAGCTATGTTGTGATTTATTAATCATAAGAGGCTTTAATTTGTAGATTTAAAAATGGAGGCACATTGACCACGCCCTCTCACAACGTTCCTGCAGGCTACACAATGTAGTTATTAAAAGGAGGTACATTTTGTTTTAAGCTCAGCTCTGCCCTTAGGTTGCATGCATTTGTTTACATGGTCAAGGAGTCTTTTACTTCCTTCCTCTTAAGACAATATTGTGAGAATTTTGCGGTAAAGAGTTATTTTTTTTACGTTTACACAAGGTAGCAATGTGGAATTATATGGGAAGCATGAAGAAGTTTGGAAAGTGTGTATTCCGTGATAATCAGCACTTAAAATCCAAGGGAATCAATTGTATCAAAAAGTAAGTATAACCTACAACCTGGTCCACGTGCAAGTTCTAAAATTATTCAGGTTAGAGACTGCAATCATTACAAATGATACACATGTTGGAGTGGATTAACTTACATTCTTAGGTAATTATTTACAAGTTGGGCCGCTAGCTCTCTCCGCTGCGACTTATGCCAGTTTTGCACTCTAACGGGACCGGTGTGGTTAGAGAGGGATTATGGGTAGGGAGATGGTTTAAAAAACAAATGTATCCATTGCGCTGTTAGGAGTTGTTGGAAATATCGATAATGAGGTACTACCACGATATAAAATTAGAAACATAAATTTATATACACACACTAACTTAAACGGATTGGAACCTAACCTCGCGCTAAATTTGAAATCCACAGGCTTTGAAATTGTCATCATTAATACAAAGTCAATCAATCGCACTTAGTTTCATTCGATTTTAGAGCGGCCGAAGTTCTGCATAATAAAATTCACTGAACAACTGTATCTGTGTGAAACATACTCGTCATACATCAGCACAGCGTCTAGCGACATATGCCGGTGTTGCATACCACAACACTGTTCGCCTGCCGCCGACAATGAAATTCAGGTTTTAGGCACTTTAGTGTGTAGTATTATTATATATTTACATTGCAAAAGTACAAGACTTTTTTATTTATATTCTACTCTTTCTAGGCAGCATACTTCATAAATATTCACAAAAAAGGATCGCCACGCGCACGTAATAAATTAGCGTCTAACCTAATTACGGAGCTTTTCCGATAAAAAAAAAAAAAAAATTGGTGAAAACGTAACAAGTATAAACCAAACTTACAGTCAAACCACAATTTGTTTAATTTCTAGAGGGGCCGAAGTTCTCTATAATAACCCATTCTTAAGGTAGTGCATCTGTAAAATTTAAAAAATACTTGTGTTTGTGCCATATATTACACGCAGTAACAGTAATACTTTAGCCGAGCTTCTTCGTTTTTAGCTTACACGATTATTTAAATTTTAACTTTTAGGGAGATGTTTCGCAGTGGAGACCCATTGGAAATTTTACCAAAGGACCATACACTGTACATGTTGTATGTAGTAGGTAGTTGTCCAGGATTAGATTATTAGTTGTTAATCCTTTAATCCAACCAACCTTCCCATGCAGATCGTTTTCTTTTATAGCAAAGATAATGATGTCTTGCAAGGAAGCATTCATGTTTTCAATAGCATTCTAGAGAGTAGTTATCTTACTGGATTTGCAGTGTTTTCCCTCGGTTCTCGTTCGTTGGGGATTTTAAGTTTATAAATATATCAGCTACTGGCTCATCAGAGTCTGCTTTCTCAGATCCCTCGGCTCGCTTTGCGGCTTAGTGCCCTCAGTATGGGCAACACCTTGCAGCTTAGGGCCCTGTAAGTTGGCAGCCCTACATAAGTGGATAACTTCAAAGCGAAGCCAGCGCTACCTTCCTGGTGAATGTGCTTATGTTGGCGTGTCAAAATGGGTTTCCCATGCGGAACATTGTCAATTTTTGTTTGTTTTTTGTTTTTGTTTTTTAATTCGCTACTCTCGTTATCAAAACGTTTCATACAACGCAATTTTTGCTTTCTATATCAGTCTGTACAATGTGCATAGTAGATAGAGAAGTTATTGCATTCTATCAAAAAATTCGATACCAAGATTTCACCAGAAATATATGTTTTGAGGACATCTGTATCAAAAAAAAACTATTTTTAGAAGAAAATCCGTGTGTGTCTGTGGACAGCATAACTCAAAAACAAAAAGTCTGTTAAATACCAAACTTGGTATTTAAGTTCAGTATCTTCCAAGGATGCGATACGAAGATTTTCAGGAAAATCCCCTCCACCCCAAACTACCCTTTGCATGGATTATTTATCGCAATTTTCAATTTTGTAAATAATGGCTCTAACGATTTTTATTCAAATGTCGTTTAATATAAGACATTTCTATGACAAATAAAATGCATATCCTGGATGTCTTTGGGAAAAGCATCTTAATTCCTCTTCATTCTGAATGAATTTTGCATAACTGGTAAACCGTAAAGTATAGACAAAAACTTTCTGCACAGAAATGTAGTTCACATTTATGTCATATACCTGCATTAATTTATTTTTTTTGAGCTAAGCATTTCCAAGATATACCCTGTTATTAGATTTGACTATCCCTTTAGTCTAGTATATTCCTTTAATTCTCTTCTACTTATGGGGACCTAAGTAAAAAGAACATTTCTGGTAATGTTTACTTTGATTTTAACGTAAATAAAGAATAATCTTTTGTAAGAGTAGTCTGTTTTCAGAATAGGTAGGGAAAATCATGTAAATGGAACACATAGATTAATGTATGTGATAATTAATTTCATTTCACACAAGCTGTATGCAGGACAAGCCTTGAAAGGTGGAAATCAGTTTTGTTTCTACCGATGCCATAGAAAGAGTAGAGGCTTAGATACCAGGCACGTGCGGTCTGGCCACCATGTTAACCGTGTCCCCCTACACAGAGCCGCCACTGGTGGTGGTACAGAGCGTGTTAATTGCATTAACAGACTGCAACTCCGTATCAAAGAACTCGGCGGTGCATTACTAAAAGCAGCAGTAGTTTGATCCTGAAATTTATGAAGAGGAAAGTGCCACCCGTCAGTTGTTCATTAAATTACCTCGCCTCAGTGACGGCCAGTTTGTACGGTAAACTGTAGCATTTCAAATCCCCACGTTCCGCTTGTTACAGAACCATTGAAAACTATTGCTTATTATAAGATTGCCCCACTTATATGTAACCTTCCGCGCACAATTCCCTTTCACTGATTGGCTAAGTTAACCTTGAAATAGCGATTTACATACTGTGACAATGTCATCCGGCATGTGATCGCTCTTATGTTCGCCCTGGTCTGCGGCAATAAAGCTGGAACATTAGACATGGCAGTTTGGTGGTAAACAACGGCGCGACGCAACAGGATCCTTCGGAACGCGAGACTTCTAGCGACATCATGATTCTTCCCGATATTCGAGATGTTTCTCCAAGCTTTGGTTTCTACTACCTTCAACAAGTTTCCAGAAAGTTTGTGACGTCATTTTATCGCTATAAAAGGAGAATGGATTACAGTGGTTATGTTGTGAATTGTACTGAGTCGTGAGTGACTGGACTGTTAGCGCGCAGTGGAGCGTCTACACATCGAGGGAATTATTTAAATCAGTGAATTTAAAGCTTTATTTGTAACTACATTTTAAGACATTTGTTATAATACTCTATGCAGTGCAACGTCAGGCAAGCAGGTAATAAAACACTCATTATGTATGTACAATGCGCGCACGTTTTCTTGGCGCTCGGCTCCCTAGTCTTCATTCAAGACGTTTCAATTTCGGAAGCAGAGCTTAACATCAATATTGAGCCCTGAAATGTGATGTACACCCTGATATCTATGGTTTCGTTCTGCCTATAGGCCCCATGCACGTGCACTGGGTTTCATTTAATAATTCAGCTAGTTCACGGTAAATAAGGTAACCTATTCACCACAATTACTGAGGGCTTCAAAGACAGAAACCTTTTCTGGTTGACAACACTGCGGAAAGACAAGCAAGCCAGTTCTCTTCTCCCACCCTTGCTCTCTTCGCTTCACCGTAAAACTAGCGAAAAAGTTTCTTAACGATGTTGTCAATTTCCAGGATCACATCATCGCCACGGTGTGCCGGGATTTCGTCCCGCAGGGGTTCTTTAGCGTGCCAGTAAATCTACTGACATGGGGCTGTCACTTTTAAGCACACTTAAAAAACCATCGGTCTAGGCCCGGTTTGAAGCCGCGACCTTGAGTTCGAAAAGCCACCGCCTAGCCACCTGAAGTATCCATACCGGCTACTAGCGCCTATGAAAAGGTAACATGAGGCTCGTATACGGGAGTTCCGTTGATTCGACCGGCCACTTGTGCTTTTCTCGCGGTTTTCCCTAGTTGATAGGGGAAAGCTGGGGTGAATTATATAATGCTGTAAATTCCCGTCATTAAAAATTCTCATTGCGTTTCAGGGACGAATGATCAGAGAGTGGACGGCGAGCGTATGGTGGTGGAGTTTACTTTGAGGAAATGTCTACCTTGAAGTTCGGTATATGACGGGTCTTTAGTGAATCCTCTCCGTATAAAGTGATACGTATGGGGGGGTTCCCCTGAAGTCAGGATCGGGAGACTGTCCTTCGTTTAACCTTTTCCTCCTGAAAGTTTCCAGAAGCACAATAGGCGTTTAATTAGCGTTTAATGCAAAATCCTACGCTTCCTAATAATCATAGCCACATCCAGTGTTCTTTTCGCAGCATTCTGTAGTGTATACCGTGTCTGACCTTGGCACCTGCAAATTGCAGTGTTCGGAGAGACGTTCGCTCTGTTTATTATTATTATTATTATTATTATTATTATTATTATTATTATTATTATTATTTATTACTATTATATTATTATTATTATTGCATTTTTACTTTCTTTAGCACGTATGTAGATACAATGTACACAGTAGCCGGAGAAGGTATTATACTGCACCAAAAAATTCGATACCGTGATTTCACCGGAAATATGTTTTGAGACTCCCCTGAATCCAAAAAAAACAACACATTTTTATAAAAAGTCTGTGGTTTCTGTGGACTACATAAGGGCAACATAACTCGAAAATGAAAAGTCAGTTAAATACTAAATTTGGTATTTAAGTTAATATCTTCCAAGGATGGGACACGACGATTTTCAAGAAAATCCCCAAACTATTCTTTACATAGAAAAAATTTGAAAAATGTTGGTTGCCTCAAAAATAGTTCTAACATTTTTTTACTAAAATACCGTACATTTACATGAACAAAATGTATATCTTGAATTTCCTGGGAATAGCTTCTTTAGACGTATTCATTCTGGATGAATTTTGCTGAAATTTGCATAAATGGTAAACTGTAAGAAATAGACAAAAACTTATAGATTTTGCAGATCTTGTTATAACAACAATTTATGTCATATACATTTTTGTTGTCCGAGATAGCCCATGATTTTTGTTTCAATTATAAATGTCCAACGTAACTTTTCTCAAACGGGTTCACCTTTCCCTTCATCTCTCTTTTGTTTTACTGGCAATGCACAGCGAAGCGAACTCCAGCTGTTCACCTATCGACCAGTTTTTAAAGATTTGGCTATCGCTTTAGCCTTGTGTATTCCCTTATTCCCATCTATTTAGAAGAAAGCAAGTAAGAGTATTTCTGCTAATGTTTATCTTGATTAGCATGACGTAGATAAATGAATAATCTTTTGTAAGGAAAGTTTATTTGTGGAATAGCTAGAGAAACTCATTTCAATGGAACACGTCAACATTTTTTAATCAAAAATACATTTAATAAAACGTAATGAAGAGAGATTTATATGTTAAAGATATTTACATGAACAATAAAATGCATATTTTAAATATTTTGGGAATAACTTATGAAAGAATATTATTTATTTTATTCTGCTGATTGGCGATTTTGAATGAGTACATATAATTTTGTATAACTGGTAAAAAGTATTACTCAAAATGTTAATGTCGTTAAAACACAATTTATGTGAAATAAATTTGTTTGACGTATTAACCATTACCGAAATATTTGATGTTGATTTGAATGGCCTAAAACTTTGTTCATTTTTAATGTGTTTGTTCAGAAATCTTTTGATTCTCATGGTGTTGGAGCAAATATGTGGAATTTCAAGCGTTGTCCTCCGTGATCTAGGGGTAAGATGCTAGTCCCTAATTCCCAAATTCACGGGTTCAAACCCGGCAGAGGCCTTGGAATTTTTCGGGCGTATAAAACTCCTTGGCATGACTTCCTTCGAAAGGGAAGTAAAGCCGGTGGTTCCAATGTCACACGAAAAAAGAATCTTAAGCATGATAAAGAAGCATCTGAGCAAAAGTAAGCAGTCTTTCACGCTCAATATAGAAGGGACGCTGAGAATCATAGCAGTTAAAGAGCGTCCATAAATGAAACTCAATTTCAAATGTTGCAGCTTCAAGCCGACATCAGCTTAATTTATCAATTCAGGTGGAGCCGTGGCCGAGAGGGTAGAACACTCGCCTCTCACCAAGGCGGCCAGGGTTCGATTCCAGGAGACTGCATGCATTTGTGGTGGACAAAGTAGCGTCTGGGATGCTTTTCTACGGTTTTCTCGGCATTCATTCCAGTGTCATTTAATATCTTCTAAATCATTTTCAAACCAGGCATCGGGATGGTCATCCTTCCTGGCTATTCTCTCTGATCCAGAGTCCGCCTGCTCTTCAACGTCTGACCTCAGGCATTGGCTTGTAAGTCCTGACGGCGTAAGTCCTCCTTGAGCGCGGGGAAATAGCGAAGAAAGAAGACTATCGATTCGGCCTCTGTAATGTGTAATGAAACTATTTCTATAAACACGTATTTCGATCAACAACATATTAAATAGCAATAAGCTTTTATAGGAGTACTTTGTGGAAGAGTGGATGGAGAAAGCATATGTGTGTAACACACATTTTTGTTTCGCAGTAATGTTTAAATTATTTTAATGCGTATATGATAAGGAAAGTTTAATACTGTAATGGAGTTTGACAGTTCCCATACAAGCGACGGACGAAACTAAGTGAAATGCGGTAAAGAGAAATCTACGTAAGGTCTTGTTATGATTTTCTTTGAGAGCGAAAAGCGCCGCTACCCACAGATAGTATAATGAAGCATACAGATAACAAACAACACGCGGCAAGAAGCAAAGCTCTACTGTCAATGATCGGTCTATACACAAAGTAACTGACGTTCTCCATTCGACATGGTGGAAAACATACGCGTCTCAGTTTGCATGAACAAAGAAGGCTAAAAGTCTACATTCCCCCACATTTTGTACGCTGAGATTACAGGATTTTATGGAAAGCAATGTGTGCAATGTTTTTATTCGGGAGAAAACTGTGAACTCGGCAAATCTTACATTAATTTTATTATAGATCTGCATTGCATAATTAACAGGTTTCATAGTTATTGGAAGAAAATGCACTAATTTTATAGAATATTTAACTGCCCATATTAGTATGTGTGTTTTTGAAACTTAAAGGGTCTGTAATGCTTTCTATTTTCCCTAGCATATGTACAATATTTATACATAGTAGGTAAAAAAAATCTTGATGTAATGCATTCACATGACTTTCTCTATATCTCTGCAACAAATTTTTGTTAAAAAGTTTATCCTTCTATTTACTTCATTCTAAGTTAGAAAAAAATTAGCAGAAATAAGTCTTAATAAAGCGATTCTCAAATATGTTTAATAATTACTGCACCATATTATGAAAACAGTTTGGTAGCAGGTTTGTATACCCCTATGTCAGCTGGCCTTGTCTGCTGCTGCAGTTAGCTCATGATGCTCTCCTATGCGCACAGCGTGCACACATTGTATGTCAAGACCTAGCTCTTGTTTTAAGGAATTAAGTAATTATTTATTAACGTTTATCTCGATTAGCATAAGGTAGATAGAAAAATAATCTTTTTTAAGAATAGCTTGTTTGCAGAACAGGAAGAGAAAGTCATGTGATTTTCTTAATTAGAGAAGAATCTTTTTTAGAGTTACTGTATATGTAAAAAAAAAAAAAAAGTTGAAAAAACTGATTTTACTTGAGACTTGCGAAATCTCTATATCTTGGAATGTAATATCTGGGCTGTAGCATAAGTCTATCCCTTTCCTTTTTCAAGATGACTTTTTCTAATCTTGTAAAATAACAATCAGAATCTTGGATGAAAAATATGCCATTCTTGCAGCGACATTTACTGGCAGAAATGTTCATTAAGCTGATATAACAACTCTCTGACGAGAAAGGGGAGACATTTCTTGTTTTACGACTCGGAAATTTTTTGATGAAGAGGGGAAAAATCTCCCCCGTTACGTTCTTTATTCCAGCCGGCGACGATACGGTTTGTACGAGTTATCTTTTACACGCGCTGTTACGGCTGCGGATAAGAGATGCATACACTCACTTGCTCATCAAGATACGGCGGGAGCGCTTTAGGAAAATGAAGAGCCTGCCGAGCGGGATGGCTCAGGAGGTCCCTGGTTCGATTTCCGTTGGACCCGGCCATCCTGATCTTGGCTAGTTTCCTGGCTATTCCAGGTCGGTAGACGAATGTTATGGTGGTTTATATACTTAACACGAATTTCGCTTTCTTTCAGGTTAGGAGGCTTAGGTACGCTGAACGGAGGCGTGTGGCATGTGCGGCGATTTGCTTCGAAGAGAGAAGTTTCTTCCCTGGTGTGTAACCTTTTGTATATAATGTCCGTGAAATAGGGGATCTGGAAATCCGTTGCACTGCTATGGTGTCATCAGATCTGTGGTCGTTCTCCGTGCTGTAATGGTTACCATGCTAACTTCATATACCCAAGGTCGCGGGTTCAAACACGGTGGAGGACGATTGATTTTTTTCGGGTGTAAAAATCCTTAGCATGGCTTCCTTCGGAAGGGAAGTAAAGCCGTTAGTCCCGTGTCGTAGATTTACGGCACGTAAAAGAACCTCAAGCCTCTGAGCAAAATTAAGCGGTATTTCACGCCCAGTTTAGAATGGGACGCTGAGAACCACAGTAGTTAAATAACACGCCATCTATTCATTTATTTATCAAATCTGGTCCCTCATCGTTCTATCTTGCCTCATCTTTTCTTTCTTCTTGTCTTTATTAGGCATAATAGATCTAACATTGATCGCACTATCACAATACTAAAATCCTCCTTCACGTCTAATACGTACTCAGCACTATTTTTAGGATGTTTCCTAAACACACAAAATCTAACAGTGCGAAATAGAACGTTTGGTTCATTTATATAACCACTCTTTTACTTCTATGCTAGTGTTTTTTCGCTGAACTGTTAGGTTTATTAACGTTAGTTTTTTTCAGTACTGTACTATTAAATACGTACACACTCACTCTTACGAGCATACTTCCAAACTCTGTGGAGGATAGGGAATGATTTTAATTGTTGAAAAATTCGTCACGCCACCCGGGAGTCGAATCCGGAACCTCTGGGTGAGAGGCCAGAATGCTGATCACTCGATCGCAAAGGCAGTCTTAAATAGGACTTAAAATGTGATACAAGTGAATCACTGAAAAATGAAGGAGAGTTGAGACGAAATCGAATATTTTCTATTTGCGATACTCTCCAATGCATTTAACACATGCATAGTGGATAGATTTTTTCGATGATTGTTAATAACAAAATCTACTTACGAAAATGAAATGCATAGTATGCTAACAACTGTTACACATTGTGGTTTAAGTGGAAAGGTCTTCAACATTAAGCTTGGTGACCATCTATTATAATTCACAATAATACAATTGTATTATATCCACGAGTGGTTGTAAAAATATTAATAACTTAGGTCCATACTAGTTTGCTGCATTAACTAAATTGTAAATAAATATTAACAAATAAATAGGGCAAGCTGACTGCCTAACCACAGGTCCCGGGTTCGATTTCCGCTGTGATGGGGAATTTTTCTTTAAACAGTATCATTACCTATTTCTCCAAAAACCTGGAAGAATGCATGCGAGAGTGAATGTGTGTATGGGTTTAATGATATGAAATTATTAACCTAGTGACAATAACCTAACTTAATAAACGAGTTACTTCACAAGTCAAGGCCCCCGATATGACCATAGAAGTTCAAGCGGGGTATACAAATTAAATAATAAAAAATAAATAAACAAAGAGGAAGTAAAGTCTCGCTAAAATTTAAGCGGTTAAAATTCAACTATCAAATATAATTAGGTATATTCCACAACTACAGTAAAGTATATAAAATGTGGAGGATTTAATAGTATAGTTCGTATTCACATATGCAATAAAGCAGACAAAACATGCAGATAGGTTACTTGCGCTGAATGTAGAAAATTCTACTATTCTGCGTGATAACATGAACGAGAAGTGGATTGAAAACATTATCGTTGAAAAAGGATAATGGGTGCTACCGTCGAGCAATATATCGCTGGTATTCGATTTGGTTAAATCCTGGGGTTTGGTAGTGTTTTCCCTCACTCACCAGATAAACACCGCATTGGAAGTTCCACTCGTGAAGTTCCACTCATCGCTGAGACAGATACAAATGAGCATTCTCACTTTTGGGAAAACCATGTTCCAAACTGGATAGTCTTCTGGCTTGTATCATATGTAATTGATGCACGTGTGGATTTGTATTCAATACACATAAACGGGCAAACAAACAAATAAATCTTCAGACTTCGACTAACTTGAAATTTGTTTGATATTCATTCACGCAACGTCACTTTTCTGTTTCTTCCGCTTCTTCGTCGGATTGTATGTTCCAAATTTATCAGTTTTATTATTATTATTATTATTATTATTTTTTTTTTTGTGAAAAGGTTAACGGTGTAATGTGTGGATATGTATTCAACACACATAGGAATAAAAAAAAAATTAACAACAACAAATCCTCAGACTTGGTTGCAAAAATTGTTGTAACATTATGTTATATACATATATATTAAAAAAATTGTAAATTAAATTAGTGGGCATTAGGAAAAATATAAAAGTTAGTAACAAATAGAGAATCGTGATAGATATAAAAAGCAGCATAGAAAGAAACTAAAAACTGTTAACATTGTAATGAATCATTGCTGATAGAAATGACTAATAGAGCAATAAACACTGTGTTATCATTCTTCTTTTAACTCGAATTATAATAGACTTACAGCCCGCCTGGGTAGCATGTCTGTCTCACGTTCAAAAGGTCGTGAGTTCGAATCTCGCTTAAGGTGAGTTACCCGGGTAAGGTTTTTTTCGGGGTTTTCCCTTATCCTGAGAAGACGAATGTCGAGTAACTTTAAGCTCCATGGACCCCGAGATCATTTGAGCATCATATCATCAATTGCATTCATCGTCCGATATGACCAAACCAGGTTAAAGGACGTTAAACTACAAAAAAAAAAAAAAAAAAAAAAAAAAAAAAAAAATGGACTTACAAGAATTGCTTATATTAACAGGGGAGAATATTACAGACCAAGTGACTTTCCATGCTAAAACCCTACGCACATGTTTTTTATTATTTCCTCTGTTTAAATATACTCTATTAAGAATGAGCAAAAGCAAAACCTCATAAATAGGTTACAGCTGAACATAACTGTCAGCTGAAAAACGAAATATTATTATTCTTTCTTTCTAAGTTTATGTTTCTTCATATTTTAATGTCTGTTGACACCCCGGAGTGTATATGCATACGTACTAGGGAAGGTATGTCTTGTATTCCAACCGAAACTTGATACCGAGATTTCACCGGAAGTATGGTTTTGAGGTCCCCTAAATCCATAGAAAAGCCTTTCTACTTTCTCTATCGCGTATGTACATTGTGTATAGTGGATAGAGAAAGTACTGTATTCCACCCAAGAATTCGGTAGGTAGTGAGATTTAATCTGAAATACGTGTTTTGAGGTCCCATTAATCCATAAAGAGCCTTTTTAGAAAAATGTCCGTGTGAGTATTTGTGTGTGGGCAACATAACTAAAAATTTTACATGGAGAATTTTTCTAAATTGTTTATTTTCTCAAAAGTGGCTTTAATGATTTTGATTAAAATACTGTATATTAAACATATTTACATGAAAAGTAAAATGTTTATCTTGAATTTCCTGGGATAGTCTCTGAAATCCTCATCATTGTGAATGACTTTTGCATAACTGGTAAATCGTAAGAAATAGACAAAAATTACTATACAAAAATGTAGATCACGTCAAAACTCACAACTTATGTGCTGTTCATTTTCGTTGTGGAGCTAACCATTTCCGAGATATTCCTTGTTATTGGTTTCAATTTTAAAATAAGTATACTTCTCTAAAACAGGAAGTGGTTGGTATTTTGTTTTACTCCTGGCCATGCAGAGAAGGGAATTTCAGCTGTCATTCGCAAAGCGACCGATTTTAAAACATTTTAGTATCGCTTTAGCCAAGTGTATTTACTTATTGCACTTTTACTTATAAGAAAAGTAAGTAATATCACCATTTTGCTAATGTAATGATTAGCATGAAGTAGAAAAAATAATAATCTTACGTAAGAAGTCTGTAGCAATGCAGGAAGAGGAAGATATGTGAATAGAACACACCAGATTTTAAAATCTTTAGAGGATTGTACTATTGAACATCCATTCTGATATATAACTGTCCATTGAGAGAAACCACGAAAAAGCTATTATATAGTCTGTGTAATTGGATTTGAACACTCGACCTTCCGAATGCCACAAAAACTACTACCTGAGCCACCTCACCCAATGAAAAATTTTATATACGTAAATTTGGAATACTGATAAAAATTAAATAAACTCTTTAGTTTCAATTGCTATAAATGTTTATGATTCGTTTGTCCTTTAATTAAACAACGACACTTAAAGTGCGTAAAATAGCGTATGTTAATTGGTTATGGAACAAAGCGAGTTTAAAATCCATGCCTGCATGCAGCTATTCATTAAAAACTGAAAAAATATCTACTCGTACGTATATTTTCCACGACCAGCATATGTCGACATAATAATTTATTAATATGCTACGATTTTGTGGATATGGGGGATAATTTTCCCTCGGAGGGACGAATTTTTAATCAATGTAGGACAAAATGTTTGACGAGTAGAGGAAATATCCCCCATCTATCCCTCCTGGTTACAGGACCTAAATTAACAAGCGGGGGAGGCCGTTTCCCTCTGGTCAAAAATTAATACTGCTGTGCTATAAGCAGAGGGGGGGTGGGAAGAATTTCTGTGTCACGCAAATCTATGTTCCCCTTTAAGTTGTCTCAAACTACACTTCTAGTCTGACTCTACTAGTATATTAAACACGGGAAACACATTGTATCAACGAACTCGATGCCGACATTTCACCGGAAATGTTTTGAGGACCTCTAAATCAAAAAAAGATTGTTTATAAAAATCCTACACCTGTGCGTTTATGTGTGTGTGAACATCATGACTAAAAATGAAAATACCAACTTTACATTAATACTTCCATATCCCAAGGATAAAACAAAGATTTTCAAGAAAATCTCCCACCATACCTTTGTTGGAAAATGTTTCGTAAGTTGTTTTTTCAATTAAAGAATTTGATTAATATAAGATTTGAAGCTTTCACGGCGATGATAACTGCTTAGAGCTTCTCGGGTTAACATCCGTGTGATTATTTAATAAATAACTCTAAGCTTTCGTCCATGGTGCTCTATGACCTTCTTGAAGGAGGCATCCTTATAACTGAGATGCTCATCAGCATTTGATAAAAATACCATATATTAAAGATATTTTAATGACAAATGAAACGTATATCTTGAATTTTCTGCGAGTAGCTCTTATAACTTTAGATGCTTATCGGCATTTGATAAAAATAAGACTTTTTTGACAAATGAAACGTACATCTTAATATTCTGCGAAGAGTCTCTTAAGTGTTCTTCATTCTGAATGATTGTAGCGTAAGTGGTAAACAGCAAGTCACAATCTAGATAAAATGTATATATCGTTAAAGCGCACCATTTATGTTAAATACATTTTTGTGGACATGTCCACATTTGCTATCCATTTGAATTTCCCAATACTTCTTTTCTCAAACGAAAATTCGTTATTTGTTTATTTTTCTCCTGGTAATATAGAGAGAATGACATTTCAAAACTATCACATAGTGACTAGCCCTTAAAATTAATATTATGGCTTAAACTTACTGCATTCCGTTGTTCCCATGGAATTATGTAGGAAAATCTTAAGTGTTCCATTCACCAGACAAACAAATTATTGCTTTTCTTATACCTATATCTAATTCATCGAGGTAACCGAGATCAACATTAACAGAACTTGTCTTTATTACTTGCCTTCTTGTAAGCAAAAAGGAAATAGGGGAATACACTGCGTTAAAGCGATAGCCGAAGCTTTTAAAAGCTGGTTGCTAATGAGATTTAAATTTGTTTCTTTGCATGGCCAGGAGTTGACAGATTCCCATATGAGAAAAAATGTAAGTAGTTTAAAACTGAAACCAATAACAAGGAATATCTCAGAATGATCAGCTCCACGAAAAATGTGTACGCCATATGTTGTGTGTTTTAACAACTACATTCTATAAATCTATATTTTTTGCGTAGTAAGTTTATGTCTATCTCTTAAAGTTTACAAGTCATATAAAAGACAATCAGAATGAAGAGTTCTTAGAGGTTATTCCCAGAAAATGCAAAATATATTTTTGTTTGTGATATAAATGTCTTTAATATGTGGTATTTTAATCAAAATCGTTAGTCATTTTTGAGAATATCAACATTGTCGAAATATTTTTCGTGTAAAGGATAGTTTGGGTGTAGGGTGATTTTCCTCAAAATTTTCGTGTCACATCCATGGACGATATGGATTGGTATTTAACCAGTTTTTCGTTTTTGAGTTATTGTGTTTACAGACACACGGACACACAAACGTGCGCGCGGACCTTTTTCTGAATTTTATATTAACGGGACTCTGAAACGTGTATTTCCGGTGAAATCTCGGTATTGAGTTTTTGGGTGAAGTTCAATACCTTCTCTACCTATGTACTACGTACTAAGTAGAGAAAGTAAAACTTAGTCAATAAATTTCAGCGAAGTTGTTTGAAATTGTAGGGGATAATTCTCATTACAGAAAAATCTGTCCCAACCGAGAATCGAACCCAGGAAGAATGACCACTCGAATACTGAGACAGTAAGTCTGCTTACATTGTCGTTCCAGGTGTGGAAGAAGCCATTACTCCAATGTTACTCCATCTCTTTGCTTCTGAAAACGTAAATACGATACGTAGCTTTCTCGGAATTCATACCGTTACGTTTCCTGAAATCATTGGTTTTTTCCACTCTATGAGCTGCCAGGCAACAAAAATAAATCCTTTTTTCCGAAGTTTCTGAATCGTGCAAGCAAAAACCGTGAAGTTGTAATACACGCACCGGGCCCGTGCATAGTTAGGCAAACATCTTGATAGTTATGTGTTGCGGGATAGCAGGATATCACGGGGTTATACGGATTTTTACTCCAAGCGGAGTTTTACTGCACCAGGTCTTCCGCTTTAATATATCGGACCTTATCAATACATTTTTATTTATAATTGAAAGAAGAGCAATTCCAAAGTGAAACTAATAAATCTCACAATTGACATTTGGCCTCCATTTCAAAAATCGCCGTTATTAACTTGCAAAAGCAAATGTTACATTTTATTCAACAAAAATACCGAGAAAATGGGCTCATTTGCGATAAAACAATTCTGCTACATTGTATTCAATTGACGTTGTATAATTACTATCATTTATTTTTACACCTCTTTTGCAAAGTATTCTTTTTGGTTGTTTTATGTTGAAAGAATTTTATGTTTATGTTAAAAGAATTTGTTTCATTTCACATACGTTGGAGATACAAGAGGAATATGAAGCCGAATAACAGTTAAAACTTTATTTTTTGGCTGGCGGGATTGAAGTTCCTAACTCTTTCTCTACTGACATCAGGAGAAACAACCGAATGGTGGCCAGTTTAAAAAAGGACAACTGAATGGTTATCACTTCAAAATGGCAAAGTATTTAAAAATTCAAACCAATAGCATTGAATAGCTGAGAAATGACTGGAACTATAATAAATTATGATATAAAGTGTGTACTTAAAAATATAGAAATGTGTTTTATTTATTTGTTATTTATTTATTTTGAAGTGGGTGTTTTCTGTATCTTATGGTTTACCGTAATATAAAATCCATTGTGAATGAACAGCACTTCGCAGGCTATTCCGAGTAAATTCAACATATACATTTTATTAGTAATATAAATGCACTTTAGTTGTAAGGTTAGATAATAATAGCTGCTCACTGTAGTGGGCATGATGCATGAGAAGGTTAAAATTGTAAGCAATTTTTGAGAATATAAAAATAACACATGTTCCTTGGAAAGGGTAATTTGGGTGAAGGGTAATTCTTGAAAATCTTCGTGTCGCAAACTTAAAACATTCTGAACTTATATAGGTACTACAAAGTTGGTTTTTATCCAACTTGAATTATGCTGATTACAAACTAAAATTTTTGGATCTCAATACGTGCACTTCCTAAAATCTTATATGAATTGTTGAGCGGAAGGTAAAAGGTAAATGTAAATATAAAGGCTTCACAACGGCGAGGGACACCTTATGCACTGATTGCTATGAAGATTTATTCATCCCAGGAGGAAGGGATGAAGTTAGGGATCCATAGGCGACCACAGAGACACGAAAGGCGCTAACTGTTTGCCGATAGTTTCGCTGTGCACCAGGAGCGACTCGCAGACAACTAAGGGTTCTGGTTGACAGCAAGGCAACCGTCCCCGTTCCCGTAGTCGCGAGGACATCGACCAGAGCGCTGCCCCAACGCCGAGAACAGCATTCACAAAGCTCATGCAGCCGCCAGCACTGCTACACACCACGAGCTCTAAGGCACACTTGTTGGAAGATACTGTTTCTTATTGTTTTAGCACTCATTTTAGCCTTTTATTACAAAAGGAATCGACATTTGTACATTGGATTTTATTTAACTCCTTTTTAATAAGTTTTTAAATGGTATCCATTAACTTTTTTCTTATTTAAACATTTGGAGGCTTGCTAACTAAACACAATTTTATTTGTATATGTCCCCACAAAACACCACACACACACACACACACACACACACACACACACACACACGGAAGATGACAAGGAAAGGACATGAAAGGAAAATGATAGAAAACAGTCGTGTAGAATAAGAACCCCCAGAATTCGCCTAAATGACAAAGGGGAACCACGAGAAACCCCACGTTAGAGTGGGCGATCGACGGGGATCGAACCCGCGACCTTCCGAATGCGTTACCGTGGCGCCACCTCGCTTGGAGAGGCAATAGGTAGAAGATAAAGTAAAATATAAAGTTATCTGCTATACAACTTTACTTTTCGCTTATCCCTATAAACGATTGTATTTCCCAACAAAAAATCCTTAATTGGGCAAGAGGAAGCATCAGTAACACTAATAAAAGATACTTTTAAAATTTAAGAACTAACCTTAACTAATCTATGTATCCATTATACTTCAGAACTATTAATATTTATCAGACTGAAACTAGGCATGATTTTATGATACATCTGCTACTACAAATAAGTGAATTGTGTGATCAAGGGAATGCTTTTCTTTCATTAAGAAGAAGCCGTTGAGGTCTCATAGAATTGCATCCGCGCCATTTGCAATGCAATGGAACTCCAGTCGGCCTATCCTATCAATGAAATGATGCGGCGAAAAAAGCAGAACAGTGAATGTTTCTCTCTCGTCAGTTTTTTTTGCTGCTAGGCAGCGGAGATAAGATTTAATGTGACTTCCTTTTTATAGCATTTCTCTGGAACTCGTCGAAACGTTTTGTTGCCTTTGGAGTGGAAATGAACATGAAAACGTAGTTAATACGTTGGAAAACATTGATTAGAATTGGAGTGCGTTAAAGACTATTTCCTCCATGCGTGACAAAACAGACATGCGATTGAACAATGAAAATGAAATTGTACCTACTTAACTATATAAATAATTAAACAAAATAAATATTGCATTCAACTTTACACTTTATTGCTTTTTAATTTTGTGCATGACGGAGGGGGGGGGGTAATATGACGATATATTAAAGAAAAGGAAGAAAAAAATCGAAATTTCAAGAGTCCATCTATGATTTCAGAGGAATTTCAAACATGCTACTGATTTTCTCCAAATACTTATGTATCATCAAGTTTGAAATGTGAATTAAAACATATCTATTAAAAATTCTAATGCTTGTATTTTATAATTTAAAATTCTTACATATTTTGGAGGTACTTCATTTAAAAGAGCCTTAAGTATGTACCTTTTTTAACCAACTTTTTAAATGTATCGAAAAAGTTAAGAGTCCCTCGTATCTGTCATATTTGAATTGTTTCATACGCGGTTAAAACACAGATGGACAGGAAGAAAATCCAATGCTAGTATTCTTAGGTGCTCTGTAGTATTTTAAAAACGAAACTCGATTATTGTCAGTATGGGAGTTTGTATAACATATCCGATGATTTTAATTTCTATTATTATTATTATTATTATTATTATTATTATTATTATTATTATATTTTTTTAGCTCCTGAACATCTGGTACATATTACGACGATGCACATGAGCAAATATACCAGAGGACGACACCAGTTGCGTAATTATCTTTCTGTACCATCTAGCTTATTCCTATTGCTTTTGCTCCATAGAGTGGAGCTTTGAGTCGGGTATACTCAATATATACCCTTGTATTTACCTGATTACTGAGAGAAAACACGAATAAACTCCATCAGACTGGCCGTTACACAAAATTTGAACTTCCGAATGCGTATTACAGACGTTTTCTCACTTAATCTTTTCATAATTGAGAAGCCCCTAAACACAGAGAAGCTTAGCTGAGTATGTATTTTATTCATATAGCTAAGTTTCTGAAAATAACGATCGATTGATTCTGGTATGTTCAAAGCTACGCATATCGAAATGTTTTATGGACAGCTAACTGTTGTCCCGACCTCCTGAGTATTACAAAACACAACTGTAATCGTTTCCAAATCGATAGTTATCGCGAATAACGTAGACATTTATCAATATTCCTGTTTTAAAACTCAAACGTTATATTCTCTGTATAATAGAAGGTACATTAGCTTAATTGGTGCAGTAATATTGAAACCATGTTTACTTCCAATTTGTTGAAGAAATGACACGTTCACAGTGCATGAGTCAAAGTGATGCTGACGTATTGGCCTTCAAGTGTACTAAGCTCCAGGGACTTAATGGGGGCAAATTTGGGCCCCAACTTTATCAGATTGCAGCCTATCTTCCCCATTATCTCGCCGAACATGGAAATTACATGTTATCCGAAATGTAATCACTGCATACCCTCCTCTACGACCGAGCAGTAAACAAAGATTATACCTGTGGATATATGCACTTCTGTCATAAATAACGTTTCTATTGAGATGCGGGAAAACCGTTGTTATGCCTCGAAGACAATATAGGTTGTCACAAAAGTTGGTAGTTGATCATAGGTAGAGAACATTATGTAGTTTATTTCTATTATTACTTAGCAAATATTCCAGTAAAGCCGTAACATAAGATATTGCAGTCTGCTTATTTCACCCTTGTCGCCGTGCATGAGATTGAATTTGGCACTGTACTGAATTAGTGCGTGCTGCGCAGTGGGTGCGGTCGGTTTGTCCTCAGTACATCAGCGCTATTTTGTAATGAAGAGCACTCGTTAAAGGGAAGGGTGCCCACGCCAACTAATATTTCATTCCTGCAATGGCAAGCTACGTGCTTCTTCATGGAATATAACGGCGGTGTCATTTGTTTAATATGTTGCAAGAAATTGTAAGTGCTGAAACGATTTAATCTTCAGCGTCATTTTAATATATTGCATGCTAATGATTATCAATTTCTTGAAAATGAATTCACTACATAGTTTATATTCGTTTAATTTTTTACTCCATTTTGAAACATTATCACTATGTAGTAGGTTTTATTTTGCTATTTTATATTTGATTATTTTTATAATCAGAATTGTACTAATTTTCAATAAAAAAAGTACTGTTTCCTTCTTATAGTAAACAATATTGCCTCCATATGCTAGCATTTGGTTGTACAGGAGTAAATACATCTGCTTTGTATTGGTTTTGTCTATAAATTAATACCAAGTAACGGGGAATATATAAGCATGTATAATGCAGTTTGTGACTTATTCCATCTCTACTATCCCATACTTATTATTTTAATGGTAACGCAACTACAGATTAGCGAGCGCATGAAGTAGTGATTGACTTACTAACGTATACTTGGTCGGCAGAGGCCAGTGACCTTCAATACCGTATGCACAGTACAGATACGGCGTGCTTGGGAGTTGGTTGTTCCAGGCCTCTTTCAACGAAACTTCGTATTTATTGAAGACATAGATTGAGTGGAAGCCTAAAAGCAGCAATTCTCTTACATTTAACAAACGAGAAATTATCTTACCGAAAGCTTTTTTGCCGTATAAGCAACTATTTTATGTGCTATCTATTAATTTGGATAAATACAATTTTCAAAGAAAATACTTCGTCTTCATCTTTCCAGTAATTTCATTCAAGATGGTAACCAAGTAAGCAATTTCGACGTTTCCTTTGTTCTAGTTTGATAATTCATATTTAATGCTTGTTTGAGGTATAAAAAGCATTTAGTTGCATTCAAATTTTATACACAGAACGTGTATGTACCACATAACAGGAATTGCAAGAGAATTAAAGGCTATCTTGCAATTAAATCATTAACAACATCATTGACTACGTAACTAAGGTCACCTATTACTCACACACTGAGTTATGTACATATAAAGTACAGGCAAGTGACCTAATCCTTGTTTCTTATAAGCTTGCCTCTTACCTCTTACTGTCGCGTGACTAGTCACATTTCATTGGCTGGTATGATGAAATAGGCAAGGATCCTTCATTGTAAACCTTCTTCTCGGTTGACGAAAGCCCTTATCATGGAGTATTTATACTACTTTATTGCCTGAACCTTTCTCTGCATAGGGTTTGTACATCGCATTCAAAGGTGTGAATGCGATAAAGGGGAACGGGGTTGGGAATTGTGAGAGGCAGTTTTTAGGAAACAACTGTGAACCGTTAAGCGATACCGGACAAACTTATAAGAAACAAGTGTGGATGTTGAAAGGTGGGTTAGCTGCCTTATCCGGGGTGAAATGGATGCATTCTATAAGGACTACAAAATACGAGGGTCGTCCAGCACGTAAAGAACGATTTAGCATACCTAAATAATAACGGGAGCTATCAACACAAAACTTAATTTAAAGTTGCGTTTCGTAATCGGCTTACTCTCCCCGTATTTGTAGGACTGACACCCCCCCTAGGACTAACAAGCCAATGCCGGGGGTTCAGAAGCCTGACGGGGAGCCAACGGCACGAAACCATAGAATGGAGAACCTGTTACGATGGGTCGGCCCATAGCCAGGCATGAACATGAATGAGGAAATGGATGATATGAAATGTAAGCGAAATTGATGAATGGAAAGGTCATGATGGAGCAATTGGTGGAATGAGTGGTGGGGGAAACCGGAGGACCCTGAGAAAACCCGCCCAGACGCCGCTTCGTCCAACACATGGGCGCTTGGGAGGCGGGCGGTCTAACCACACACCCACGACGCCGCCCTTTATTTAAAGTTACAGTACCTCATTCTATTTCTCGACAATATCGATATTACTATCAAGGCATAGTGTAAACTGGTACCAGTTTTTCAATGCCGATGCTATACTACCCAAGGTCGTAGCTTCAAATCCGGCGGAGGACGATGGATTTTTTGGGGCGTAAAAATTCTTAGCATGGCTTCTTTCGGAAGGGAAGTAAAGCCTTTGGTCCCGTGTTGTAGATTTACGGCTCGTAAGCCTGATAAAGAGGCCGCTGAGCAAACTTATGTGGTCTTTCACACCCAACATAGAACGGGATGCTGTGAACCGTAGTAGTTAAAGATCGTACATAAATAAGACTCCATTTTATTCCGATGTTATACCTACTCTTCTACCGATAGGGTGCCACAGTTTGACTGGTTTCACCATCTGTAGTCAGAATGGCGCGTCGATCCGGACATTATGACCTCTACTTCAGCATCCTTAGTCAGATAGTAGATTTCAGTATGCCATTAAGGCCACATCCCCATATGCCTTACTTCTTCACTCCGCGACAAGCGGATGGGGTTAAGGGTATCGTCTAGTCTACTGCTTGCACTATCCGTGGACAGATGGCAGCAATCGCAATTACCATACATTTTCCGTTTTGCTAATGTTTTAAACTGAAAATGAAATTTTGGGCTGTGGTTCTAAATATCCAATCCAGTATTTACCTTGGCAACCGAGGGAAACCAGCCAGATTGGTCGGCCCATGGGGTTTGAACTCAGGACCTTCCAAATGTAGGCCGCAAATGTTACCGTCTGAGCCAGCCCACTCGGCATGCTCTACATGTATGTTAATGATTCATTTAGTTATTTGTTGTATTTGGTATTTAGAATTGGACATTTATTGGACAAGAAAACTGTTCAGTGGACTGTTCTGTGAAATGCTTTAAAATTTAACTTTGATTAAGTTAAAACATAATGAACAATTACATAAACATTTTTTTAGACAGCTCGAACTAAAAGTAATTCGAGTTAGCTAGTGCGATAAAGTGTTAATGCCACTCATTGTCGCCAACTTTGGTTTCATGACTAGCAGCCGTCAGTTGTTTCTGGTGTTAAAAAGAAACAAACGAATATCGCAACCGCGCTGCACGTTACAGATACTCAGTAGGTAAAAAGAATTTAATAATTAATTATTTGTCTGTAAATATTGACAACTGTCTAAAAATAGTATATGACACACCATTTTTAACACTTATATCATAAATAACTGATACTGATACTCAGAACCACTTAACTCTATCCACTATACAAATGTCACTAATTTCTAACCCACACTTTTCGTTACGACGATTTACGTTCCGCCCACTAGTAGCCGTTCCGAGGTTGATAACCCATACCCTAGGCAATATTCCAGCGTGTTGAAAGATTAAACACTATCATGTGCCGGTAACGGGATTCGAATCGCCGCCTCTGCACCTAGAGACCTACGCTGTAATGAACTGTGTCATTGGGCTGCAGCCACACGTAAGTATATTCTATTACCGTCTCTATTGCTATTGAATCTCGCTCATTATCATTATAATCGGCCGGTGTGTGAAGGCGAGAGCCGGTTTCTCGGCGTAGGAAGCCATAATTGTACTCAAGATTTCCATCCATGGGAATGTCTCCTAGACACGCATGTTGGGATTTTTAAACGTGGCGATCACTGCCCCTGGCCAACTCGTTGCACCGACTGCTTCAAAATCGACAAACGCACCAATTTTGGTGCTCGAATGCAGGCTCGCGTCATTATTTTTACTTTCTCTATCACATAGTAAGTAGAAATAAAATGAAATTGCGTTTAATTTATGGATGCTCTTTAACTGCTGTGGTTCTCAGTGTCCCATTCTATACTTGGCGTGAAACATCGCTTAATTTTCCTGAGAGGCCTCCTTATCAGGTTTGAGGTTCTTTTACATGCTGTAAATCTACAACACGGGACCAGCGGCTTTACTTCACTTCTGAAGGAAGCTTTGAAAGGATTTTTACACCCGAAAAAACCATCGTCCTCTGCCGGGTTTGATAACCATTACACCACTCATAGTAGGTAGAGATGGTATTGTATTCCACCCAAAAATTTGATGCCGAGATTTCATGGAAATACATGTTTTAAGATCTTTTAAATCTTCGAGTATTTTGTGTGGATGTGTGATTAACCTTAATGCAATATTCCAACAAAATCCAAAATAGGGATTTTCTATTGTCAAATTGTTAGGAATTACAGTATTGCTCAAGTAGGTATTTGGAGACATTGTTTCTAAATTGGTTTAAGTTACACAATTCTGTAATGCTAAATGGAATCCTGCTGTATGTTTTGATGGCACTATATATTATACTTTTTGTTCCATATTTGGTAGCTAACTGATTTATGGAGCTTTGATTGGCTGATCTTGTTTGTAGGAGTGAATATCTTTTTGTGTTTGATTACCGAGTTGGTACAAAGGAGGTTATTTTCAATTTTGTACATAAAAAGGGATTCACTGTATTTACAAAGATAGCAAAATTGCAGCATGTTTGTTACCTTAGATGCTAGCTTTATATATATACACACACACACACCTAGCTTAACGTCCTTTCTGGTTGGTCATATTGTGCGACGAATAAAATCGGTAAAATGATGCTCAAATGATTTCGGGTCCATGCAGCTTAAAGCTACTCGACATTCGTTTTCTCAGGATAACGGAAACCCCGATAAAAAAAAACCTTATCCGAGTAACTACCCTAAGCGAGATTCAAACTCGCGATCTCTTTAATGTCAGGCAGACGCTAACCGAGGCTGAAAAAAAAAAAAAAACACGCTCTTGTTTATCACGTACTGCATTTAGCACTCGCCAGAATTAATAGCCGTCGCGCAGAATTACCTAAAACTCGACAGAGGTGGGTTTCTAATAAGGTTTTATTAACCATGTAAATACCGGTCCGCATGTGACAATTTAATCAAAATTAATAGAGCCTTTTTAGAAAATAAAAAAATAATGAACTATTTTCCATTTAGAAGATAGTTTCGGGTGAGGGTGTTTTGTAAATGTTCATGGCACAACTTTGGAGAATGTTGGGACTCAAATATCAAGTTTGGTTATTATAATAATAAAAATAATAATAATAATAATATTCACGGCACATCTTTGTTGAACTTAAATACAAGTTTGGTAAAAATAAAGATAATTATTATTAATTATTATTATACATTAAACGGATCTAGAAATGTTGCTACGCCATGTCCAAATAATCTTTTTATAACAATATTCCCTATTATAGTTTCATATTTTTCCTACAGATATTAAGTGGTCAATTTTGAAATGCATTACTTTTCATTCCCAAAGCGCAAGTCGGAAATGTAAGCAGTTGACTTCTGTCCGAGTCCTCTGAGTGCAACAAAATGTGGTCGCCGAATTAAAAGCATGTTTAAGCTCACTACGTGATTAAATTTATATGCGATAATTGTTCGTTCCTTCGCCCTGCACGTGACATCATAGGTTGCAGCGTAGTATTCTAGTTCCCAGCTACACAATATACGTGGGTTCGAACTCAAACTTGGGGGGGGGGGGGAGGGGGTTGCGGATTTTTCGGCCCATGTATAAGACCTGTGCCCACTTATGATCGCGGGGTCGGTTTGAGTGACACAGTTGGATAGGCGCTGACCTTTTGTTCCCAAGGTTGCGGTTCGAACTCGGCCGAGGCCGATGATTTTAAATATGCTTAATAGCGACAGCCCCCATGTCAGTAGATTTACCGGCATGTAAATGAACTGCGGGACGAAATCCCGGCTTAGACGGTGACGCTGACTGACAGCGTCGTTAACAAATGTTTATTTTACTTAGGATCGTGAAGAATTTAAAAATGTATTATAGGTTGCGACCCGTAGATAATGATAACCAACATTCTGGCTGGGGGAAGCAAAATGTTGACCGCATCATATCTCTATATGGGCTGGATGATTGCACACTTCTGCCATGTACATGTGGGCGTGATGTCAGCAGTCAGGCTGGCCGACCAAGGCCCAATAGGATTTCGTGACAAATTAGTATTATTATTATTACTGTCATTTCTGTTGTGATTTCACACTATGTGTAGGTAGTAAATTGGAAAGTTGAGCCAATCTTGAGTCTACTTCATGATAAAAATTAATAAAACGCAACACTGCAGTTCAGAAATTAATAATACCATTAGTAGCCAAATGAAGAGGCGTACTAGTTTCTGAATCCAGAGGTGCTGGGCTCAATTCCTGGTTGGGTCGTGGGAATTTAACTTTAATTAAAATAATTCCCTACCCTTCGCATAGTCTGGAAGTATGAATGTGTGTTTCGTAATAAATATCAGCAAAATCCTATAGTTTAAAAAACTAGTCAACGAATAGCTGTTTCTAATATAAAAACTTCCTATATTACCTCTGAAGTCAATGAGGCTATGCAAATAAAATAAAAAAGAGGAGAAAAACATCAATTGTTTCCCAGTAAAACCCCTGGGCATAACCATTAACGTTTAAGGGCGACAACAGCTATGCAAATGAAGCGACATCGTTAATAGTGGACGGTGTCATTATATCGACGGTATAATTATATCCTTGCGGTGATACGAATAATGTTTGGTCTCCAAAGTTACTTATAATGTAATTATTAACTACGGACATAATAGAAGAGATTCTTATAAAAAAAAAATTTAAAAGCTGTTGCAAGAGCGACTTTGAAATTTTGTCCAGCGTTAAACTTAGTTTTAATACGCTTCTTTAAAATACTCTGTTAAGAAAATTTATTTTAGTTCAAGATACCTAAAATATATTATGAAACCAGATAAGTCATACACTATCAAATTAGGTAAGCACTTGTAAACACTTTACTTATAAGTCTATATAGGTAAGGAAAAAATATCCCTTTAACCTCTGCAAATAAATTTGATATTTATGTAGCGTTTTGCTTTCTCGGTCACTTACCTATAGTATAAAGAGGAAGTATTGTATTGTATTCTATTCAACAATTCTACCCGAGGTTTCGCCGGAAATAATTTGAGTCTGCTGAATCTACATGAAAGGAACATTTCCAGATATGCCTCTCTGTGTGAACAGTATAGCTCAAGAAATAAATTTGCTAACAGTATAACTCAAGACTCTAATTACAAAATTATACCAAATTCTCCATTTGATCAGACCTAAGTATCCGAAAACTTTCAAAGAAAATTCAACCATCAACAAACTACCCTTCGAAAAGTTAATTGTTATTTTTCACTTTTTCAAATATTGTTCTAACGTTATAACTAAAATAGATATTTGCATGATTAAGAATACCACGTGGTATATCTTTAATTGTTTGCGAATAGTTCATTCCAAATAAACTTTGTGTAATATTGTAAAAATTTAAATACCAGTAGAGATATGCAAGTAATTCTTACGTACGAAATTGTGCATTCGGCGGCCAATGGTATCCATATCACCGAAGGTACTGTTTTTTGTATACCAAATGAGAATAAGTATTTCATTTTTTCTTCTTCAGAGTAAATACTGACATTCAATGGGATTTTCCAATATATAGAATGATTAATTTTAACAAAAAAAAATTGTTTCTATGTTGTCGTATCCACTATGTCTGAAATCCAATTTATAATTCAGTGCTTAAGAATAAAATGATTGTATTACTCAAACTTCGCGAATTTCCTTCTTTTTTTTCTAAGTTGTGTTGAACTACAGGTAGTGCATTAATAATTGGGCATGTATCTCTTATCCTCATAAATAAATTAATTAATTAATAAACAGGAGACCAAAAGCCATGTAAAAAGAATTAATGGAGAAAAACATTTGATTGGATCTCATTAAAAGTATAATTTCTATTACGCAACACTTCTCCTTCTAATCAACTCGAAGGTCCCGCTTCGATTCCTAACTGGGGCGGGGTATCCTTTAATTAGAATAACTCCTACTGCGGAATCCTGGATGTAGGAAAGTAATAAAAGCAATGTTAAAAGCTTACAGTTCGCTATCAGGTGTTTCTCACTGTCAAAGTAAGTTGAGGTTGTGAAAATGAAATGAAACAATATTTCTCGTAGCGTTAACCATTTCAAAATATAATAAAAGAATATCAGTGATGGTAGATGGTTGAACGTTATATTAGGTGTGTATATATAATTATATATATTTTTTATTTTTTTTTTAGTAAAAAGTCGTTGCTTGTCTACTGAATTCACTCCTCTGAGCTTACAATAAACTTTTGAACGTTCTTTCTTCACACTGTGTGTTTGCTATACTAATTGCACGCGTAGCTTTTTATGAATATTAAACATTAAGTAATTATAACGAATATCCGGGAATTTGTAATAGGTGGAGAAAGTATTTTGACTTTCATATTATATCTTGTTTTCAGTCATGCTGTTAACAGGTGCAAAATATAAATACTTTATTGGGAAAGGATTTCGCATACAATACTTCCCCTATCCTCTGAGTTTGGGTACTAAAATTAAACAAAACACATCTCACCAAAGTGGAATCCACACAAAATAGTCGCACTACTACAAGACACTTGTGGCACTCACAAACAAAAAAAGCATCACTTACTTTTTTAAAGAACTGGGCCCATATACGAAACACAGTATTGTTTATCTTATCATTGTTTGCAGGATGATCACAGCACACACTTGCGCGCAATCTCACACTCACTGAATCAGGTGAACACCGCGACTGATTAACGTGAGGCAACTGTTTGAAGCGACCGCACACAAGCTCGGATAGTTTCCGACTATGACGCATGCCCACGAAGAGCGACAGCGTTGTTTGGTCGTGCTGCAGCTGGAGTAGGGGAACCCTACAACCTGCTGGGTGCAGTTTTCCCCAACTGGCTGGACGCGCGTTGCACTTGGAATGTCCCGGACAGGGTACAAATTGTGAAAATACACAAACGCACTGCTGAGAGTAATGAAATTTATTACACAATTATCACGGTAACCTTTGTAGGATTCAGAATCACTGGATTTGATCACGCTTTCATTAGCTTTGCGTCAGAAAACACTGGAACAAATTAATTTTACGCATTTTAAACGCTCTTGTGTTCCTGTATAATCCTATTGCAATTGCTGCTGATAGTCACTTTTTACTTTCTATACCACGTATAGTACGCAGGGAAAGTAATCTATTTCACGCAAAAATTCGATGTCGATTTTGCACCGGAAATATAGGTCTATGTTTTGAGGCTACCTGAAGAAACAAACAAACAAAAATCCGCTGTGTAACATTCTCATGACTTTCTCTAGCTGTACTACAAACAAACTTCTTACAAAAGATTATCCTTCTTTCTACTTCATACAATCATTATTGATAGCATTAGCAGAACGGTCTTATTACTTAGTTCCTTATAAGTAGAAGCAAACTAAGGGAATACACTATGTTCTAAAGCAATAGTCAACGTTTAAAAAGTGCCGCTAAGCGATTGTCATTAAAATTCGCTTCTTTGTATGGCCCGGAGTAAAACAAAAGAAATGCGGACGATTTCCTGTTTGAGAAAAGTATAAGCGTCTTAAAATTCAAACCAATAACAAGGTATATCTCCGAAACGGTTAGCTCTACAACAAAAATGTAAATGACATAAATCGTGCGTTTTGACGAGATCTGCTTTTTTGTGTAGCAAGTTTTTGTCTATCTCTTACGGTTTACCAGTTGTGTAAAATTCGTCCAGAATGAAGAGAAAACTTTAGATGCTATTCTCTAGATATTCAACATATACATTACATTTGTCATGTAAATATCTTTAATATACGATATTTTAATCAAAATCGTCAGCGCCATTTTTAAGAAAATCAAATTTTCGAAAATTTTTCCAGACGGAAATGGACCTTTTTCTAAAAGTATTTTTACTTTCTCTAGCACATACGTACAACGTACATAGCAGAGGAGGTATTGTATTCCACTCAAAAATTCGATACCGGAAATATATGGTTTGAGATCACCTGAGTAAAAAAGAATTTTTAGTAAAGGTCTAGTGTGTGTAAGTCTGCGGACATTAAAACAAAAACAAAAAGTTAAATACCAAACTTGGTATTTCAGTTAAGTATTTTCCAAGGATACGATATGAAGATTAAAATAAAATCCCCCCTAGTCCAAATTACCCTTTAATGGACAACTTTTTAAAAGTTTGCTTTTCTCAAAGATTTGTTTTCTCTAACGATTTTGATTAAACTACTGTATATTACAGATATTTACTTACAAAATAATCTGTATATCTTGAATCAAAAATCCTCTTTTTAAGAACTTTAATTAGAGGTGTATTAATTTCATTGTGTGCTAATTCATGCTTAGGTTTTGACTGGAATAACGAGAAGTGCTCAAATTCTTTTTAACATGATTACCAGCTGCTATAGCAGCTCCTACATGTTTCTGGGAATAGCTTCTAAAAATGTGCTCATTCTGGACGACTTTTGCCGAATTTTGCATAACTGGTAAACTGTAAGAAAGACAGAAACTTACTACATAGAACACACAGTTTGTCATATATGTTTTTATGTAGAGTTGGCCGTTTCTGAGACATTCCTTGTTATTTGTTTCAATTTAAACTACGCAACTTTTCTCAAACGGTGTCATCTTTCGTTTCATCTCTCTTTTGTTTCACTGGCAATGCAAAGCCAACAGGACTTAAATTGTTCACATATTGACCAGCTTTTAACGGATTTAAGTATCGCTTTTGCCTAGTGTACTCACTATTTCCCTTCTTCTTAGGAGTAAGCGACTAATAAAAACAATTGCTGTTAATGTTTATATCGATTAGCATGATTTAGGTAAAAAAATAATCTTTTGTAAGAATAGTTTGTTTGCGAAACACGTCCAAAAACTCATGTGAATGGAACACGTCTGATTATTTTTTTAAAATATGACTAACGACTTTTATTAAAGTAACATTGGATAACTATATTATAATAGAATAATACTGAATGTTTACGTGACAGATAAAATTATTATTTTGAATTTTCTGGGAATAAGCTCTGAACCCTTCTTCATTCTGGAGGACTTTTGCATAGCCGGTAAACGTAAGAGACAAAATCTTACTGAAATCTCGTTAAAACATATGTATATATTTGGTAATCTGCTCACCCTCCCTGTATGTAGGACTGACACCCCCTAGGACTTACAAGCGGATGCCTAGGTGAGCAGATCAGAGGCCTATCGGTGAACCAACGGCACGAAACCACAGAATGGAGAACCTGGAACAGTGGTCGGCCCTAGGAAGTGATGCGAAATGGATGATAAGAAATGTGATGTTGGAGCAATTTGTGGAATGAGACGCGGGGGAAACCGGAGGAGCCGGAGAAAATCCGCTCATACGCCGGTTCGCCCACCAGAAATCCTTCATGAGGGAGCTTGGGATCGAACCCGGGCCGCCTAAGTGGGAGGCAAGCAGTCTAACCACTCGGCCACGGCGCCGCCTGTATATTTATATATGTGGAGTACACCATCTCCGTGATATTGCTCCTTATTGGTCTCAAATTAAGCTTACACCTTTCTCAATTGGAAAATCGTCATTCGTTTTTTATTTATTTCACTTCTAGCCATACAAAGAAAACTGGTGTGTCATCGCTTAGCGAAAGCTTTTAAAACATTTGACTACCGCTTTAACCTAGTGTATTCCCTCCCCCCCTCTTTCTACTTCCAAGGAACTAAGTAATAAGACTATTTTTGCTAATTGTAATCTTGATTAGCTTGAAGTAGATAGGAGAATAAACTTTTGTAAGAATAGTTTGATTCTGAATTTGTAGAGAAAGTTATGTTAATGTAACACAAGTTATTTATAAAGCTATGTTTGAATAAAATACAATACTACATAGGAAGAGATTACGTTCTGGGGATAGTGATGAAAGTCATGAAAACAAAAAAATTATAGGCTTGGAATAATGATTTTTTTTATCAATTTATGAATATAATGGAATTGTTTTTACAAGATATAGAACATCACGTTCAGCATACAACAGGCAAAAGTGTAGCTGTAACCCCAAAACAACAGAAGTGCACGCAGAGTATCCTGAGTTCGCGCTTACACGAATCTATGCAATGTCGATGTAATAATGCACATTCTGTAAATATCCAATATAATCACAGGTCATCAACACAACCAATATATATATATATATATATATATTAGAATGCGGGACTTTGTGATTGCATGTTGTCAATATTTGATATCTTTGAATCTCCAAATAGGTTTAATAGCTTTATATAGTGTATTTCAGATTAATTGTCTGATTACCTGTTAGATCGTCACTCTCCGTGGTGTAATGGCTACCATGCTAACTTCATATACCCAAAGGCGCGGGTTGAAACCCGACGGAGGAGGATGGATATTTTCGGGCGTAAAAATCCTTAGCATGGCTTTCTTCGAAAGTAAAGTAAAGCCGTTGGTTCCGTAAAAGAACCTCAATCCTAATAAAAGAGGCCTCTGAGCTAAACTAAGCTGTCTTTTACGTCCAATATACATAGAATGGGTTGCTGAGAACGACAGCAGTTAAAGAGCGTACATAAATAAAAATCCATTTCATTTCAGATTAAATACATGCATAAAGTTTAGCGAATGCACTAGATGTATGGAGGAATAACTTAGCTCTTTAGTATTTTTTTTTACTTTCTCTACACGTATTGTGTAAATAATGAATAGAGAAGGTATTTTATTGCACCCAAAAGTTCGATGCCGAGATTTCATCAAAAATGCATGTTTTGGGACCCCCTGAATACAAAAAAAATAGTTTTTAGAAAAATGTTCGTGTGTTTGTGTGTCTGTGGGAAACATAGCCCCAAAACGAAAAGTCGGTTAGATACCAAACTTGGTATTTAAGTTGAGTATCTTCCAAGGATACTACACGAAGATTTTCAAGAAAATCCTCCACCCCCACAAACCCTTTATATGGAACATTTTTCGAAAATGTTTTCTCAAAGATGACTAACGATTTCGATTAAAGTAATTTATGTTTAAGATATTTCTATGACAAACGAAATGTATATCTTGAATTTTCTGGGTATAGCCTCTAAAGACCTCTTCATTCTTGATGGCTTTTGTATAACTGGTAAAACGTAAGAGATTTACAAAAAAAAAAAAAAAAACTACACAAAAAATGTAGATCTCATAAAAAACACAATTTATGTCATATACATTTTTTTTTTTTTTTGAGTTAACCGTTTTCGGGATATTCCGGATTATTGATTTCAATTTTAAGCCACTTAAACTTTTCTCAAACGGGAATACTTCTTTCTTCTCGTTTCTCGTTTGTTTACTCCTGGCAAACAAAGAGATGAGAATTTCAATTGTTTCACATAGCGACCGGTTTTTAAAGGAAGAGACTATCGCTTTAGCATGTGCATTTTCTTGTTTCCCTTCTATTTACAAGGAAGCTAGTAATAAGGCTAATTCTTCTTATGTTTATCTCGATTAGCATGCTGAGATAAAAGCATACTCTTTTGAATAAAATGTTTGTTTGCCGAACACATTAGATTTTTTTCCATCTACTTACAAGGAACTAGTAGCTAATTTCTGCTAATGTTTATCTCGACTAGCATGGTATAGATAGAAGAATAAACTTTTTAACAATAATTTGTTACAGAGATGTAGAGAAAGTCATGTGAATGGAACACGTCAGATTTTCTGTAACATAGTTGGTAACGCTTTGAAATGGAAATGTGACAGAATGCGCATAACGTTTACTTTTGTAAACTGAGTATCTGAAATTGTTAAGTTCCTCAAATTTTACAAGTTAACAAAATTATTATTGTGAAACAGGTTTATAAGCCTTTGGAAACTTTCTCTTGCTATTTTTAAATTGTAAAAATTGGGAAACAGGTCCCTGGAGTTGAATGCAATGATTCCTAGCCTTAAGATGCGGGCAAGTGAAAGTAAACTAATGTGGTTCAAATTTTTTAATTAGAGGTCAGTTCAGTGCCCTTCAGATATAACATTGAGACAGTTTATTAATTGAGCATATTACGACAATGCATTGTAGTGTTCAGTTCGCTTCCTGGTGTGCTATATATGGCCGCACAACTACTTGAATCAAATTAGCTTTAGGGGAACAGATATGATGTAACAGCTGTTGACTCACGTTGTCATTCTTCTGGGATTTAAAAGGAAATAAAGTTTTTCCCTATTAATGGAAATAAGAAGCGAGGTTTTCATTTTCCTATTGTTTATTCACCTTGAAGTCTCCCCAACTAATCACTTCTCCACGCTCTCCCTTGTCGAATTCTTTTTGCCCTTCAGTTAATTCTCTCTCTCACACTCTACACTTCAAGATCTTTACCATTCAAGCTCTTTAAAACGGCGAGCACTTAATTTATAAATGCAAATGGAATGCGCTGTGGGAAAAAGAAGAAGCGTGAAATGAAAAAGTGTGTGGTAATAAACTTCGTCTTTTAATTAAGGCGCTCTAATCGACTGAGGAGGGAATCGGTCCATTATGTTGGCTGCCCTTCTTCCCCAATGAGCCAATTCTCAGCAAGAAGAAGCAGACTGTAAACCGGACTGTTTCGTATCGTTGCTATTTAACACTGACAGAACCTTGCCCTAAATTCGGAGGTTCTTCAGGTTGTCTGCCTCTCAACCATTCCACTCTATGCATTCCTCCACTCTCTTTGCAACTTATATGTCAAGTGATGTTTTGAAAACTTAAGGGGATGCATACGTGAAATTTGAAAATCCACATTATGTAAGATACCTTATTGAAATTAATACCAGTTACTATAAAAATAATAGTGAGTCAGTCATACATTCAACAGGTCCCAAATTCGAATCTCGCTTAGGGTGAGTTAACCGGGTATTTTTTTTTTCTTTAGGTTTTTCCCTTATCCTGAAAAGACGAATGTCGAATACCTTTGAGCTCCATGGACCCGAGATCATTTGAGCATAATTTCACCGATATTATTCATTGTCCAATATGACCAACCAGGTTAAAGAGCGTTAAGCTACCCCCCCCCAAAGTGACATCTCTGCATAAAAACTCAAGCTTGTATGGCTATTTAAATAATGTTAACTGTTCATTTCCTAATAAGAATTAGTCACGTGATACAATTTTAAAGAATATTCACGTAAAAACGTCCAGTTTTACAGTAAATGAATTTATAAATAGATCTATCATATTATATGCTTTTATATTAGCCGTAATTAGTGAAAAAATCATTACTTTTTGCACTCTCCAAAACTTTTAATTTTTCCAGAAATTAATCATTTAGTTGTCAAAATTGTTTCCATATTTCGAAAAAAGTATTATGACCATTTTCTTTTATGTGCTTTTGAGAGCCAGTAATTTTTTTTTAAGCAAATTGTTGAATCCTTGCCCTTCTGTGGAATACTTTGAGTATAGGAAAGTGTTAGAAAAAAGTTTGCGAGAAAATAAAATTTAAATTTGGGAGTGCCTATTAATATCTAAGCATGAACATAGTCATCTATTGCTTCAGTTAACTATTAGTTAAAATTCACCAAGAGGAAAAACGATATTTTTCCTTAAAGTTTAGAATTCAAATTATTTTAATATGAAAAAATATAATTTTGAATTTTTAACAATTTTTGCTCAAATTTCACAGATGCAATTTCCAAGCACGAACAGCTATATGCATGTTGAATGGAGTGCTGTGGAGTAGGAATGTGACAAACCTTACGAAGAAAAGGATTTTAAAATCTGTTGTGGAAAGCATAATAAAATGACCTAGGATGCTGAGGGATGGACTTGGTACAGGTAAAAATGTAAAATATTGGCAGTAGAGATGGACTGAATAAGACGAAGTGCCAGGGTTTTCAGGTTAGGAAGACGGAAAAATGAAGAGGCATGATGGATAAAGAGGGGACAGTGATGTTATGGCTATGTTAGAAGGGATGAAGGTAGGTGGCCAAAAATAGTTTTACATTGGTCACCTGGCAGTAGAACGAAGCGGGGCAGCGGTATTGCAGATTCTAGTTCAGTTTTAGATTTGAACTCTGCCATTAGTCGATTGGCTAACATTACTGCCCATACACAAGCAGACAGAAGAACGAAACACTGTGCATTTCGCATTGGAAAGAACCAATTTTCAGAAACTCCATTTTTACCTCTTATTTCGATACGGTTCATTTACATACACTTAACCTAACCTAACCTAACGTAGCCTACATCGACGAAATCGCGAAACCTGTCGTTCACTTGTCACGTAGCCATTGCCTATAGAAAGAGCCTTGGTTTAAAACTGAACTAGAACCTACAATCTCGTAGCGGGACCAACAGCAACTTGGAAAGGAGAGAGCCATATATCGATGAGTGATCGGTGTTGTTTTTGTTTTTATTTTTATAGGTTTTATGGCCGCCTTTACTATTTAAACATCGCAGGCGATGACACTAATGATACATGGACTGAAGATGGGAGTATAAGCAAAATTCATCCAGGATAAAGAGTTTTCAGAGGCTATATTTGAGGAATACATTTTATTTGCCGTTTAAATATCTTTAATATACGGCATTTTAATCAAACTCGTTAGTCATTTTTGAGAAAATAACATTTTCATCTGTCTCCAGTAAAATCTCGGTATTGAATTTTTGGGTGGAATTCTCTATACACTGTATGCATAGTACGTGTGGAGAAAGTAAAAATGAGGAAGAAAGGAGGAAATGCTCTGGTCTGTAGAATCACTGTAAGATTGATAATGTGTAAAGAAAGACTGAGAAAGTTTCTCATCAGTTAGCGTTGATGTATCGGCGTATATCAGAAGGTTAGTTACACTGTAACTGCGGGGTTGGTAGCCCGAGACATTCTTGGAACAACCGCATGCACATCGCCGCAGAATAATTTATGGTCCGACTGGATGTTTCTCAACCTGGCCAGACGTTGCTCCTCCTTCCACCATTTAAGGCTTTCTTTATCCACCATCATCATCCCAACTTTGATAAATAGCTAAACATAAACAGGAACAACATCTGTCCTTGACGATGGAAATGATTCACCAATAAAGAAACGAGGCTAAGGTGTTAATTACTAGCTTGACCAACAAACTAAGAAAAAGGAAATAATGCTTCAAAAGAAAGTTTCAGTAAACCACTGATGCATATGTGCCTCACGACAACATAGAAGTGCACTGTAACCAGGGGCGTGTTTACGGGTGCGGGGGGGACGGGACCGAACCCCCCCCCAGAAGTCCCCCTCCTAAAAAAAACATACGTACAAGTTCTTCCTTTCTTTTTACTTTCTCTACACGTACTATGTACATAGTGTATAGAGAATGTGCCTATTGTAATGCACCCAAAAATTCGATACCGAGATTTCACCGGAAATGCATGTATTGGGCCCCCCTGAATCCAAAAAAAAAAAAAAAACATTTTTGGAAAAAGGTCCGTGTGTGTCTGTGGACAGCATAGCTCAAAAACGAAAAGTCCGTTAAATAGTAAACTTGGTATTTAAGTTCAGTGTCTTCCACGGATGCGACATGAAGATTTTCAAGAAAATCCCCCCACCCCCGACTATCCTTTATATAGACAAATTTTATCGAAAATGTTGATAACAATTTTGATTAAAATGTCATATATTAAAGATATTTACATGTCAAATAAAATGTATATCTTAAATTTTCTGGGTATAGCCTCAGAAGACACCTTCATTCTGACTTAATTTTTGCAAAATGTTACATAACGGTTTAACCGTAGGAGATAGACAAACACTTAAAACACAGAAAATGTAGATCTCGTTAAAATACACAATTTGTCATATACGATCTTCTTGTAGAGTTGACCGTTTTCGAGATATTCCTTGTTATAGGTTTCAATTTTAAACTACCCAACTTTTCCCAAACGGGGTCATGCAAAGCGGACCGAACCTCAATTGCTTCACGTAGCGATGAGCTTCTAAAGACTTGACTATCGCTTTAGCCTAATATATTCCTTTATTTCCCTTGTACTTAACAAGGAAAAGCACACCTCAATCTCCTACCACTGGATCAAAGGACACGCTGGACTACAAGGCAATGAAAGGGCTGATTATCTAGCCAAAACAGTCGCAAGCTATAGAAGCACCATAGAATACAATAAAATTCCGCTGAGCAGCGGAAAGCAGTTACTAAAAACCCACTACACAAAAATCTGGAACTCTACATATATTAACTCAGAAGTTGCAGCCCATTCCAAGCTGTTCATATCCACCTTTTTCCACAGACTCTCCCTACAGCTCTAACCAAACTACATACTAACGCAGTTCTTAACGAATCGTGCAAGTTGTCGATACTACCTCCATAGAATTAACAAAGCTCCCTTACCACTTTGCGACTGTCCAGAGAAAGCAGCACAAACGGCACATCACACTATTTTCCAGAGAAATACCTGCTGTACTTCGAAGGCTCCCACTACACCAGATACTGAAATACCACACATCAACACGGTCGACGTTACCAACTTCTACAGTTCATCTTCGACGACCTCAATAACTAATATGTTTGCCTTATTTATACTTATTTATAAAAAACAACTGTAAATACCCTGTAGTATACCTTTAGGTAAAACACGAGTTGTAACTAGATACAATAAATAAAAAAAGATGATGTGTTCTATTCACATGACTTTCTCTACATCTCTGCAACAAATTACAGTTAAAAAGCTTATTCTTCTATTTACTTCTTGCTAATTTAGAAAAAAAATTAGCAGAAATACGGCTATTATTTGCTTCCTTGTAAGTAGACGCGAAATAAGAGAGTACCATAGGTTAAAGTGATAGTCAAAAGCTGGTTGCTATGTGACTGAAGTTCCTTTGTTTGTATGAACAGAAGTTGACAAATTCCGCATGAGAAAAGTATAAGTTTTTCAAAGCTGAAACCAAAAACAAGGAGTATCTAAAAAAAAAAAAAAAGATCAACTCCACGAAAAAAAATTATATGGCTTAAATGTGATCTACATTTTTTGTGTTTTTTAAGTTTTTGTCCATCTCTTACGGTTTAGCAGTTATGCAAAATTCCGTAAAATTCCACCAGAATACAGTAGTCTTCAGAGACTATTCCCAGAAATTCATGATATGCATTTTATTTGTCAGGTAAATATCTTTAATATTTGGCATTTTAATCAAAATCGTTAGAACCATTTTTGGGAAAATCAACATTTTCGAAAAATGTTCTATGTAAAGGGTAATTGGGGGTGGGGGGATTTTCTTGAAAATCTTCGTGGTGTATCCTTGGAAGATACCAAACTTAAATGCCAAGTTTGGTATTTAACGGTCTTTTTGTTTTTGAGCTATGCTTTCCACAGACACTCAGACACACACATGCACACACACGGACTTTTTTTTTGGATTCCCCCTACCCAAAACATGTATTTCCAGTGAAAACTGGGTATCGAATTTTTGGGTGGAATACAATACCTTCTCTATACACTATGTACATAGTACGTGTAGAGAAAGTTAAAAAAAGTAATAAGATAATTTCTGCTAATGTTTTCGTCGATTAGCATGACGTAGATAGAAGAATACTCTTTTGTAAGAATAGTTTGTATATGGAACAGCTAGAAAAAGTTATGTCAATAGAACACAACCGATTTTTTTTCTTTAGAAGAACTAAAGGTGTTCTCAAATAGTAGAAACGAATTCACATTGGCATCCTTGTTCATTGATTGATGAACTCTGGAGGTCCTGACCCCCAGATGTGACTCACTCTGGTGCTAACGAAGTGAGCAAGGGCGTGCGAGAGTTCGTCAAAGCCTACTGCAAGTCGATCTTTCAATAAACCAGAGTCGATGATGGATAACCACAAACCGCAGTGTCAGGTACCAACAAAGTGTTTTGTCAAACGGTTTCTATTGTGTCTTTCTGTGCACTTGAACTTCTCTTTTCTAACTAATCATGGCTAAATAAGCAAATAAAAAGTAAAACCGCGTGTTAATATTAATGGACTGAAAAGTTCTCAAAGACATGGTAGGAACACGCAATGAAGAAGGGGCAGCTACGTACGAAACGATTATTTGTACTCTCCAACTTTCGACAGTAAAAAGCGAAATAACGTTTAATTTCAAACAATCCTGGCTGTCTATTACTGCAGTCCAGTGTATTCATTTTAACATATTTACTGTATTCAAATATTTTACGGCCCTTAGCTCTTCATGTCAATGGGTATTGTAGCAGTTTTACTTTCTCTACTACGTATAATAAGTAGAAAGTACTTTCTAAGTCGAGATTTCACCGAAAATTGCACTTTGTGTGTTTCATGTTTGTGTTTCTTTGAACAACAGAATTCAAAAACAGAAACCTGATGTGTTCCATTCACATATTTTTTTTCTGCATCTCTGTAACAATATGTCGCCCTCCGTGGTGTAATTGTTACCATGCTAACTTCATATACTCAAGGTCGCGGGTTCAAAACCCGGCGGAGGACGATGGATCTTTTCGGCTGTAAAATCCTTAGCATGGTTTCCTTCGGAAGGGAAGTAAAGCCGTTGATCCCGTGTCGTAGATTTACGGAACGTAAAAGAACCTCAAGCCTGATAGAGATGCCTCTGAGCAAAATTAAGCGGTCTTTCACGCCCAATTTAGAATTGGACGCTGAGAACCACAGTAGTTAAAGAGCGTCCATAAATAACACGCCATTTCATTTCTGTAACAATATTATTGTTTAAAAGCTTTTGCTTCTCTGTGCTTCAATCTAATCGAAATTAACATTAGCAGAAATGCTTTATTGTAAGCAGAAGGGAAATAATGGAACACACTAGGCTAAAACAATAGCCAAAGCTGGTTGCCATGTCGATGAAATCGATTCTTTGCATTGCCAGGAGTGACAAATTCCGGTATGTGAAAAGAATAAATTTATTAAAACTGGAACAAATAACAAGGAATATCACAAAAATGGTCAACTACACGAAACACGTGAATATGACATAAACTGTGTGTTTAAGCGTGATCTACACTTTTGTATAATATGTTTTTGTCTATCTCTTACGGTTTATTAGTTATGCAAAATACAGAAAAATTCATTCAGAATAAAGATATCTTCAGAGACTATTCTCAGGAATTTCAAAATATACATTTTATTTGTCGTGTAAATATCTTTAATATACGATATTTTAATCTAAATCGTTAGAGCCATTTTTGAGGAAATCAGGATTTTCGAAACCTTTTCCATGTAAAGGGTAGTTTGGGGGGGAAGGATTTTCCTCAAAATCTTCATGTCGCATCCTTGAAGGACACTGAATTTATATATGAAGTTTGGTATTTTACCGACTCTTCGTTTTTGAGTTATCGTGTTCACACACACACATAGGGCCTTTTTCTAAAAATACTTTTTTGGTTACAGGAGATTCTAAAACGTCTATTTCCAATGAAATCTCGGTATCGAATGTTTGGGTGGAATGTAATTCCTTCTCTATTCATTATGTACACAGTACATGTAGGGAAAGTAAAAATTCGTTGCATACCAAACTTGATATTAAAACTCATCATCTTCCAAGGATACAACATAACAAAATCTTCCCATTCCAATCTACTCTTACATGGAACATTTTTCGAAAGCTCCGATTCTCTCAAAAATGCCTGTAAAATTTTGATTAAAATACCGGATATTTAAGATATTTTGAAGACAAATAACATGCATATCTTTAATTTTTTGGGGAATAACCTCTGAAGTCCTCTTGCATCACTTATACCGTAAGAGATAGACAAAATGTTACTATATAACTTTTTAAAGCACACAATATATGCCAAATACTTTTTTAAGTAATCATTTCTAAGATATTCCTTGTTATTGGTTTAAATTTAGCAATACAAATAGTTTTTCTCAAATAGGAAGTCGTCATACTTTTTTTTTCCTTTTATTTATTAAATTTTTTAGCATGAAGTAGAGAGAAGAATAAGCTTGTGCAAGAATAGTTTCTTACAGAATAGCTGGGGAAAGTTATGTGAACAGAGCACATCAGATTTTTTAATATTGAATCACTTTCTCTACCACATTCATAGAAGACAGAGAAGATCTCTAAAAAATTCGATATCAATATTTCACTGGACACACACGCTTTAAGGTCCCCTGAATAAAAGAAAGGAAAAAAAAAAACACGTTACAATAAAGAGGTCCGTTTGTGTGTGTGTTTATGTGTGAGGGGGGGGGGGCAGTTTAATTCAAAAGCGAAAAGTCAAGTTAAATACCAAACTTGATATTTGCGATATATTCCTTATTGTTGATTTCAAATTTTAAATACTTATTCTTTTTCAAACGAGAAGTTGTCATTCGTATTTCTTTGTTTTACTGCTGACCATACAAAGATAACCGAATGTCAATGCCATCGCATTGCAATTCAGTTTGACTATTACTTTACCCTGGTGTATTCCATTATTTCCCTCCTACTTACAAGGAAATAAGGTTTAAGACAATTTCTGGTAATGCTTATCTTTATTAGCACGAAGCAAATAGAAGTATAAATTAGTTTAAGAATACTTTTTATAGAATAGGTGAAGAAAGCCATGTGAATGCTGTATGAAGTATCGAAGTTGCTCAAAAATCAATATTGGTATCGAGGCTCTAGAAGTACTAGAAGAATCGTCCCACCACCAATACAAATATTCGATAGTTGTTAGAGAAAGTCGTCTGAATATAACCATCCGATTATTCTAGTTTTATTGCCCTTTGCGTTCCGATTTTGTTTGTTACTAATGTCTACATCCGGATTCTAGTTATGTCTTGCAGGTTGTATATTATGGAAGCTCCTGGTGTTCACAATGTAATGTGACAAGATAAACAATCACATTGCACCTGATGTACAAATGAGAAGCCATGTCTGTAAAAGTAATACTCCTACTCGACTTCGCTACTGCTGCCAAGTAGGTCTGTTGTATAAGAATTAGCGAATCAGGACACGCACCGCGTCGTGATTCATACGATTCTTAAAGATAGTCATCACTTTACGCTAACTGAAAGATTTCCTGGAAGCCGTTACCTCACGGAGTAAAGGTTTAACGGGGGCGGTGCCCTCCAAACTGCAACTTAGGCTTCAAGTCATCTACGGTAGAAATTAAGATATTTCTGGGTAGAAAACTAACTTTCTATGGGGAAAATCTGATGTGTTGCATTCACATGGCTTTATCTATTCTCCAAATAAACTATTCGTACAAAAACACATTCTATTATCTACCTAATGCTAATCAAGATAAACATTGCCAGACATTGTATATTACTTAGTACATTAAGCTAAAGAGAAAGTAAATTTGTGACAGTTTAAAATCTGCCGCTCTATATTATCATTTAAATCAGATTCTCTTTCTAAGGCGGGAGCAAAACAAAATATATGAAACGGATGAGGCCCTTCTGTTTGAGAAACGTTAAAGTATTTCAAAATTGAAACCAATAACAGGGCATATCTCTGAAATGGTTAGCTGTATAAAAAGAAAGGAAAAAACTGAATATGACATCACTTTACGCTAACTGAAAGATTTCCTGGAAGCCGTTACCTCACGGAGTAAAGGTTTAACGGGGGCGGTGCCCTCCAAACTGCAACTTAGGCTTCAAGTCATCTACGGTAGAAATTAAGATATTTCTGGGTAGAAAACTAACTTTCTATGGGGAAAATCTGATGTGTTGCATTCACATGGCTTTATCTATTCTCCAAATAAACTATTCGTACAAAAACACATTCTATTATCTACCTAATGCTAATCAAGATAAACATTGCCAGACATTGTATATTACTTAGTACATTAAGCTAAAGAGAAAGTAAATTTGTGACAGTTTAAAATCTGCCGCTCTATATTATCATTTAAATCAGATTCTCTTTCTAAGGCGGGAGCAAAACAAAATATATGAAACGGATGAGGCCCTTCTGTTTGAGAAACGTTAAAGTATTTCAAAATTGAAACCAATAACAGGGCATATCTCTGAAATGGTTAGCTGTATAAAAAGAAAGGAAAAAAACTGAATATGACATAAATTGTGTTTAAACAAAATGTACCTACCATTCTTGGTGTGATAAATTTTTGTATGTCTCTTATAGTTTTTGAACTATTCAAAAGTAATTCAGAAAGAAGTGGTCTTTAGTGGCTATTTCCAGAAAATCCGGGAACTTCGTTTGCCATAAAAATATTTGTAAAATATGGTATTTTAATCAAACATGTTAGAGCAATTTTTGAGAAAATCAACATTTTCGAAAAATGTTCCAAGTAAAAGGATAGTTGGGTCGGGAGGATTTCCTGAAAGCTTTTGTGTCATATCTTTGGAAGACACTGAACTTAAATACCAAGTTTGGTATTTACCTGACTTTCCGTTTTTGAGTTATGCTGCCCACAGGCACACACCGACCTTTTTCTGAAAATGTGTTTTTTTTTTGTTTGTTTTTTTTGGATTCAGAGGACCTTAAGATATGTATTACCGGCGACATCTCGATATGGAATTTTTGGGTGGAATATAATACCTTCTCTATCCACTATGTGCATTGTACATACGTGCTGGAGAACGTAAAAATTGGTTCATGGATGGTTTGTACATAGAGGTACATTAAGTTCTCGTAAAATAAATAATATGCTCAGCATAAAACAGCAGTCTATTCTGAAAGAGACTTATCATATATGCATAAATGTGAATATTGTATGTAGCAGACATTAGTGTACATCCATATGAAATTTGATGAGCTTTATCATAGATACATAAATTGGTATTTTAGTAGAATGATATGGTTTTGCTTATTACAGCCCTCTATTTCCACTTGTAATTTGTTTATTTAATGATTTGATAAGAAAACAGTTACTGTCTTCCGCTTGTTCACTTATTACTATTACTTTCTCCATACGCACTGTGTACATAGTGTATAGAGAAAGTATTGCACTCCACCAAAAATTCGATACCGAGATTTCACCGGAAATATATGTTTTAGGGTCCCCAATATCCAAAAAAAGCATTTTCACAAAAAGGTCCGTGTCTGTGTGTGTCCGTATGTCCGTGTGTCTGTGAACACGATAACTCAAAAACGAAAAGTCGGGAAAATACCAAACTTGGTATTTAAGTTTAGTATCTTCCAGGGATGCGACACGAAGATTTTGAGAAAAATCCCCCACCCCCAACTACCCTTTACATGGAACTTTTTTCGAAAATTTTGATTTTCTCAAAAATGGCTCCAACGATTTTGATTAAAATTTCGGATATTAAACATATTTACCTGACAAATGAAATGTATATCTTGAATTTTCTGGGAATAGCCTCTGAAGAGTAGTTTATTCTGGATGAATTTTACTAAATTTTGAATAACTGCTCAACCGTAAGAGATGGACAGAAACTTATTACACAAAAAATGTACAGCACATTAAAACACACAATTTATGTCACATACATTTGTTCGTGGAGTTCGTCGTTTTTGTGACATTCCTTATTGTTGGTTTCTGCTATGAAAAACTTATACTTTTCTCATACAGGAATTTGTCAACTGCTGTCCATACAAATAAAGGAACTTCAGTGACATAGCAACGAGCTTTTGATTATCACTTTAACCTATGGTACTCCCTTATTTCACCTCTACTTACAAGTAAACAAGTAATATGGCTATTTCTGCTAATGTTTTACTGATTAGCATGAAGTTAATAGAAGAATAAGCTTTTTAAGAATAATTTGTTGCAGGGATATAGAGAAAGTCATGTGAATGGTACACATCAGATTTTTTTTCTTCACGTAGGACTTCAAATCGCCGGCACCCAACTCAGCCTTGTCGAACTCAGGACTCTCCCTCTCTTATAATGTAGACAACTGCTCAAAGGCCTCGAAGGAAACAACAGAACAGGACTGAATCGAACATGAACGCGGAGTCAGAAGTTCCACCAAAGCCAAGAGGGGTTTGTACCCACAGCCCGACAGGATCTACGGACAGTTCGAAAAGCCGCGAGCACCCCACCCCCCTCAAGCTCCAATCAGTCGAACCACTGTCGAAAACACCCTCTGCCTAAAGCGGGTAACCAGAGGCGCCTGTCACATAATCTATACGGATCTACAGTATGTTAGGGGCATGAGTGCGCAGATTTCGTGTGCTGGGAGATCCAAATATGACGAACAATAAAGTCCAATAACAATTTTATCTATCTTGAAAAGTAACGGAGATAATTAAATATTATTGAATACATTATGTGCATATTCTGGCAACAGAGTAGGACTAAAGAGCAGAATGTTTGGCCGATCCCCGTGGCCGCGTTCGCTAAAGTGCCTGACTTTGGTGCTTCGTGATGCAAAGGATCGTGGGTTCGAGTCCTGACAACACTCCGGAATTATTTTAAAAATAATGTTTTGTTTTGGCATATGCTTGAAATCCGGTTCGCCACGTGCCTGTGTGTTTATTATCAGCTACTACCACTAAGGAAGGGTGCAATAGTATTCTTTCAAGCTTTCCGATCAATTCCAACATCTGAACTAAACACTGCGTAAGAGGCTACGCAATAAGATTTAGTTTGATGATAAAAAATAAAGCAAATTAGAATTATGGAAATACCTCATTTAGTTGCATCGTGGAATAATAAAATCAAAGGCACATCTTTGCTAAACAGGAAATGTATTAATGGTCAATAACTCAACGTGTATTTCCGGTGACATTTCGATACCCAATTTTGGGTGGAATATAATAACTTCTCTGCCTACTATGCACATTGTACATACGTGCTAGAGAAATTAAAACTTAGAGGATATTAAGTTAGAGTGCCCATGCTTCTGTTGAAACGAACCAGAATAACGTGCTACCCGCCCGGGTAGTGTGGTAGTAGCGTGTCTGCCTCACATTCAACAGGTCGCGAGTTCGAATCTCGCTTAGGGTGAGTTACCCGGATACTATTTTTGGGGGTTTCCCTAATACTGAGAAGACTAATATCAAGTAACCCCATGGACCCCGAGATCATTTGAGCATCATTTCAGCGATTTCATTCATTGTCAGATATGACCAACCTAGTTAAAATAAATAAAAAATGATTTCCCTTACTGTGAAAATTCACAGTGCTAGTATTGCTCTAGATGGCAATTTGTACCTATCTCTTTCTTTATCGTCAGGGTCGGAGATAGAATGGTGCTACAAGACATTCTCTTATTTGCGGAGAAACTTTATCAAACACTACACGTGGAACAGTTTTCATTTTTAACACATAACCTTTGACCAACTTCTTCATTTATTTACAAATGAAAGTCAGAGCGCAGTAGTTCTTCAATATAACATTTCAAAAATGCGTTGCTTAAAACAGAAGACATCAAGCGAGCAACCGAAAATATTTCGGAAAGGGCGAATGCTGCAGCAAATTAATTTAAAACAAATTGCATGTTTTAACAAGTTCAGCATTTTTCTGTGGTATATTATTGATTTTTTTATGGTATTCGTTATTGTATAAACATTTATGCATCACCTCACATAAATTTTCTACACATAGCACAACCTGACACGCATAATATTATCGTATTCATTTAAATTTTTTTCTTATATTCAAATTAAATTACTTATATGTTTTGATTACAAATAATCATAAATTAAGAATATAGACTTGGCTGTATGCATAAAATGAAAAACAAACACAGTTATTGTTCACATATCGTAGGCCAATTTTTGTAACTAACAAACCCACACGTGGGGAGAAAGAAGAAGAAGAAAGGCACAGATACTTTATAGATGCTCGACTTCGTCTTTAGTCGTGTTCCCTAGTCTTGGATTAACATGCTAGCCTCTAGCTCCCGAAGTCGCGGGTTCAAACCCGGTAAGGGTGATGGGTATTTATCGCGAGAAAACCCCTTAACATGGCATTCCTTCGGAAGCAAAGTAAGCCAGTGGTCCCATGTCGTAGAGTAGGTACGTAACATAATGTCAAGTCAGATAAAAAGGCATCTGAGTAAAATTTACGGATCTTCACTCGCAATATGGAATGAGACGATACGAACCATAGTAAGGGGTGAACACTCTGACGGGATCGTTTCAGGGCGTTTGGCCGACCGGCGAGACCGATGTGTCGGTGGTGCGGGCGAAAAGAAGTCCTCAGTGAATATAATACGGTTTGTAACCTAAGCTATACACTTAAAACGAAAAGAAAATTACTCACATATATCAAACAAGAATATGCGTTACTGCCTCCCTTCCTTTTTCAATCATTTCTGGCACAATTTTATAGAACATTCCCATTACATTCTGCAGTTCCCTCTGAGAAATGTGAGCAGTTATTTGACGAACGTTATTTTTAAAGTCATTTAAAATGTTTGGATTTGTTTCCTAAACATTTTCTTTTAATGCCTCCTTGTTCCTCTGATTTAACACCGTGCCATTTATTTGTCTCTAGGGTTCATTAAAAAAAGTTTATGAAATAAATCTACTCACTTTCAATAAACTTAAAAATAACATTCATCAAGAAATTTTGTCTTTCTCAGAGGTGACTGCAGAGTGTAATGGGAAGTTTCCTAAGCTAGTGCCAGAAATTCTTGAACAATGAAGGGAAGTGGTTTGAGCATGTTTGATATGCATGAGTAATTTACTTTTCGTTTTAAGTGTAAATGTTATTTGGTTTAGAAATAACTTATGCGACAACTTTACTGCGAACCTCCTTTCGTCCGCAACCCCGGCATTGCTACCAGACTCGCCGGCAGGTCGCACGCCGTGAAACCCGTTCCGTCAAGGATTACTCACCCATAGTTAACAGAATGTCCATAAATAAAAAACTTAATTTCAATTTCGCTCGTATTTTTCAAGTCTTCCTCTGTCTCCAACGGTGCATTTATCGCATTTGTATCGTAATAAGCTGCGCTGTAGTCATATACATCCTGTTAAGAAAGTACCGGGAATTGATCATTTAAAAATCCTGTTTAAAAGGGGATTCGAAGTTATTGATGTCGCTAAGTTTGTACAACTTTCCCCTATACCCACGCGAAGTTTGATAGTCATCTGTCATCTAGTTTGTTTACAGTACGCCATTTTGTTAGTTCATCTCAAAGGTGACTTGCGATTTTACGATGGATACAAATGTTGAACGAAGAATTTGTCTCAAATTTTGCATTGCAAATGGTATTTCGTGTACCGAATCGCTAAAAATATTACAGAGGGCTTACGGTGAATCGACTTTATCAAAACACGTGCATATGAGTGGTACAATGCATTCAAAAGTGGTCGAGATGTGGTAGAAGATTTGCCTCGCTCTTGTCGGCCATCAACGGTTTTAACTGAACTGAACATCGCTAAAGTGAAGAAAATGGTGTCTGGAAATCGTCATTTAGGTCTGAGAGAGATTGCCGCTGAGATTTCTGTATCTCACGAATCGATTCGTACCATTTTAAACGATTGTTTGGGCATGACACACGTTACAGCTCGGTTAGTTCCGAAATACTTTAATTTTCTACAAAAACTCAATCGCGTAAGGATTGCTGAAAACATATTAGAACGAGCCAGTTCCGACCCTACATTCATGAAACGCATTGTAACTAGTGATGAGACGTGGGTTTACGAGTTTGACACTCAAATCAGTCAACAAGCTTCCGAATGGCGCCTTCCAACTGAACCGAAACCTAAAAGGGCACGTCAAACTCGATTAAAACTGAAGGTCATGTTGACAGTTTTTTTCGATTATCGCGGTGTCGTGCACTCAGAGTTCTTGCCAGAAGGTCAGATGGTAAATCAATACTATTATCTGAGCGTTATGCGGCGTTTGAGAGAACAAATACGACGAAAAAGGCCAGATTTGTGGAACGACAGCTCATGGATTCTGCACCACGATAACGCACCAGCTCACAAGGCTATTATTGTGAGCGAATTTCTGTCCAAAAACTCAACAAATTTCATCGAACAACCACCGTATTCACCTGATATGGCTCCTTCTGATTTCTTTCTCTCTCCAAAACTCAAGTTACCACTTCGTAGCACCCGTTTTCAGTCGATAGAAGACATAAAGGAAAATTTGCGGCGACAATTGACATCGATTCCTAAAAGTGCCTACAAAAAATGTTTTGATGATTGGATTACTCGTTGGCATAAATGTATAATTTCAGAAGAGGCCTACTTTGAAGGCGATAAAATAAAATTGGATGAATAATTGATTTGTTGTGTTTTATTGGCAAATTCCTGGAACTTTCTTGACACAGGAGTAACTTAGTAGAGGGTTAAATTATTATGCTAAGTGAGGTAAAACGAACAGTAATTCAGGAGTGTCCGGTCCGAAAATACAGCAGCTGTTGAAATGCAAAACATGGGGTTGCATGTTTGACCTAGCACGATATTTCCTACGTCACGCTGACGTAACTTGTAAATAAATAGCAGATGTAGTTCAGTATATCAACTGGGCCATCTTCCCGACTAAGACAAGGGATATACGTTGTGTGTGTCGTCATTAGCGAGCGTGGCCGTGAAGTAGACCGGCCTACATATCTCACCTAGAACGTGGCCATATGCGGCATGGCGACAGCGCACTTCAGGCGTTTCATTGACCACTGTGCAGCTGGTAGTCATTCCAGAATAGCTGTTGTTCAAGAGAATATATGATGTTCTTCATTTTAACATGGTTCACAGTGTATTTTATACTCTTTGCCAGATATTTATTTTCATTTAGATTTATTTTATTTCTCTACCACGTACCTTAGGTAATCAGAGGAAATATTGTACACTCTCCAAGAACTCAGTATGGATATGTAACCGGAAATATATGTTTTGAAGTCCCTTAACTCCCATATACTGGAAAATCGCCCATTTTTTGAGCAGAATAATTTGAAAACGAAAAGTGATAACACTAGACTTGTTATTAAATTTCAGCATCTCTCAAAGAAGCGACACAAACATTTTCAGGAAATTCTTGGAACAATGTTCTTTACTTTTCATTTTTCAATAAATTTAATGTATTTATTAACACACTTTTTCTAAAATGATAAGTCGTCATTTGTATTTCCTTTTTCTTTTTACTCCTGATTATGCATAGAGAACGGAATTTCAATGACATCACTCAGCGTCAAGTTTTTAAAAGAATTTGATTAGCCTAGTGTATTCCCTTCTTTGTCTTGTACTTAAGGAAATAAGCAATAAGACTGCTTCTCTTAATGTTTATCTTGAATAGATTGAATTAGATAGAAGAATAAGCTTTTCTTAGAATAATTCTTTGCAGAATAAATTGCAAGATGTAAATGGAACACAACATATTTTATTTTTTGGCATGAAAAATTCGATCAGAATCGAACGTCGAAATGTGTATAATGTAATTAATAAAGTCTCTGTTTTTACTGATGCTGGTGGTCTTAAGCATGGATTTAAGATGAGAGATCTGCATTTCAAATCTCTCTAGGACCATCCTCTTTTGAGTTGAGTTTTTTTTTCTTTCTTTTTTTTTTCCCTTGTTTTCTGGTTTTGCCCAGTCCTCATAGCTGGCAAATGCCGGCAAGGTACTGTAAATGGCCTAGATCGTTTCCTTCCGAAATGTTCTTTCCCAATTATCACTTTGTTTCATATACCGCTGGTGATCGAGCGAGGTGGCGTCGGGGTAACATAAGCGACTAGCATTCGTGAAGTCTCGGGTTCAAACCCCATTGTCCGACCCTAAGGTTTTTTCGCGGTTTTCCTCGGTCGCTAGAGTATGCTATGTTGAATAATTTGATCTGCGAATGCTCCTATCGTCCTTTTCATCATTGTATTGCATTTCCTTCTGTTTCCCCAGTATACCTCGCCTTGGACTATCACCCATTATGGATATGCAGCCCACCTCGGTAGTTTGGGGGCAGCGTGTCTCCCTCACATTCAAGAGGTCGCGCATCTCGCTTAGGGTGAGTTACCCGGATAAAGTTTTTTCGGGGTTTCCCTTTATCCTGAGAAGACGAACGTCGAATAATTTTAAGCTCCATGACCCCGAGATCATTTTGAGCATCATTTCACCGATTTCACTCGCCGTCCGATATGACCTAGCAGGTTAAAGTATTGATCATAAAGTTGGTTATACTATGAATCCTGGGACTTGAAGTACTTACGACATTGTAAGTCACCATTGGTGTATGTCATCTCAAAATAATTTGAGCTCGCCTTGTGGTTCACCGGGAAGCTTACGAGTCAGAGAAATTTAATGCTATGCATGTTGTCATGGTAGCTCAGTGGTAGAGCAACCGGCTAGAGACCGGTAGAGCCGTGGTTCAACTCCCGGCTATGACATTGCATTGTTCAGTCTGGCTCTACCTATCCAAGGTTAAAGTATATTAATTTAAAAAGAAAAAATGGATATGCTATGATCCAGTGTTTACTTGCTGCTCTTTAGGTAAGTGACCATGGAGTTGGAAGGTCTTTAAAAGAAAATCATAATTAATTGAAGAAAAAAGAACACCCGGATCCACCGCTTGTAGTAAGGCATATAGTAAGGTACGGCTCTACACTATAAAAATATTCGCCATTTGCAAGGGTTTCCCAATCGCTTATTAACATTTATTTGAAATAATAAGCTGACGTTCACTGCACTTTCACAAGCAAGAGTTTGGCTTTTGTAAACACAGCTTTCTGACAAATGGAATAGAAATGTCTACACGTTTTTTGCTCACCACGACTATTACGACTGTGTTTTTGCTTGTCACGGCTACAACGCCATCTGCTGTTATTAAGCTAACGTTAATTTGCAAGAGAGTGATGAGAAATTCATCTGTCGTATTCTTCAGTTTTGCAACGTCATGTTCCATAGACTGCGGTTTGAAGTTGAAAGTTTATTCACAGAAAATCAACAGTAATGACATTCAGAATTTTTAGCAGGTGTTTCTTCATACCTTAGCTTAAATTTTGCGTTTGTGTTAGGATAAAGCAGACCATTATGTTGAGCATCTTCAAACATAATTTGAATCTATTTAACAAAATGGTACTTCCGGTGATTAACTTGTAAATATTTCTAAAAAACGAAACTAATTTAAATATGTAGGGCATTTGTTACGTTCTCTATCACCTCTAGACAGAGAAAGTAGAATACAATGTCGAAATTTCACAGAAAGTACATTATTTGAGGTCCTCTCCCCATAAAAGCATTTTTGGAAAAGGCCCGCATGTGTGTATATCTGTGTGTGCTGTGTGTATGTGAGTATAACTAAAAAGAAGTTTAGTGTATCTAATTCAAAAGACTTTCTCTATCTCTGCAACAAATTCTTCTTAAAACTAATTCTATTTCATGTTAATCGAGATAAATATTAGTAGAAATGGTCTTATTACTTGGTTCCTTGTAAGTAGAAGGGAAATGAGGGATTACACTAGCCTAAAGCGACAGATAAATCTTTCAAAATCTGGTTGAAACATGACTGGAATTCGTTCTCTTTGCAAGCCCAGGAGTAAACAAATTCCTGTATAAGAAAAGTTTGAGTACTTTAAAATTGAATCCAATAACAAGGATTATCTCGGAAATGCTTAACTCCACATAAAATTGTATATGGCACAAATTGTGTGTATTAACGTGCCCTAAATTTGTTGTGCAATAAATTTTATCTATCTCTTACGGTTTATCAGTAATGCAAAAGGTATTAAGAATGAAGATCACCTCAGAAGTTATTCCAGGAAAATTCCAGATATACATTTTATTTGTTATATATGTATCTTTAGTATACGGTATTTTAATCAAAATCGTTGTGCTATTTTTGATAAAATCAAGAATTTCGAAATTTCTTCCATGTAAAGGGTAGTTTGTGGTGGAGGAAATTTCTTGAAAATCTTTATTTAGCATCCTTGGAATACGCTGAACTTATATATCAAGTTTGTTATTTAACCGACTTTTGGCTTTAGAATAATCGTGTCCACAGACACACACTGACCTTTTTCTAAAAATGCTTTTCTCTTTATTTTTGTTTTCTTTTATTTTCTTTTATTCGGAGGACCCTTAAACGTGATTTTTTAGTGAAATCTCGGTATCTAATTTTTGGGTGGAGTACAATAGCTTCTCTACATATGTACTAAGTAGAGGAAGTAATGAAACGTCCGGAAAATACCAAACTTAGTATATCTCAAGGATGGGAGACGAAGTTATTCAGAAATATCCTTTACATGGAAATGTCCTTGTTTTTTTCTAATTTTCTGAAAATTGCTCCAATTTGTATTAAAGATATTTGCATGATTAATAACATTTGAATGTTCAATTTTCTATGAATAGACTTTGAAGTTGTCTTAGATAATAACTTCCGACAGGAATGAATTTTTTCTTAGCGTTAGTCGTTTCCGAAATATTGGATGATGCATGCTCACACTTTCCCAAGTACGAAATCTGGCGGTCTTGCTTGAAAGCTTGCGATTCTTCTTTTTGCTTTACATCGTAAGAACTTGTTACCACAGATAAACTTCTGTATCTGGTTATATGTAGCTAATTGCTTAGTACGAAATTATTTTTAGGTAAAATATATCATGAATAACATAGAAAATGTGGATAGAAAATTCATTTTTTATCTGAATATATGTAATATATGTATAATATATCCAATATATGTAAATGTACCGGGTGTAGAGATAGCCATGTGAGTGTTCGCAATAGATTTGCTTATTTGTAATTAATTACTTTTAATATGCTGAATATAAAATGCTCATTGCAACCTATAGTTTATTATATGGTTCTAAAATTTTATTTTGAACTTAATTGTGTAGTTTTAGTCCAGAATAATAAAATTGGTTTGTATGTGTTGATTCTTTTGTCACTTTTGAAAGAGTTATACCAAATATTTTATTTACACTCATAACAAAAGAACACAGCTTAACTGACAGTTTCCATATCAGTCTGCGTAGCTCAGTTGGTTAGGTGCTAGTCTTCTGTTCAAACCCGGCCCAGACCGATGGATTTTAAGCATGCTAAAATGGACCATGTCAGTAGATTTACTGGCATCTAAAAGAACCCCTGCGGGACGAAATTCTGGCACACCGGCGGTGATGATATGATTCAGGCAATTGACAGCATCATTAACAAACAAGCAACAACAGTAATAATAGTAATAATAACAATAACAGTTTCAAGTACGAGAAGTGCATATTTAAAGTCGTGTTTCAACAGAAACTTTTCTTTTTGAGACATGCTGTATACGTTATCGATTGTTTATGTTCAATACGGGCTCCAAACTTAAATCTTCACACTATTTTCACATTAATTCCGCTAAACTGGTTAGTGTGGTTTTTGTTATGGTTTTTTTTTTTACTCGTGTAATTTTCATCACTCGCTCTCTTCAATATTATTAAATAATTTCTGAATGGATATCTGAAATTCTCTTTAACATTAAAAGAAACTATGATACATGGAACATTTTAAGTACCCAATCACCGATATGAAGAAAAGAATATTGCAGTAACAAAAATATTATGCTGAACTTTATGCACTGTTGTCAGTGCGTAAAGTGAATTTTGTAACACATACACATAAAAATAATGTAACAGTGCCGTATGCGGCCGCTCTCACGTTTGCCTTGGTATGCGGCGGTGTGACTGGAATATAGTAAACAAGGGAAGCGACGCTTCGGTAACCGGAAGACTTGGAACGTCAGCCAGCACGCGCCAAATAGCCTCAGAAGCTTCCACAATTTTCCAGAAAGTTCTGTGATGCCATTTTTAGCTAACAATTCTGATGTGTTTCAATCGCATAATTTTATCTACATCTCTCTAACAAATTATTGTTTAAAAGCATATTCTTCTACCTACTTCATGATAATCGAGATAAGCATTAGCAGAAACTGCCCTTATTACTTGGTTTCTTGTAAGTAGAAGGGAAAAAATCTAATGTGTTCCATTCACATGATGTCTCTAGCTGTTCGGTAAACAAACCTTTTATTCAAAACATTAATATGTTTTCTACATCATGCTAATTAAGATAAACATAAGCAAAACTGGTCTTATTACGAGCTTCCTTGTAAGTAGAAGGGAAATATGAAAATACACAGGCTAAAACGATAGTCAAGTCCTTTAAAATTGGTCGCTATGTGAAACAAATGAAATTCCAATCTCTTTGATTGACGGAGTAAACAAACGAATCGAGAAGAAAGATATCTTCATGTTTGAGAAAAGTTTAAGTGCCTAAAATTTAATCCAGTAATCCGGAACATTTCGAAAACGGTTAACTGTACAAAAATGTATATGATATAAATTGTGTGTTTTAATGAGATCTACATTTTTTTTTTTTTTTTTTTTTTTTTTGTAGTAAGGTTTTATATATCTCTTACGGTTTACCAATTACACAAAAGTCATCCAGAATGAAGAGATCTTCAGAGGCTATTTCCAAAATATTCAAAATATATATTTCGTTTGTCATTAAAATATATTAAACATAAGGCACTTTAATCAAAATCGTTAGAGCCATTTTTGTGAAATAAGTAAATAAACAAAGAACAATTATTAGGCCGTAGAATTGTCAATACTATCTTCATTCAATCATTTTCAAAATTTATTTAAACACATATGGCCGCTGGTCGTCTCCTTTGTGCGGTGGTAGCGCAGCTGCTTACCAAGCGGAGACCTGGGTTCGATTACCGGTACCAGCGTGGGGATTATTCAAGGCACGTGTGAACCAAGTTTCGAAAAGATAGGACCTCAATAAAAAGTTGCAGAGAAAACGACATTGTCATGCATATTAATGCAGCCTAAGTGTAATACAGTAAAACATCCTTTTAGGCGTAATAGCCTTTTCTCTTTGCTGTTATATTCCACTTGGAATAAGTGGACTTTCTACATATTGTAAAGCATTAAGGTTGGTACACAAAAAACTTAAAACGGTAACCAAAACGGAAATGGAAACGATAAGCCATTTAGGACACAACATTTTGTTTTACAACATCCCAGTAACGGTACGGGAATGTATTTCTTCTTCTCCCTCTGATCAATTTTGCGCATTGAGATTATTATTTTTTTAAATACCTAATCAATGCTTTTTTTACTTCATACATAGCACATAGGTGACGCCGTGGCCGAGTGGTTAGACCGGCCGCCTCCCACTTAGGTGACCTGGGTCGCATCTGGGATTTGTGGTGGACGAAACGGCGTCTGGGCGGGTTTTCTCCGGGTCCTCCGGTTTCTCCAGCCACTCATTCCACCAATTACTCCATCATCGCCTTTCCTAGCATCCATTTCGCATTCATTTCATGGCATCCACTTCCTCAGCTACGGGCTGATCACTCGTTCCAGGTTCTTAATCCTGTGGTTAGGTGTCGTTGGCTCCCCGACAGGCTTCTGACCCCTGCACCTGCTTTTAAGTCCTAAGGGGAGGTATCAGTCGTAATTAAGGGGAGGGAACATAATAGGTAGAGAAAGTATTGCATTCCATCCAAAAATTTGATACTGACATTTATTTCCCTGCAAATACACATTTTAGGGATCTCTGTGTAAAACAGCATTTTTAGAAAAAGTGTGTGTGTGAACACGATAGCTCAAAAACTAAAAGTCCGTAAATACCAACTTTGATATTTAATTTAATGTCTTCTAAGGATTCAACAAGAAGATATTGAAGACCCCCCCCCACACACACACACACTCTGAACTATCCTTTACACATAACAATTTACGAAACTTCTAATTTTCTTAAAAATGGTTCTAGCGATGTAGACTAAAATACCGTATATTAAAGATATTTACGTGACAATTTATGTAGCTGTCCTGAATTTTCTTGGAATGTATTTATTATTTATCTCTGGAGGATTAAAAGATAAAGTTCACAAACAAACTCACACAGTTTAGAGGAATGTAAAAATAGCATTGATTTAGGAATTACTCAAAGGAAACTACAGCATATAATGGTCAATTTCCTAAGCAAATACCAGAAATGCTTGAACAACGAAGGGAGGCACTAGAAGCATATCCTGGTTTGTTATATGTGAGTACTTTTATTTGTAAGTGATTACATCTTGTTTCTTTGTTATAAAACCGTAGTAGCATATTTACTGCGGACATGCTTTCACCCGCTCAGCGCGCATAGCTTAGCAGCAACGCCGGCCGCTAAGAGCCACGAAATCTGTTCTGCTTTTGCTGATCACTCAGCAAATAATAGTTAAAAGCGGAACGCTATATACTGGCCTTTAAACTCGATGCATAATATTACGAGAAACAGCTGAATAGCGACAGTACTTCAAAGAAATAACAAAAGTATTGAAAAATCAAAAACTTTCGCAACGGGTATCTCGGAAATTACAACTAAAAAGATTATTGAAGTATATCGTGTGGTTTTGTGTTTTAGATGTCTACATATTTTAAAATATATCTCTTAAAGCTTTACCAATAGTACCAAATTATGCAAACTCCGTTCCGAATAAAGAGGACTTAAAAGATAATCCCGGAAATATTAAAGATGCACGTTTTATTTGTCATTTAAATATCGTAAATATATAATGTAATCAAAATCATTAGAACCATTTTGAGAGAATAAAGAAGATTCGAAACATGTATGTGAAAGGTAGTTTAAGGTGGGGGATTTTCTTAAAAATATTCTTGTAGCATAGGATAAATAATGTAATTTTATTACTTTTACTAAATTACTGACCATAATCTATGTTTACTAGAAGATGCTGAACTTAAATGTCTAGTTTGCACACACACACACACACACACACACACACACACACTTACCTGCACCTTTTGCTATTTTTTTTTTTCTAGTTATAACAACTTGATCATATCGCGATAGAATTGTACGGTAAAGTACCTCGTGGACAGTATGTGATGTGCAATAGCCTTTTATTTATTCGCTTAGCTCCAAGCAGATGCCTCCGTAGACAGATGGACTTAAAAGTAGAGATGTGAAACCATGATTTCTGTAATACGTCGTCTTCTGTTCCCCCTCTTATTACTTTAAAAATATTCCCGTACCTTGGAAACGTGCTGATGACACTGTTAAGGGTAGTGGGTAGTGTGAGCGTTGTATACCTTCTAAAGTCTCATCTCCTCACACCATTCTTACTAACAAGCTCCGCGTCAGGGAGATGCGGTTAGGGATACCGTCCCATCTACTGCTTACACTGTCTGTGAATACAAGGCAGCGAAATCGCAATTACCATCCGTTTTGCTATTGTTTTAGATACAAGGTGCAACTTTGGGTCATGGTATTAAATATCAAATCTAGTCTTTACTTTGGCGACTGAGGTAAACCACGAAAAAACCTCAGCCATATTGGTCGGGCCATGGGATTTGAATCCAAGACCTCCCGATTATGGGCCTCGACGTTACCTCCTGAGCCACCCCGCTCGGTATGTTTTTACTTTCTCTACATAGTACATAGGTAGAGAGGGTGTTGCACTCCACTCAAAAATTCGATACCGAGAATTCACCGAAAATAGACGTTTTAGGCTCCACTGTATTAAAAAACGCCATTAAAAATGTCCGCGCGCATGTGTATCTGTGGGTTGTGAACACGATAACTTAAAAACAAAAATCGGTAAAATACCAAACTTGGTATTTAAGTTTAGTGCTCTTCAAGAATGCGAAACTATCCTTTATATGGAAAAATGTTCGAAAATTTTGATTTGCTCAAAAATCGCTCTAACGATTTCAATTAAAATACCGTATATTAAAGATATTTACAAGGGAAACAATATGTATATTTTGAATTTTCAGGGAATAGCCTTTGAAGACCTCTTCATTCTGAATGAATTTAGCTGAATTTCGAATAATTATTAAACCGTAAGAGATAGATGATTGCATACTACACAGAAATATAGATTTCGTTTAAAATACTATTTATACTGTATATACTGTTTAGTGGAGTTGCGATACTCCTTGTTATTGATTTCTGTTTTAAAATACTGTAAACTTTTCTCATTCGGGAATTTGTCAGCTTCTAGCAAATCAAAGAAACGGATTACAACCGCATGGCAACCAGCTTTTAAAAGATTTGACTATCGCTTTAGCCTAGTGTATTACCTTATTTCCATTCTACTTACAAGGAAGGAAGTAATTAGACCATTTATACTAATTTTATCTCAATTAGCATAAGGTAGATAGAAGAATAAGCGCTTTAACAATAATGTCACAGAGATATTAGGAAAGCTATATGAATGGTACACATAAGATTTTAACTTTCTGTACACGCACTATATACGTAGTGTATAGAGAAGGTATTGTAATGCACCCAAAATTTGATACCGAGATTTCACCGAAAATGCTTGTTTTGAGACTCCCTGAATCCAAAAAAAGCAATTTTAGAAAAATATCCGTGTATGTGTGTGTGTGTGTCTGTGGGCAGCATAGCTCAAAAATGAAAAGACCGTTAAATACCAAACTTGGTATTTTAAGTCTGGTACCTTCCAAGAATGCGACACGAAGATTTTTTAAGAAAATCCCCCCACCCCTAACTGCCCTTTACATGGAACTTTTTTCGAAAAATTTGATTTTCTCTAAAATGGCTCTAACGACTTTTATTAAAATATATATTAAAGATATTTATCTCACAAATAAAATGTATATCTTGAATTTTCTGGGAATAGCCTCTGAAGAATACTTTATTCTGGATGAATTTTGCTGAATTTTGCATAACTAGTAAACCGTAAAAGATAGAAAAAACTTACTACACAAAAAATGTAGATCTCGTTAAAATACACAATTTATGCCATATATATATTTTTTTTTCGTGGAAATCACCGTTTTCAAGATATTCCTTGTTATTAGTTTCAATTGTAAAGTACTTACACTTTCTTCAGACAGGAAGATTATATTTTTCTTTTGTTCTACTCCTGGTCGAGAAAAGAAGCGATTTGCAATGACAATCGCATAATGAGAGCTTTTATAACATATGACTATCACGTTAGTGCATTCCTTTAGTTTCCTTCTTCTATAAGGAACTAAGTAATAAAGACATTCTGCTAATGTTTAGCATGATGTAGAATGAAGAAGAAGTGTGTTTATAGAGCAGCTAGAGAAAGTCATGTGAGTGTAACACATCAGCTTTTTCTCATACGAGAAGTTGTCAACTCCTGTCCATACAAACAAAGGAACTTCAGTCACATAGCAACCAGCTTTTGACTATCACTTTAACCTATCACCTGGTACTCCCTTATTTCCGTTCTATTTGCATGGAAGCAAGTAATAAAACTATTTCAGACTGCCTCCGTGGTCGAGTGGACAGCGAGCTGACTTCTCACCCGGAGGTCCCGGGTTCGATTCCCGGCTGGGGCGGGTAATTTTTCTTTAACCAGAATTATTCCCTATTCCCCTACAGACAACGAGTTGTTTCTAATTTGAAGTCCCCGATATGACCTTAGATGTTAAAGGGGGCTCTATAAATTAAAAAAAAAACAAAAAAAAACTATTTCTGCTCATTTTTTCTCCATTAAATGAATTAAATAGAAACATCTGCTTTTTAACAATAATTTGTTGCAGAGCTGTAGAGAAAGTCATGTGAATGGAACACATAAGATTTTTTGTTTTAGGTTCAGGAGGTCTTACAATACTGTTTATGATGCAATCTCAATAAAGAAGTTTTGAGTGGACACCAATGTCTCTCCACCTATATATCTACACTTGGTAGAGGTAGTAAAAGGTATAGAAACTCCTGCTTAATGTAAATTACTTGCTAGTTAATTTATGGGCTGTATGATATCTTAATTGCTTTCTCACAAGGGTGAATGCAATACTACTTAAGTCTTTTTTATACTCGAGAAGTGTGTGTTTGAAGACAAGACGTTGAAAAATGGTAATTTTATGCTTCATTAAGTATGGGACGCACTTTGTACCCCATTTTCACGGTTCTGTTTTTCTATTAGCCCTTTGTGAGAGGAGGCCGCGTTTTGGACCATAAAATTATGTGATGATAGCATCTGACCTAAAATATGCTACAGCTGCTTGACATTCGACCTTCGGGTTACTCACATTACACTCGTTCTTCTGCAGCGTCTAGGAGATTATACTGAGCTGGTGCAGTGCTCTCAGCGTAGAGATATTCATGGACTTAACAAGATTTTCTTGACCACCTTTGGAAATGGAGTTTTTATTTAAGGACGCCCTTTAACTGCTGTGATTCTCAGCGTCCCATTCTGTACAGGGCATGAAAGACCACTTAATTTTGTTCAGAGGCCTCTTTTATCGGGCTCGAGGTTCGTTTACGTTGCGTAAATCTACGACACAGGACCAACGGCTTTATTTCCCTTCCCAAGGAAGCTCTGCTAAGGATTTTTAGACCCGAAAAAAATCCATCGCGGAGGGTAGTGTACATATTAGGTAGATAAGGTATTGTATTCCACCCAAAAATTCGATATCGGAATTTCACCGGAAATATACAGGGTCATTTCAGAAGTCATGGCCAATATTTTTTATCAGTCAATAAAGCTGCAGGAAACAAAACTCAGGATATACGATTGAAAGTCGCTGGAATGTTCTTCTCAATTCTGGTACTAAATTGGGATCCGGGTACAAGGGATTATGGGTATGGGACATTGAAATATGCACAAATAGTGATAATCGTTTTATTCGTACTACACATACACAAAAGAATACGCGTTTGTACGCGTAATATTATTACAAGCTAACTACCTTCAAAATAATCCCCCAACGCTTCCACACACCTTTGATACCCACGAGCATTTCTGCAAGCAGAAATGCAATTTTTATGTATGCTGGCTGTTCAACTTTAGTGACATTCTTCTTGGAACACAGCCTCTAGAATACTAACATTTGCATGTGTCCACTAGCACCTACCAATGCACTCAGATGTCATCTGGTGATGACATCCCATTCCGTGTACAACATGTTTTCAAATTTATATACCTATTGCAATAACCGCATATTCAGTTATTCGGAATATATAAAATAGTTGCCATGACTTTTGAAATGACCCTCGTATGCTTTGAGACCCCGGAATAAAAACAAAAAAAAAAAAAAAAAAGGAAAGAAACATCATTTTTAGAAAAAGGTCAGTGTATGCGTGACTGTGGGCAGATAACTCAAAAATGAAATTAGTTAAATACAAAACTTGGTATTTAAGTTTAGTATACCCAAAGGATGCGAACCAAACATTTTCAAGAAAATCCACCACTCCAATTTTGATTCTCTCAAAAATGACTGACAATTTTGATTAAAATGCTATGTATTAAGATATTTACATGACAAATATATTTACATATTGAATTTCCTGGAAATATCATCTGAAGTCCTCTTTATTTGAATGACTTTTGCATACCTGGTAAATTGTAAGAGGCTGACAAAACCTTGCTGTATAAAAAATGTAGATTTCGTCAAAACACACATGTATGCCCTTTACATTTTTATTGTGGTATTAGCCGTTTCTGAAATATTCCTTCTTATTTGTTTCAATTTTAGAATAAAAAGAAGGGAATTTCAATGACAATGAGAATGGAACACATCAGATTTGTAGAAAAGGGGAAACACTTATATTTAAAATTGGCAATGTCTAATGTGTTTTTAAGATTCAAGGAAATAGGTTTGTTTCATACTATTTACAATGTCGTGCTTTTCCGTCTCCAAACTAACACTTCAAATTGAACTTTTACATTTAATTATTTCGTATTTCAACACCAACTTATGGATACATTATGACATACCTACTAGGAGAATAATCTTTCATAAGATTTCTTTTCCATATTCCATTATTTCACATTTTATAGATAATAATTTTAAAATCTGGATATTACTTGTTTGATTGTTTCGTGATAGCTCAAAATCAATGTTTGAAACATTATCCATACTATTTTTTTTATCTCCTGAACTGTTTAATCAATAACTTAAAAGTTGCTGTGCAATGAGCACATGAAACACATGAATACGTCCACGTTCAACATAATATACCGTACAATATTTAACCAATATATAAAATATCTCGACATTATGAGACAATTCAAGTAAACTACGTCGTACTTAATAATGAAATTGAGTTTTATTTATGGACACTCTTTTTCTGTCATGGTTCTCTGTGTTACATTCTGTATTGGGCTTGAAAGATCACTTAATTTTGCTCAGAGACATCTTTATCGGGCTTGAGGTTATTTTACGTGCTGTAAATCTAGGACAGGGAACCACCGGTTTACTTCCCTTGCAAAGGAAGCAAAGCTAAGGATTTTTACGCCCAAAAAATGTCATCACCCTCCGCCGAGTTTGAACGTACTGAATAGTTGGAGCATTACAAATGTACTCAATGTACTCCATTTACTAAAATTAAGGCTAGTACAGCTGTAATATACGTCGCTACGTTCATATGACACCGCTTCTTCACGAACTACCATGGCTCTTTCTTGTTGACGATAGAAACTTCATTGTCTTATATTTCTCTTTAAACCAATTCACTCTTCTTCCCCTACATTCTCGCTTTAAAACTTTGTCCTCATCCCCAACCGTCACATACACTTGGAATGCAAATAATTTCAATACTACTTCTTTGAACTTCTCTGTTCATATCATCTTTCACCACGAGATCAGACTCTGGAATTAGTTGCTATAAAATGTCAGAGGCTATTATACTTTACGATATAGATTGCACATTTTAGTTCATAATTTAGATGCAATATCTTAATTTTCATTGTGCATATATATTTCATGATACTGATTACCTTTAACATAGTTTATCTGTATTTTCATTTTCTATCACTGTTTTTTCTAACATTTGCGTTATTTCAATTGTGTGCTCTTTAGTTTCACTTAATTATATTTTCAGGTAATTATTATTGATCTGCTTATATCGTTATTATTTCTATTATATATACGTTTGGATCGATTTTTATCTGCAATATCATTGTATTTAGGATTTTTCTTTTTGAGCGGAAGAAAGGCCAACTGCTAAAATAAATAAATAAATAATAATTTCGTAGTCGGCTTACCCTCCCCCTAGTTAGGACTGATACCACCCTAGGACTTACAAGCGAATGCCTAGGGGCCCGAAGCATGCCGGGGAGTCACGGCACGAAACTACTGAATGACCCGTAGCCAGGCATGAGCGAAAGAAAGTGGATGAATTGAAATGTAAACGAAATGGATGACAGGGAAGGTGATGATGTATTGAGAGGCCGGGGAAACCGGAGGACCCGGAGAAAACCTGCCCACACACGCGAGCGCTTGGGATCGAACCCGAGCCGCCTATATGTGAGGCAAGGGGTCTAACCACTCGGCAACGGCGCCGCCTACCAATAATAATAATAGTAATAATAAATATTCCATCCTGCTAGGGAGTCGATGGCCTACGTGTTGTATTGGTTTCTGTTCCCAACATTATAAACTAGCACAAGATTGATTGTGCAGGAACGAAAGAGATACGCCACTACTGTCGGAGGCCGGCTCTAGCCAATTACACAGTGCAGTGTGTTAGGTACAAACAACAAGCTCCACAAAAGTCCCTTTCTTTCGTCAGAATTTATGCATTATGCATTCTTATTATTGTTGTTATTATTATTACTATTATTATTATTATTAAGTATGAGTGACTGCACTTGTATCAATTAGTTGATAATCCTAGCTTCTTGTGCAAGCTATTTTACATTTTCACAACTGTATGTTTAAAATTTTAACACTCAAAAGTTACACCCACGAGCCTCCAATGAATAAAACTAAAGAAGTTTGTAGCTTCCGTTTAGTTTTGTAGTGTTGTTTACTCCTCGTCTGCATTCATACGATAATGATGAGCACTTTGTTGCTCACTTAGAATACGAACATGAAGGGAGGGATAACAATATTTGTCCGGATCTAAAACTAGATCGACTATAAGTAGCTTTTCGTTCGTAGTTTGCGTTTTCATGCGCACATGCATACAACCTAACGTATTAGCGATCTTTATTTCTATTTTTTCATAAATGGTTTCTTTATTTAGAGGGAACTTCAAAAAGCGCATTTCCAGTGAAAAATATGACGTGTTCCATTCATATGAATTTTTCTTCCTCTTCTGCTAACAAATTATTCTTACAAATGATTATTCTTCTGTCTTATTCATGTTAATCGTGATAAACATTAGTACAAATGGTCCTATTACTTAGTGTCTTATAAATTGAACAGAAATGTAGGAATACACTAAGTTAAAGCAATAGTCACATCTTTTAAAAGCTTTCACTATGCAACTGGCGTTTAAAGTCCGTTCTCTTTGAATGACCAGGAGTAAAACAAAAGAAACACTGATGACGAATTCCTGTTTGAGAAAAGTAGTTTTAAAATTTAAACTAATAACAAGGAATGTCTTCAAAATGATTAACTCAATAGATAAATAGATAAAATGTGCCTATAAGACATAAATGGCGTGTTTTGACCCGAGTCCCCATCAAGCGTTCACATTTTCAACAAAATTTCTGCGCCAGGCGTTAGTGTACATTGGTAGACTTAAAGGGCTTAATTTATATAAAGAGTTTAACGAATCATATATTTGAGAGAAGGGTTAAGGGATATTAGAATACAAAATTGGAGTTAGATTATAATTGACTGCAATGACTGGTTATAATTGAGAAAATATGTATAAAAGATACTTATGCTGGATGCTAAGTATTGCATTCCACCCAAAAATTCTATAGCGAGATTTTAGATTCACTGAATCCAAGAGAAAAAGGTCCGTGTGCCAGTGTGTCCGTGTATCTTTGAACACGATAACTCAAAAACGAAAAGTCAGTAAAATACTAAACTTGGTATTTAGATTTAGCATCTTCCAGTGATGCGACATGAAGAATTTAATAATACCCCTCTCCCCACCACAAACTACAGTTTACATGGAAAAAAAATTTCGAAAAATTAGATTTTCTCAAAAATGACCTGGCGATTTTAATTAAAATACCGTATATTAAAGATATTTAAATGGAAAATAAAATACATCTTTTTAATTTTTGGGGGAATAGCCTCTAAAAATCTCTTTATTCTGGCTGAATTTTGCATAACTGAACAACGGTAAGAGACACACAAAAGCTTATTTTACAAAAAATGTAGAGCTCGTTACAACACAATTCATGTCATACCTATACGTTATTTTCGTGTAGTTGACCATTTTTTTTAATAGATATTCCTTGTTTGTTTCAGATTTAAAATACTTAAACTTTTCTCACACGGAAATATGTAAACTTCTGACCATGCATAGAAACAGATTTCAACCACATGGTAATCAGCTTTTAAAAGACTTGACTATCGTATTAGCCTAGTGTATTCCCTTATTTACGTTCTACTTACAAGGAAGCAAGTGATTAGACAATTTCTGCTAATATTTATCTCGATCATCATAAGCTGTTTTAACAATAATTTATAACAACGATGTAGAGAAAGTCAAGTGAATGGGATACATCAGGTGTTTTTGCTAAGTTTTGTTACAGTGTAGTAACAGTCTGATCCGTAATAACTGGTTATCAGTTATTAGTGTTACTGGATTCCAGAAATCAATTATATTTGGTGTAGTGTAAGACTTCAATGGTCATCTCGGGAGTTTTGACTTGTGAAACAACCCGTATTACAGTATGTGTAGAACTTTAGGTTAATCATTTTTATATTACTAAACACACGCACATGGACCCTCACATTCATGCATCCAGGTTCTAGGAAATAATTCTGGTTAATGAAAAATTCTCCGCCCCAGCCGTGAATCGAACCCGGGACCTCCGGATGAGAAGTCAGTTCGCTGACCACTCGACATGGAGGCAGTCAAGAGAAAATATTTTTACGTGTATATATGCCTTTCTTATGGGAACTTATTTTACATACCCTTATTCTACATTATTTTATTTCATTTTTATTCATTTATTTTAGTTCTTGGTATATTAGTTATATCTTTAAAATAGTGAGGTATGAAAAAACATGAAATGTGGTTAATTCTAAAGTTTGGAATATACTCTGGTATAAGAAGCTAGATGCCAGGATTTTGTATTACAGATTTTATTTTATTTATTACTTTCTCTATACTGACTATGTACATAGTGTATAGAGAATGTATTGCACTTCACCAAAAAATTCGATACCGAGATTGCACCGGAAATACATGTTTTAGGGTCCCCTGTATCCAAAAAAAAGTATTTTCAGAAAAAGGTCCGTTGTGTGTCCGTGTGTCCGTGTGTCCGTGTATCCGTGTGTCTGTGAACACGATATCTCAAAAACGAAAAGTCGGTAAAATACAAACTTGGAATTTAAGTTTAGTATCTTCCAGGGATGCGACACGAAGATTTTGAGAAAAATCCCCCCACCACAAACTACCCCTTACATGCAACTTTTTTTCGAAAATTTTGATTTTCTAAAAAATGGCTCTAACGATTTTGATTAAAATATCGTATATTAAAGTTATTTACCTGACAAATAAAATGTATATTTTGAATTTTCTGGGAATAGCCTCTGAAGACTACTTTATTCTGGATGAATTTTTCATAACTACTAAACCGTAAGAGATGGACAAAAACTTAACCCACAAAAAATGTAGAGCACATTAAAACACACAATTTATGTTACATACATTTTTTTCGTGGAGTTGATCATTTTTGAGATATTCCTTTTTCTTGGTTTCAGCTTTGAAAAACTTACACTTTTCTCATACAGGAATTTGTCAACTGCTGTCCATACAAACAAAGGAACATCAGTCACATAGCAACCAGCTTTTGGCTTTCACTTTTACCTATGGTACTCCCTTATTTCGCTTCTACTTACAATAAAGCAAGAAATAAGACTATTTCTGCTATTTTTTCTCGATTAGCATGAAATAAATACAAGATAAGCTTATTAACAATAATAATTTACAGGGATATAGAGGATGTCATGTGAATAGAACACATCAGCTTTTTTTATTTGTTTACCTTTTCTGTACATTGACAGAGTAAGTAACTAATTACAGATATTGTGGGTTGGAAACCAGTTTTTCCTCTACCTTGTCTAAGCGGTAGCACAGTGATAAACTCCCATCTCCGAGGATGATTCCTGATGTTTCATTCTTGTATATGAGCATGTTAGGCACTTGAAGCAAGATAATGCCAATAAAGGACTCGGCTTGTTGTCTTTTTCACCTTTACGTCACAGAAGCTTTATGGTCGTTTTGCAGAGCTATCGCTTGACTAAATCTCGCGGGGATTGAGCTCTGACGTCATTCTGTTAGCACGCCGTGCCGCCTCTTGTTCTAAACAAGGTTCACAACAAAACCTGTTCTTCTCCTCAAAGCGCCACTTCTCACCGAGGGACAGCGCAAAAACGCAGAAATGAGTAAGCAAAGAAAAACGTTTCTGTGTTTATTTATACCGCGTTAGGAGACTACAAAACAAACTGGAGAACTTCACTGTGGTAAAATTAAAGAAATCTGATTTGTTACATTCACACAACTTTCTCTACACGCTATAGTTCACTTTTTTTTTGGTTTGTTGTATTTTTTTGTTTCGTAATTTAACATCCTTTAACCTGTTTGGTCATATCGGACAGTGAATGTAATTGGTGAAATGATGCTCAATGATCTCGGGGTCCATGGAGCTTAAAGTTACTCGACATTCGTCTTCTCAGGATAACAGAAAACCGCGAAAAAAATCTTATCCGGGTAACTCACCCTAAGCGAGATTCGAACTCACGACCTTTTGAATGTGAGGCAGACAGCTACCACCACACTACCCGGACGGGCAGTTACGTTTTATATCTCGTCTACTCAAGGTTCTTACAAAACCTTAATTTTTACTTTCCCTATTTAGCACATATTGCGTAGGTACAAAGGAAATTGATTTCCATCCAACAAATCTATACCGAGATTTCACTAGAAAGACACGTTTTAGAGTCCCCTGTATCCAAGAAAAGCATTTCAGAAAAAGGCACGTCCATGTGTCTGTGAAAAAACAAAAAAGTCGGTTAAATGCCGAACTTGATAAATATAAGTTCATCATGTTTCAAGGATGCGACAAGAAGATTTTCAGGAAAATCCCCCACCTAAAAAAAAAACAACCCTTTGTATGAACAAATTTTCAAAAATGTTGATCTTCTCAAAATGGCTTTAACGATATTGATTCAGCTACCTATATATATATATATATATATATATATATATATATATATATATATATAATTATTCTTGAATTTTATAGAAATAGATTCGGCAGACCTATTCATTCTGGATGACTTTTACATAACTGCTAAACCGTATAGACAAACACAACATAAAAAATGTAGATCTCGTTAAAAATATTTTACAACTGAAACCAATAATATGTAAGGAATATTCCATAAATGGTTAATTCCAGGGAAAAACTGTATATGACATAAATCTCATATTTCAATTAGATCTACATTTTTCCTATAGTAATTTTTTGGTTTATGGTTTACTAGTTTTGCAAACTCCAGCAAAATTCATCTTTAATATACGATATTTTAATGAAAATTGTTAGAGCCATTTTTGAGAAAATCAAAATGTTCGAAATTTATTCCACGTAAAGGGTAGTTTGGAGTGGGGGAAGTTTCCTCAAAATATTCATGCCGCATCGTTTGAAGATATTTAACTTAAATACCAAGTTTCGCATCTTTCCGACTTTTCGTTTTTGAGTTATCGTGTTCACAGACACATGGACACACACGGATCTTTTGTAAAAATGCTTTTTTTTAATACAGGTGACACTAAAAGTGTATTTCCAGTGAAACCTCAGTATCAAATTTTATGGAAAGAATGTAATACTTTCTCTATACCCTATGTACATAGTACGTGTAGAGAAAGTGAAAACACACAATATCGTAGAGAAGGTCCACATTAGATTTGTTTTCCACATTAGCTCACGTCAAAGAAAAACTGTCTGGTGCTTAACAGCTGACTCGACTGATTTGAATAAACTTGTAGCCAAATATCTTTATCAACTGAATAATAGGAAAACATATAGCGAATTAAATGGTAATGAATGGGTAGGGAAAATTGAGTGAGCTTACTACAACGAATTTCTTAAAAGATTCTGAAGTATTAATATTCGAATGAATTTCTACCAATTATGAGTGGGTATAACAAATATTCTCGAAGCTTATTTTTCTATCCACTTCATTTTAATCGGGATAAAACTTTGCAGAAACAGCTACATCACACATTTCTTATTGGTAAAAATCTGACGCGTTCCATTCATATTACTTTCTCTAGCTGCTCCATATACAAACTATTCTTACAAAATAGCTTAATGCTAATCGAGAATTGCTCTTATTACTTGCTTCCTTGTGAGTAGAAAAGAAACAAGGGAATACATTACACTAAAGCGATAGTCAACTCTTTCAAAAGTTCATCACTTTGTGAAACAATTGTGGTTCGATTCACTTTGCATGCCCTCGTTTTAGAAAAGTTGGATAATTTAAAATTAAAACCAATAACAAGGAATATTTCGAAAACAGTCAGCTATATAAGAAAAATGTACATAAAATAAGTTGTGTGCTTTAACGAGATTTGCATAGTTGTGTGGTAAGTTTTTGTTTAACCGCTAGGCAAAATTTTGCAAAACTCGTCCAGGATAAAGAACTCTTCAGAAGCTATTTCCAGAAAATTTGAAATATGAATTTTGTTTGTAATGTAAATATTTTTAATATACGGTATTTTAATAAAAATCGTTAAAGAGTCATTTTTGAGAAGAAAAACAATTTAAAAAATAATCCATGTAAAGGGTAGTTTGTGGTGGGGGATTTTTTTTTGAAAATATTTATGTCGCATCCTTGGAAGATATTAAACGCAAATACCAAGTTTGGTATATAACGGTTGTTCTATTTTGGGGCTATGCTACCCACAAATACACACACACACACACACACACACACACACACATACGTTTGACCAAAATGTTTTATTTTACTCTACATCGGAGATTTGGTTGTAATACAATACCTTCTCTAGCTATGTACATTGTACATACGAGTTAGAGAAAGTAAAAAGAGAACAGAGACGAAAAATAAAAGAGGAGCCGGAACAGAAAGAACAGTGCACCCACCCCTTTGAGCAAGAATAACTCATTTAAATGTTTAACAACCGGACGATATTTACACATACGCTCCTTCAAATTCCCTTCTCTGAAGTAGCAATCGTGAGAAACAAATGAACATCGAAAGGACTACAAATGAACTACCAACTGTTGAAAAATACAAACCATTCTTAATTTACGTATGTCGGAAATGGCTTATAGCACAAAGCGGTTATTTGAATATCTTGTGTATTTTAAAGAGATGTACATTTTTTGTTTAGTAAGTTTTCGTTTGCCGCTTATTAAAGAAGTTATACAAGATTACACAACGTTTCTTCCGAATGAAATGGACTTACTGTCTTTTTCCTGAATATTCAAGATATGCATTTTATTTGTAATATAAAAAAATCTATGTACGCCATTCACATGACTTTATTTGCCTCTCTATAATACATTATTGTTAAAATGTTTATTCTTCTGTTACATGTGCTAATCGAGACAAATATTAGCAGAGCTTTTTAGTAGAAATTTTCCTTGTTACCTAGTCCCTTGTAAGTAGAAGGGAAATAAGAAAATGCACAAGATAAAACGATAGTAAAACTTTTTAAAGCCGGTCGCTATGTGAAACAATTGAAATCCATCTCTTTGCTTGCCAGGAGTAAACAAATGTGAGGCCAAAAGCAATATGTCTTCCCGCTCGAGAAAAGGTAAAGTGGCTTAAAATTGAAACCAACAATTCAGAATATCTTGAAAACGGTTAACTCTAAAAAAAGGAGAAGAAAAAAGTACATAACATTAATTGTGTGTTTTAATGAGATCTACATTTTTTGTGTAGTAAGTTCTTGTCTATATCTTTTGGTTTGCCAGTTATATAAAAGTTATCCAAAATGAAGAGGCCTTTTGAGACTATTCCCAGAAAAGTCAATGTATACATTTCGTTTGTCATAAAAATATATTAAACATATGGTATTTTAATCAAAATATTTAGAGCTATTTTTGAGAAAATAAAAAAATTTTTCCAAAAATCTTCCATGTAAAAGCTAGTTGGGGGTGGGAAGATTTTCTTGAAAATCGTGTCGGATTCTTGAAAGATACTGAAATTAAATATAAGTTTGACATTTAACCGTTTTGTTTTTGAGTTATCGTGTTCTCACTCACAGACATACACACACCAACTTTTTTCTAAGTAGCTTTTTTTATTCAGGGGGTCCCAAAACTGTATTTCCGGTGAAACCTCGGTATCGAATTCTGGGAGCAATACAATACCTTCTCTATACACTATGTACATAGTACATGTAGAGAAAGTATAATAACTAACATAAACGATTTTAATAAAAGTCGTTGAATCCATTACTGAGAAAATCGAAACTTTTGTAACATTCCATGTAAAGAATAATTTGGCAAGGGGAAATTTTCTTGAAAATGTTTGTGTCGCATCTTTGAAAAATACCTAACTGATATAGGTACCATGTTTGGTATTTTACCGACTTTAAGTTTTGGGTAATGCACACACACACACACACACACACACACACACACACACACACACACACACACACACGCACACACACATCGCGAACACGCACACAAAATGCGTGTTCGCGGTGAAATCTCGGTATTGAATTGTTGGTTGGAAGAAAGGAAAATCCTAAACAGGAAAGTCTTGGAGACTAGCAACTTAAAATACTTATATTTCGGAATGTTACAGCATCTGTTCATGATTTCCATCCCGTCAGAATCTTGAGTGCATGCGAACTGACAGTCCATTATGAGAGACTGTCATGACGTCACTCGACCGAGTGCCTGCGTGCACGTGCATCACTTCCGTAATATTCCAGCGCACAAACGCTACAGTGTAAAAACAAAAGAAGTAGTGGCAAACCTGGACAATATCCACTCCTCTATACACTGACTCATTTCCTTCTTCACTCTCTAAAATCTGAAGAAGCATGGACCTAACCTAAAGTGGGTGACGTCATACGTGACGCTAGTCAGGGCATGGTGGCTATTCGCCATACTACATGGAAATATTTCAAATTTGCATAATACTAGTATTAATATATTTTGTATGTCTTAAGTGTGACATAAGTAGAGTTGTTATCTTATGTGTTACATTCATTAATGACCCAAAAGTAAGTTTGTAAGGCCGTCAAAAGCGAAGCACAAAAGAAGGATGTTAGCAAATATATCTCGTATATTTGTATGTGTGCACGGGCGTTCAATTAAAAGTATAAACTATTTCTAAAGATGCCTAAAAAAATTGGAAATGTATTCTGAGCAGCACTAGAAAAAGTGGAGAGTATTACCGTTTGTTTTTGTAGAGATTAAAAACAGCGAATTTTAACTCCATTACTTTTGCTATTAGTTTTTTACTTTCTCTACATAATGCCTACATGGTATGTAGGTAGAGAAGGTATTGCACTCCACCCAAAAGTTTCGATATCGAGAATTCACCGGAAATAGACGGTTTAGGGTCCTCTGTATCCAAAAAAGCATTTCTAGAAAAAGGTCCGTGTGTGCGTGTGTATCTCCGGGTGTTCGTGTATCTGTGAAAATACCAAATTTGGTATTTAAGTTTAGTGTCTTTCAAGGATGCGACTCGAAGATTTTGAGAAAATCCCCCCTCCAACTACCCTTTACATGTAACATTTTTGCAATATTTTCATTTTCTCAAAAAATGGCTCTAACGCTTTTAATTAAAATACCTTATATGAAGAAAAAAATCTGTTGTATTCCATCCACAAAGCTTTCTCTAGCTGTTCCATATACAATTATTCTTACAAAATAGTATTCTTTTATCTACATCATGCTAAAGAAGATAAACATTAACAGAATGGGTCTTATTACTTGTTTCCTTGTAAGTAACGGGAAATTACGAAATGCACCAGGCTAAAGCGATTCCAAATCTTTTAAATGTACGTGAAAATATTGAGGTCCGGTTCGCTTTGCATGGTCCAGTTTGAGAAAAGTTAGGTAGTTTAAAATTGAAACCAATAACAAAGAATATCTCAAATAGGGTCATCTCTGCAAGAAAAGCGTACATAATATAAACTTGTGTGTTTTAATGAGTTTTTGCGTATTCAGTTTTTGTCTATTATTTACGGTGTACTCGTTAAGCAAAATTCTGTATATTGTTGTTTGTAGAGGTTATATGAATGTAAACGACAGTGGGTAAAGGCAGTATTGCATTTCTCCCAAAAATTTGATGCTGTGATTCCATTGGAAAGACATTGTTTGAGGCTCCCTATTTCCAATAAATTTTGTGTGTTCCATTTACATGACTTTCGCTACCTATTCTACGACAAATTATTTTTCACAAAAACTTATTCACCTATCTACTCCATGCCAATCAAGATAAACATTAACAGAAATAGTCAATTTTCTTAAAAGTTGGTTGCTAAGTGATGGTATTGAAATCCGTTGTCTCTACATGGTCGGGAGTAGAAAATAAAAAGACGAGTGACGACTTACCAGTTGAGAAAAGTATAAATATGGAAAATGTAAACCAATAACAGGGAATATCTCAGAAGTGATTGACTTAAAAATAAATGTATTGAACATAAATTATATGTTTTAACGAGATCTACATTTTTGTTTGGCATCACCCTCCGTGGTGTAATGGTTACCATGCTAACTTCATATATACCCAAGGTCGCGGGTTCAAACCCGGCGGAGGACGATGGATTTTTTCGGGTGTAAAAATCCTTAGCATGGCTTCCTTTGGAAGGAAAGTAAAGCCGTTGGTCCCGTGTCGTAGATTTACGGCACATAAAAGAACCTCAAGCCTGATAGAGAGGCCTCTGAGCAAAATTAAGCGGTCTTTCACACCCAATATAGAATGGGACGCTGAGAACCATAGTAGTTAAAGAGCGTCCATAAATAACACGCCATTTACATTTTATTTTTGTTTGGTAACATTTTGTCTATTTTACTAGTCATTCAAAGGTCATTCAGGATTTCGGAGACTATTCATAGAAAATTCAAAATACTTTTAATTTGTCAGTGTGTATTAAATATATTAATCAAAAATCTTTCAAACATTTTTGAGAGAATCAAAAGTTTCGAGAACGTTTCCGTGTAAAAGGCAGCATGGGACGGGGAGATTTTCTGTTAAATTCTCATGTCACTTGTCTGTCTGTTCTTTTTAGTTATGATGTTCCAGACACACACAAACACAAAACACTATTTTTACTGTCGTTTAGTGTTCTCATAAGTCATAAATAGAACTCGGACTTTGTTGCGCTTTTATTGCCTTGAGCCCCAATACACGTTGTCTTTCCGACTACACTCCGCATATGACGTCACGTTCATCTCAACACTTAAACAGCAACGGGACAGGCACTCATAGTCAATACGTACAGAAGTCTGGCACTCGCTTTTGTATGGTACAGAGTTGTAAAAATATCTGCCATGTCGAAGGAGACATATATAATGCTTCAATATGCGGACGAGTTTGATCGTATTTCATTTAAAGAGGAAGAATTTTTTTTTGTTGCAACGTGTATCACAGGCAGTTTAAAGACCAAAGTTTAATCCAATCATGTAATTCTAGGCAACATATTATTATATCATACAATGTGAGTATATTGGTAAACTTAATTGTTTAACTTTAAAATGTTTATAAATTATTTGTAATATATTACGCTTACCTAAGACCTAAGAACACTAATTTTACGCAGTGAAACAGCTGGCAGTTGTTGTTTGTGCGCAGAAGCGAATGTGTTTATTTTATTATGATCTCAACCTTAGCGCAAAACTTGATGCTATATTATATATGGTATAATCTTTTAAAAACTAGACTCAGAAAACGAGAAGGTAAATTGAATGTATTACAAAGTTATTCACAATTAACATAAACTATTGTATAAAGAGAAGTGGCTTCATTTCAAATATAGATGGCTTTTTATACAATTTGTTACACTGAATTTGCAGGAAAGTGCTTAGAGAAATTCTGGAAGTTGGTGGATTGTTACATGCGGATCTTTTGATTGCACTTGAGACCCATTAAAGTGCAGCCACCAGACTAGTCCTGTGGTCTAAGAGTAACATGCTAGCTTCTAGTTCCCAGGGTTGCGGGTTCAAACCCGGCATGGCTTCCTTTAGAAGGGAAGTAAAGCTGTTGGTCCCTTGTAGATTTACGGCACGTAAAAGAACCTCAAGTTAAAGAGACATCTGAGCAAAATTAAGCGGCCTTTTACGCCTAATGTAGAATGGTACGCTAAGGACCACAGCAGTTAAAGGGCGTCCATAAATTTTCGCAGCCGTATAATTACTACACTTAGACATGATCGAGCATAAAAAAGTATAAAAATTGGTTTTCATTTTTTTTTTTTTTTCACACAGGCTGTGTGTAGGACTTCCTATCCAAGCATAAAAATGTTTGCAAAAAATACTATTGAAGATGCACAATCTTATAGATCTAATTTATTCACTACAAATTAAAATATTTTTTTTATGTAATAGAACTGTGGAAACACAAAAAGGGGCTTATAATTGGAAATGTTTTATCGTTTGTATTCTATTAAAATATGCATTAATGTTTTGTATCAGCCTGTTGAACTTTGAAATTATATCACAAAAATGCTGACTATATTGCAAAAAAGTTGCAACGTTGTCTTTCACTGCACTGCATCTACACACCGAAGCGAATCTTTAGACTGTGCAATCAAGTGTTAATATAAAGAGATAGATAAAGAAGGGCATATATACCAGGCGGAAGGGAAGTAATTACATTAATTTAAACCAGTGATAGATCTCGGTATTTGGAACACATTTCGTGTCTTACGTTTTTGTTTCGGACCATTTCCAACGGAAATAATTTACATATGCTCGCAACGCTGCAGGTTGTGTGGGTGTCACTTGCACTAGGTCAGTCATAAACAAATACGCCTCACTGCTGCTACCACCTCAGCGTAGGCCAACCAGAATGCTAGTTGCATTTTTTTATCTCCCAGAACATTACACCACACTGCGTCGTGTCTGCAAACAACCAACGTGTTGTTGAAGCCGGCCGGTTCAGAAGCCTGTCCAACCTCATCGCAACGTTGCCGAGCTACTTCGCGTCTGAAAAGGCTGCTCGGAATATTGATTTAATGCTTTTAAATGATTAATTATTTCGAAACCTGTGTGATGTCCCAGAATTACTACCGAAACTAATGTCAGAAATACGTTACTCTACGCATCGTTCAAGTAACATATTATCTTCGTACATTCTTGTAGAGTTATGCATCCCATTTGGAACAAAAAACATTTATTTTTTTCGAAATAGCTTGATCAAAGATCAAAATGCCATTAGACTTTTTTGTTAGTAATGCTTCTTTGAAGCACATTATTAGAAGGAATGTAATAAGTTCCCTTCCACCCGGTATATGTAACTTTGGAAGCATTATAACAATTTTACAATTGAATCGGTCGGAGCTGAAAGGCATTAAGGCAGATTTTACAATTTTTCAGGAGCAGGAAAAAACATGTCGGCCAGAAAAGTAATTAAATTGATCGACTGTTTATGTTAATCTATAGAATAATTCCTTAGACTGTGTATGTCTTGATAGAGAGACCAATGTAATAGCTCTAAACATTTGAAGAACTATTTTGACAAATTGAGTTAATGCTTTTCAGCTGTCATCGCTCGATATTTAAATTTCGTATGTCATTCTTGTTTTATTTGCCTGTAACCACCTTCCTTCAATATAAAGATTACTAGCAAAATTAAGGTTACCTAGGGTATGTAGGTATAGAAAATTACAAAACACGAAATCACTTATGATAGCTGAAATTACAAGCTTTCCCCTTCAGTTTGTGTTGGTTTGCCATATGAAAAGTATTAAATAAACGTTACATAACGGTACAGCAGGGTAACAAAACACAGTTACTTATGGCAGCTGACCTTATATGGATTCTCCTTCCTTTTGTTGTAAAAATGCAGTGCATCATATTTGACAACTTGTCCAATGTCTTGTAACTTTTTTTAGTTTATAGGTAAGACACCCTGTTCTTAAATGTTTTTTCCAAAGGCACGGTGGGGTTTGTTAAAAATAAAGGTTTACTTAGAAAAAGAGGTGTTCTATTGGAGAGTTAATGTAGAAAAATGATTTGACTTCTGCAATATTGTTGCTGTTATATCGAAATTGCTTGAATTTTGAAGGAGTAAATGCTTGTTTCATGTTCCTGGACAGTTTTTCACTTTCTCTGGGTACAACATTTTTCGTGTGCAAAGAATCGCTTTCGTTTAGGCAGCATTATTACACCCTTCACTATATCAAGCCTCGCAAACAATGAATCACATTGTATTAAAACATTGATAAGGAATGCCGCGAAATAGACGGGAATCGGAACACAACACCTGCTTGGTTAACCTTTAACCTCGTGCGCTGCGGCGCTGAATGGCAGCAAGTCAAAGATTTAATGCTTTGCTCCGTATACTTTACCAATAGCAACAGTTTTTTACTTTCTCTACACGCACTATGTGCATAGTGTATAGAGAAGGTATTGTAAAGCACCCAGAAATTCGATACCGAAATTTCACTAGAAATACATGTTTTGGGCGCCCCTGAATCCAAAAATAGCATTTCCGGAAAAAGGTTCGCGCGCGCGTGTGTGTGTGTGTGTCTGTGGGCATCATAGCTCAAAAACGAAAAGACCCTTAAATACCAAACTTGGTATTTACGTTTGGTATTTTCCAAGAATGCGACACGAAGATTTTCAAGAAAATTCCCCCACCCCCAACTACCCTTTACGTGGAACTTTTTTCGAAAATTTTCATTTTCTCAAAAATGGCTCTAACAAATTTGATTAAAATATCGTATATTAAAGATATTTCCCTGACAAATAAAATGTATATATTGATTTTTCTGGGTATAGCCTCTGAAGACTACTTTATTCTGGATGAATTTTACAGAATTTTGCATAACTGCTAAACCGTAAGAGATGTACAAAAATTTACCACACAAAAGTGTAGAGCATGTTAAAACACACAATTTATGTTACATATATACATTTTTTCGTGGAGTTGATCGTTTTTAAGATATTCCTTGTTATTGGTTTCAGCTTTGAAAAACTTATATTTTTCTCATATAGGAATTTGCCAACTCCTGTCCATACAAACAGAGGAACTTCAGTCACATAGCAAGCAGCTTTTGACCATCACTTTAACCTCTGTTACTCCCTTATTTCGCTTCTACTTACAAGGAAGCAGGTAATAACACTATTTCTGCTAATTTTTTTTTCTCGATTAGCATGAAATAAAGAGAAGCATAAGCTTTTTAATATTTTTTGCAGAGATGTAGAGAAAGTTATGTGAATGGAACATATCAGATTTGTTTGTTTGTAATGCTTCTATGAAGCACATGTTAGAAGGAATGTAATAAGTTCCCTTCCACCCGGTATGTGTAACTTTGGAAGTAATATAACAATTTTACAAGGCAAACAATCTACGAGGGCCGCTTTTTTTCAACCTCCGACTGGCTATAAATAAAAGACAAGTTCATAGAAAACAATTATTTTATTACAACAACATTTATTGGCGGCAACATTTTTTGAAGCGGGTATTGCAAAGCTTGTGCACAGGTGTGATAAATGTCTCAATCTTTTCGGTGATTGTGTTGAAAAGTAACCATAAGTGTACAAAACTTTTAGCAATAAAATAATTGTTTTGTATGAACTTGCCTATCGGAGGTTGAAAAAAAAAAAATAAACGGCCCTCGTATATATATATTTTGAAAACCACTTTTCATTCATTTCAGAGAGAATTCATTAAATAGGCATATAGCGTCTCTAGGCACACAAATGATGTCAGTAGTGAAACCTCCACATGGTCGCCGTTATTGGAAGTGACCGCATCTAGAATATATCCAGGACGAACAACCCCAAGTATGGACTTAGCGACCCACGTCAGTGACATTATAACAGTGACAGTTCGTGGGAATATGTCGGGTCAAACGGTTGGGGCATCTGTAGGTAGAAATCTAACCTAAAATATTCACGTTTCTCCCACCATCGCTCTCTCTAGCACGTACATCGTAGGTAGAGAAGGTTTTATATTGCATCCAAAAATTCCATTCCGAAATTTCACCACAAATAATGTATTGAAGCCCCCTGAATCCAAGAAAAGCATTTTTACTTGCTCTTACTATGTAAGTATTGTATTCCGCACAAAATTTCTATGTCGAGATTGCACCGTATACTACATATTTTGAGGTACCGTGGGTCCAATCTTTCGGAGATAAAAGTACCCGGGTGCGCGCGCGCGCGTGTATCCGTATGTGTGTCTGTGAACACGTTAACTCAAAAACGAAAAGCCTGTTATATAACAAACTTGGTATTTAAGCTCAGTATCTTCCAAGGATGCGACACGAAGATTGTCAGGAAAATCTCCCCACTCCCAACATGCAAATGTTTAGAAAATATTGATATACTCATAAATGGCTCCTACGATTTTGATTAAAGTACAATTTGTTTAAGATAGATTCATGACATACGAAGTGTGTACCTTGAATGTTTTGGGAATAGCCTCTGAAGACCTCTTCGCTCTGGATGCCTTTTGTGAACTGTAAACCATTAGAGATAGATAAAAATTTACCACATGAAGGATATATATATCGTTAAAACCATTTATTTCAATAGAGCTAACCGTTGACGAGATTCGTTGTTATTGATTTCAATATTAAATTACTTTAATCTTTCACAAATGGGGTCATCTTTGTTTCATTTATCTTTTGTTTTACTTCTGGCCACGCGAGGAGAACCGTATTTCAATTGTTTCCCATAGCGTTCCGCTTTTAAAAGAGTTGACTATCACATTAACCTAGAGCGTGCCCTATTTCTCTTCTACTTACATGGAAGCAAGTAATAAGACAATTGCTGCTAATGTTTATCTCGATTAACGTAATGTAGATAAAAGAATACTTTTTTGTAAGAATTGTTTGTTTGTAGAAAAGTCAGAGAGATCATGTGGATAGAATACATCAGATTTTTAGAACAAGGCCCACATACGTATGTGTGTCTGTAAGCAGCACAACTCCGAGAATAATAAAAAACATGTTTTGAAAAAGGTCCGTGTGTGTGTGTGTGTGTGTGTGTGTGTGTCTGAGAATAACTAAAAAATGAAGTTCGATATCTTCCAAGGATGAGATACGAAAATGCTCAGAAAAATTCCCCCCCAAACTGCCCTTTATAGGAAGATTTTTCAGAAATTTCGATTTTCCCATAAATGGTTAATTATTTTTGTTAAAATACTATATATTCAAGATATCACTCATAAGTACAATGTACATCTTCAATATTTTGGGAGCAGCCTCTGATAGTCTAAATGTTATTACACAAAATTGTGTAGATTTCGTTAAAACACAAAGTTTATGTATAATACTTTTTGTTTTTGTAGTAGACCATTTCCGAGATATTCCTTGTTATGGGTTCAAATTTTCCAATAGTTAAACTTTTCTCAAATGAGAAGTATTTTTTTCTTTCTTTTATGTCCTAACCAAGCAAAGAGAAGAAATCTTAATTACGTAATCACATAGCAACCAATTCTTAAAAGATTTGACTCGCTTTAGCCTAGTGTATTCTCCTATTTCTATTGTAACTGCAAGGAAGTCGGTAATGAGAGCATTTCTATACATTTTTATCGTGATTAGCATAGAGAAGAATAAACGTTTGTAAGAATAATTTGTTACAGAATAAGTAATGTGATTGGAACACATAAGATTGTTTTCTTTCTATGGTGCAGCTATTAATAAATAATCCTGGTTAAACAGTATGTTATAAGAATAGTAGTTGGCAGTGGATGTTCTTATTTTAAAAAATCTGATGTGTTCCATTCACATTACTTTCTCTATATCTCTGCAATAAATTATTGTTAAAAAACTTATTCTTCTATTTACTTAACTCTAATCGAGAAAGGATTAGCAGAAAGGGTCTTTTTAGGGGAGGGGGAGTACCATAGGCTAAATCGATAGTCAAACCTTTTAAAATCTGGTTGCTATGTGGTTGAAGTACCTTTGTATGGATAGGAGTTGACAAATTCCCGTATGAGAAAAGTATAAGTATTTTAAAGCGGAAACCAATAATAAGGAATATCTCAAAATACGTCAAACTCCACGAAAATAATATATGTAATATAAACTGCGTGTTTTAACGAGTTCTACATTTTTTGTGTAGTAAATTTTTGTCTATCTGTTACGGTTTACCACTTATACAAAATTCCGCCAAATTCATCCAGAATAAACATGTCTTCAGAGGCTATTCCCAGAAAATTGCAGATATGCATTTTATTTGTCATCTAAATATCTTAAATATAAGAGATTTTAATAAAAACCGTTAGTCATTTTTGAGAAACTAAAAATTTTCGAATTTTTTCCATTTAAAAGGTATTTGAGAGTGAGGGAATTTTCTTGAAAATCTTCCTGTCGCATCCTTGGAAGATACCAAACTTAAATACCAAGTTTGGTATTTTTGCTCTATGCTGCCCACAGACACACACAGCAGGGATCTCAAAACATGTATTTCCGGTGAAATCTCGGTATCGAATTTTTTGATGGATTACAGTACCTTCTGCATACACTATGTGCATAGTACGTGTAGAGAAAGTAAAAATGTCCCTGCAGAACATAAACATGGGTTGTATATACACGGAAAGCTTAGAACGGTAAAAACCTTACACAGATAAACTCTGAAAGGAATATAGAAGAAGACACTCCACTTATAAGCTTGCTATTCACCCCCGCAATGGGGTCCACAAAAAGGGCAGGGTAGATGTATCTCTTAGAATTCTCCCTTGCCTACCTGCATTCCTCTGTGTGTCCTTGGAGTTCCCTAGGTCCATGACTGAGGTATCTTTGATTGAAACATGTCCGCCAGGTAGCAAAGTTGAATGACCTTTGAAATACATCCTATCCTAAGATGAAATCCGTGCATATTATATGTGTTAAGGATATGCATACTTTATAAGCTGCTTTTACAAATTTGTAAATATTTCATCAAAAATATTAAAACATTTTGTAAACTAAAGTAAACGGAGGTAACAATTATTAAGCTACGAGTTTACAAAATAATTAGTTTGGACTGTAAAATTTCTTTATGTATGTTTGAACGTGTTATACAATTTAGTAAAACGAAAAGCTAGGCAATTTGGATGGAGATTTAAAATTAAATTACTTTTTACTTTCTCTATACGCACTATGTACATAGTGTGTGTGTGTGTGTGTGTGTGTGTGTGTCCGTGTGTCAGTGTGTCCGTGTGTCTGTGAACACGATAACTCAAAAACGAAAAGTCGGTAAAAGACTAAACTTGGTATTTAAGTTAAGTATCTTCCAGGGATGCGACACGAAGATTTTGAGAAAAATTCCCCCACCCCCAACTACCTTTTACATGGAACTTCTTTCAAAAATTTTGATTTTCTCAAAAATGGCTCTAACGATTTTGATTAAAATTTCGTATAATACGAGATGGACAAAAACTTACTACAAAAACAGTGTAGAGCACATTAAAACACACAATTTATGTTATATACATTTTTTCATGTGTTTATCGTTTTTGAGACATTCCTTATTTTTGGTTTGTGCTATGAAAAACTTATACTTTTCTCATATAGGAACTTGTCAACTCCTATCCATATAAACAAAGGAACTTCATTGACATAGAAACCAGCTTTTGACTATCATTTTAACCTATGGTAGTCCCTTATTTCGCTTCTACTTACAAGGAAGCAAGTAATAAGACTATTTCTGCTCATTTTTTCTGATTAGCATAAAGCGAATAGAAGTATAAGCTTTTTAAGAATAATTTGTTGCAGGGATTTAGAGAAAGTCATGTGAATGGTACACATCAGATTTTTTATTTCTCACTCATCTGCTCGCAAATTTAAAATTATATCCCATGTTTCCAAACTGACTATTTGCTTTACCACAGCCATTATAGTGGATAGAGAGGGTTTTGTATTCCACCCACAAATTCGTATGCATCGATCAAAAGAATCCTCCAGTCCCAAACTACCATTTATTCATTGAAATACCATAGTATAAGATTTTGATTAAAACACGATAGGCTTAAGATATTTGCATAACAAATTAAGCCCACACCTGCATCGCTTTGTTACCACAAATCCCAAATGTGGTCGCCTGGCATCGAACCCGGGCCGCCTCGGTGAGAGGCGAATGGTGTAACTACTCGGCCACGGTGAGGCCCAATATTATTACTTGATTCCTTATAAGCAGAAGGGAATTAGGGAATACACTAGGCTAAAGCGATAATCAATTTTTTGTTTTTTAAATCTGGTTGCTATGTGATTGAATTTAATTTATTTGCGTGGCAAAGCGTTGACAAATTCCCGTATGAGAAAAGTTGAAGTATTTTAAAATTGAAATCAATAATAAGGAATATCTCGAAAATGGCCGACTCCAAGAAAAAAATGTATATGATATGAATTGTGTGTTTTGACATCTACATTTTTAGTAGGGTCTTTGTCTATCTCTTGCACTTATCAGTTAACCTAAATTTACCAAGAATGAAAAGGTCTTCAGACGTTATCCCCAGAAAATTCAAGACATACCTATCTTTCTTATACGGTATTTTAATCAAAATCGTTAGAACCATTTTTAGAAAAACAAAATGTTCAAACATTTTCCATATAAAGAATAATTTGGGGTGGGTGGATTTTTTTGGAAATCTTGTGTCGCATTCTTGGAAGATAAACATAAACACCAAGTTTGGTATTGTCGGTCTTTTCGTTTTTGAGCTACGCTGTCCACAGACACACGTATGCGTACACACGGACCTTTTTTCTAAAAAAATTTATGTGTTCCATTCACATAACTTTCTCTACTTCTCTGCAACAAATTGTTGTTAAAAAGCTTGTGGTCTAGTTACTTCATACTAATCGAGTAAATATTAGCAGAAATAGTCCTATTACTTGCTTCCTTGTAAGTAGAAGCGAAATAAGGGAGTACCATAGGTTAAAGTGATTGTCAAAACCTGGTTGCTATGTGACTGAAGTTCCTTTATTTGTATGGACAGGAGTTGGCATACTCCTGTATAAGAAAAATGTGGTTTTTAAAGCTGAAACAAAAAACAAGGAATAACTAAAAAACGATCAACTCCAAGAAAAAATGTATATAACATAAATTGTATGTTTTAACGTGCTCTACATTTTCTGTATGATAAGTTTTTGTCTATCTCTTACGGTTTAGCGGTTATGCAAAATTCCGTAAAATTCACTCAGAATAAAGTAGTCTTCAGAGGCTATTCCCAGAAAATTCAAAATATACACTTTATTTGTCAGGTAAATATCTTTAATATACGATATTTTAATCAAAATCGTTAGAGCCATTTTTAAAAAATCAACTTATATATCAAGTTTGGTATTTTACCGACTTTTCGTTTTTGAGTTGTCGTGTTCACAGACACACGGACACACACACACCGACCGTTTTCTGAAAATACTTTTTTTTTTGGATACAGAGAACCCTAAAACATACATTTCCGGTGAAATCTCGGTACCGAAATTTTTGGTGGAGTGCAATACCTTCTCTATACACTGTGTACATAGTACGTGTAGAAAAAGTAAAACTGCTTTTTTTTTGGACTCAGGGGACCTCAAAACCTATTTACGGCGAATCTCGCAATCGAATTTTTTGGTGGAATACTATACCTGTCTAGCTACTATGCACATTCCCTGGTTGAGTGGTTGGACCATTCCCCTCTCACCTAGACGGTCTGGGTTCGATCTCAAGCGACCACATGTGAGATTTGTCGTGGACAAAGCGGTGCAGGGGCGTTGTTTTTGGAAATAAATTTAAGTTTGAATGTATGTTCCGGTGTAGTTCACCTAGGTGCCGGGGTAGGATATTCGGATTTTATTCATTTATTTTATTTATTTTATGTATCTATGTCCCAAAGAAAGTAAAAATTGAAAACAAATCTGATTCGATATGTGTACCTATATGCAAATATACATTGTTTTCTTTGTTTCGTGCTGAACCAGGAGTTACGAGAGAGAGCTTTCATACACGTGTCTACCCTTTTACGATGCCTTGAATCTCGAACATTGCTCTCATAAATCCCTTTGTTAAAATCATCCCTGCTCTTGTTTTTCCCCACAACAGAGGTCATTAGCTACACCTGGGTTCGTACCCAAGTTATTGAACCGATTCTCTTGTGTGTAAACATGCATTTGTCAATAACCAAAGAGAAGGGTGTTCATCGAAGCATATCGTATGAATAACGAGTACATCGACCGCGACCCAAAGGTGATAATCACAACAATCTTGCCATGCAAATTGTTCGCTGACTCAACTCAACGCATCTGTCTGTATTGCTAAGGTCAGACATGCCTGTAATGGTCGGCAACAAGGCACGTGCGTGGGGCGATGGCCCTCGGAAATACCTCTTCGCCGCATGGGAACAACAGGCCTACCTTAACTCATGCCTTTTTCTATTACTTTTACTATTTAGTACTATTATATAACTAAATAAGTTATTGTATTTCATTAGATACCAAGATGTCATCGGGATACTTGATTTAAGACTCCCTGAATACAAAAAAAACACATTTTTAGAAAAAAGGCCCCTGTGTATGTATGTGTGTGTGAACTCAACAACTCAAAAACAAAAACTGGATTAAATACCAAATGTTATATTTAAATTCAGCATCTTTCAAGAATGCAGCACAAAGATTTTCAAGAAATTCCCCCCACACCAAATTACCCTTTTTGAAAATTCTGACTTTCTCAATAATGGCTCCAATTTTTTATTAAAATACGGTACATTGAAGACACTTATATGACAAATAAAATGTATATCTCGAATTTTCTGTGAATAGCCTCTGAACTACTCTTCATTCTGAATAACTTTTGCATATTTGGTAAGCCATAAGAGATAGACAAAGAGTTAGTGCATAAAAATGTAGAGCTCGTTAAAATATACAATTTATACCCTGTGCATTTTTTTTTTTTTTTTTTTTTTGTAGAATTAAACATCTCTGAGACATTTCTTTGTATTTGTTTCAGTTTTACAACTTTTCTCATACAGGAATTTGTCAACTCCTGGCCATGCAAAGAAACGAATTTCAGTTACATCGCAACCAGCTTTAAAAATATTTGACGATCGCTTTAATCAATTGTATTCTAAGTACTTATAAGCAAGCATTTCTGCTAATTTTTATCTCGGTTAGTATGTAGGAATAAGCTTTTTAACAATAATTTGTTACAGAGATGTAGAGAACGTCATGTAAGTAGAACATATCAGTTTTTTTTTCTTTTTTGTTTTTCAGTTTTATTGTTGTTTTTGTCTTTTACTACGTACACTTGCGTGCATAATAGCGGCCCTTTCCCTTAGATTGCAATAGTGTTTTCCTCTCCATAAGGTAGCCAAACTGATAACCGGTATCAGTCTCTATGTGACTGGCCTGAAAAACAACCCAGGAACATGAACACAACCAATATACGATGTTCCGTAAAACGAAAGTATGAGTCCCTATGGAAGAGTTTCGCTATAAATGGTACACAAGAAAAGACTATAGCTACCAATTACAACATAAATCGCATTCTAGAAGAAGGGGTGAAGGATTATTTGCGTGTCGTTAAAGTGGAAAATAGCTACGACAGTTACATATCAGCGACATGGAGACGAAGGTTATAGCTACTGCTGTTTTTGAACGGATATATAACCAAGCCGGTAGTAAAAAACAGTACTACTGCACGAAATTACAAAGGTTAAGTTGCAATATACCCTTCTTCAGTTCGGCCATATTTTAAGGAAGGTAAAGTACCGTCTTATCCAGTGACTAGAATTATGCCCAGAAAAACGAGGCAGTTACGTTTACTGACGGTGGGGCGAGATTTTGTCAGTACCAACATACACAGCTCTCTTTCATTATGGGCCACACTTTATGAGTGTACCCATCCAAAAATTCGATGAGATTTCACCAAAAATGCGTGTTTTGAATTGCACTGAATAAAAAAGGTTTAGAAACAAGTCCATTCGCACCTGCGCGTATATTAGTGTGTGCGTTATTGTCTTTAATAGCATGACTAAAAATAAAAGAAATTGGATATTCAAAACTTAGTGTTCAAGTTCAATATCTTCTCAAGTTACGACACCAATATTTTCAAGAAGCCCCCCCCCACCACCAACTAGCCTTTACATGTTATTTTTTCGAAATTCTTTTTTATTAAAATATCAGATATCAAAGGTCTTTATATGAGAATTAGAATGTGTATCTTGCTTCTTTTGGGAATAGCTTGTGAAGTACTCTGCATTCAGATTGAATTATGTGTAAATTTGTATAATTGGCATATGTTAGACGATAGACGAAAAGTATAAACAAAATTATAACTCTTTTTAAAACACACACTTTATTTAAAACAATTTTTGGTAAGATATTTCCGAGATATCTGTTATTAATGTTTAGAATGGTTCTATTCTTTTTTTATTCTTTTAAAGTTCCTGTTGATTTTCAATTGTTTCTCGAGAACAATTCCCATGACGTTTCTAGAAAAAGCTCTTGCGATAGCGTATAAGAGAATGGGTTGGTGAATGAATTAGTTTTTCTTGATGCGATATAAAGTGCTGATCTACGAGTGAGTTAACGACTGTTGTGACGGAGGTATATTGAGTTCTGCTACTGCGAGATATTAGAAAAAGCCTGTGTTCAACGTCCCACTGAGTGAAGCGAAAGGAATAAGAAACTGTTTCGCCCGCATTTCATTGCGAGTAAACGTGATAATTGAGCTAGAAAATTGACTGTGAAAATTGAGCTAGCTCATAATTATGAAGTGATAGTGAGAATTGAAGTGAATTAAATTAGCGAAATGGCAGTGAAAAACTAATTAAAACTACAATATAAGTTAAACTGGCGGAGAAATAAATCGAAATAAAAATTAAGTTGTAAATGAAGTAGAGTTAAAATTCTTGACTTTGTCGAGTTTTTCCTCCGTCAGGTCTAAATACATTTTATAGCAATTTCTGGCATTACCAAAAATGCTTTATCTAACAATATTTATAAAATAATTTTGTAAATATCACACGCAATAAGTTTGAAAAAATCGTTGCAATTTTTTGGAAAATACTAATTAAAATCGGGTGTGTTCTACTCACATTGCTTTCTCTAAATCTCTGTAACATGATTTTCTTCATTTTTTAGCTTAACGTCCTTTAACCTGGTTGGTAATATCGAATGATGAATGGAATGGGTGAAGTGATGCTCAAATAATTTTGGGGTCATTGGAGCTTAAAGTTAGTCGACATTCATCTTCTCAGGACAAGGGAAAACCCTGAAGAAAACCTTTTCCGGGTAACTCACCCTAAGCGAGATTCCAACTCGCGAGCTGTTGAATGTGAGGCAAACACGCTACCACCACACTACCCAGGTGGGCCACAAACTATTGTTAAAAAGCTTAGTCTACTTCATGCTAATCGAGATAATGATCTTATAATTTGCTTCTTTGCAAGTAGAAGGAAATAGGGGAATACACTAGGCTAAAGTGATTGTCAAATATTTTAAAATCTGGTTGCCATGTGGATGAAATCTTTTTTTTTTACTTTCTCTACACATACTATGCACATAGTGTATAGAGAAGGTATTGTATTGCACCCAAAAATTCAATACCGAGAATTCACCGGAAATATATGTTTTGGGACACCCTAAATCAAAAAAAAAAAAAAAAGCATTTTCAGAAAAATGTCAGTGTGTGTGTGTGTGTGTCTGTCTGTCTGTCTGTCTGTGGGCAGCATAGCTCAAAAACGAAAATACCGTTAAATATCAAACTTGGAACCAAGGATGCGACACGGAAGATTTTCAAGAAAATCCCTTTACATGGAAAAAAATTCGAAAATTCTGACTTTATCAAAAATGACTCTAACGATTTTGATTAAAATCTCTTATATTTAAGATATTTACATGACAAATAAAATGTATATCTTCAATTTTCTGGAAATAGCCTCTGAAGATATGTTTATTCTGGATGAATTTTGCGGATTTTTACATAATTGGTAAACAGTAAGAGATAGGCAAAAACTTACTTGACGGAAAATGAAAAACGTTAAAACACACAATTTAATACACACCTTTTTTTCGCGCAGTTGGCCTTTTCTGATACATTACTTGTTATTAGGTTCAGTTTTAAAATACTTACACTTTTCTCATACGGGAATTTGTCAACTGCTGTCCGTACAAACAAAGGTACTTCAACCACATAGCAACCAGCTTTTATAAGCTTAACTATCGATTTAGCCTATGGTACTCCCTTATTTCCCTTATACTTATAAGGAAGCAAGTAATAAGACCCTTTCTGTTAACTTTATCTTGATTAGCATTAAGTAAATAGAAGAAACTTTTAACAGTAATTTATTGTAGAGATATAGAGAAAATAGTGTGAATGGAACAAATCAGGTTTTTTTTTTTTTTTTTTTACACGTGGCTGAAAGTTTACAAATTTCCGTATGAGAAAAACTTTTAAGTATTTTAAAACTGATAAAAATAAGGAATATCTCAAAAACAGTCAACTCCGCGATGAAAAAAATGTGTACCTATGACACAAATTGTATGTTTTAATAAGATCTACATTTTTTGTGTAGTAAGTTTTTGTTTATCTCTTATTGCTTATCAGTTAAAGCAAAATGCAGTAAAGTTATTCGAGAATTAAGAGGTTTTCAAAGACTATTCCCAGAAAGTTCAAAATAAAAATTTTATTTGTCATGTAAATATCTTTAATATACGGTATTTTAATCAAAATAATTAGTGCCATTTTTGAGAAAGTAAAAAAAATAGATTTTTTTCCATTTAAGTGTAGTTTAGGACGAGGGGATTTTTCTCCAAATCTTCGTGTCATATCCTTTGAAGTTATATGCCAGGTTTGGTATTTTACCGATTTTTCATTTTGATTTAACGTGTTCACAGACACGCGGACACACCCGCGCACACACTACACACGCAGGGACCTTTTTCTAAAAATGTTTTATCTGGATACAGGGTACCCTTTAACCTGTATTTCCGGTGAAATCTCGGTATATAAGTTTTAGTTGGATACAATACCTTCTTTTTACACTATGTACATAACAGGTGTAGAGAAAGTAAAATTTAAAGGAAACCTATTTTATTATTTCTGTATATCAATAATAAGATTTTTTCCTTCATTTAATGTGGCTGCTAGAATCTTTTAAGCTTGTGTGGAATTACTCCCTAATACTTTCTTTTACGGAATTTAAATGCTAAATCTTAAAACATTGTCCCTTAATTTAAGGCTAAAACTTGTGTTCTGAAAATATTTAGGTTGGTATTTTAAGATATTTGGTATGATTAAACAGAAAGCATTTTCAGAACAAGCTAAGAGTTAGTGATAATCTATGAATCCGAAATTAAACAAAGAGCTGCTTAATGTTCTTTTGATAGCTTTTGTCTTTGTTGTATAGGAGAGCCGTTATCCAAAACAAAGTTACACTATCCTCAAACCGAGGCAGTAAATCTGCTTCAGCGCTGCGGATGACGTAAATGATTAGTCGATAAAGAAACAATAACACCAGCTGCGGTATTCCTATCGTGTGTTCACGTCTCAGATCGACGTAGCGTTTATATCTCGTACACGTGCCAAATGCATAACAAAATATGTATTGTATTAATAAATATTTCTTCCACATTAGCCGCGGTAAGACAGGAGTTGGATAGGTAGAGTCAGACAGAAAAACGCAATGGCATAGCCAGGATTTGATCTATAGATCTCCTGGTCTTCGTTTCAATTATTGGCCTAATAGTTGGTCGAAAACTAGGAAGCCCGGGACTTAGAGTACTTAGACATTGTAAGTCGCCGTTGGGATGTCATCTCAAAATAATTTGAGAGCTCTCCTTCTGTGCAGTGTTGCCAAGTTAATAATATTCCCGCTTAATCTAGTTGTTTCGAGTATTTTTTTTTTTAATATAAGCTTGACGTCCTCTAACCTGGCTGGTCATATCGGACGATGAATGAAATTGACGAAATGATGCTCAAATGATCTGAGGGTCCATGGAGCTAAAAGTTACTCGACATTCGTCTTCTCAGGATAAGGGAAAACCCCGAGAAAAACCTTACCCGGGTAACTTACCCTAAGCGAAATTCGAACTCGCGACCTGTTGAATGTGAGGCAGACTCGCTACCACCAGGCGGGCTCTTTGAGTATGTGCACATTTTGTATTTAGTGGCTAATAGGAATTATAGTGGATTTAACAAATATTTGGCTGGTTATACGTTAAATAGTCTTTAAAACTCGCTTGATTCATTGAATATGCAGCAAACAGCACTATTTTATTTTCTCACGTCTAGTACCTCTTAAATTTCCATTATTTACAGTGGAATTCAAACAGTTTAGAATCAAGACATTTCATTTCGAGATCTATATGGCTCCCTTTTCCCCTTAACTTGTAATTGGTTGGAGTTGTGTGATGAGGCGCCGTCTCTGGTGAACAAAGCGGCGCAATGACGGTTTTCTCCGGCTTCTCCTGTTTCCCCCATCACATTCCACCGGTGCTCCATCTTCATTCCATGTAACATTAGTGTCATCACCTGCGGTGCCATAATGTAGTAAAAGCGGGCGTTAAACACATCACCGCCGTTGTCATAGAAACCGTCCCTCCCTTTGTCTTCGAAGTGAACTGTCAGGGTCTTAAGCAAAATTAAATTCTACTGCAAACATTTATAATAGCCGATCTTCCGTCTTTGTTACCGTATTGTTATCTTATGAGATGAAATGGATCAGAGGTCAGCAAAGTGAATCGCTTTGATTACTTACAAATGCTTAGTAGCCTTTATCGACACGCAACACTTTTTTTTTTTTTTTAGTTTAACGTCCTTTAACCTGGTTGTTCATATCGGGCGATGAATGAAATTGGTGAAATGATGCTCAAATGATCTCGGGGTCCATGGAGCTTCAAGTTACTCGACATTCGTCTTCTCAGGATAAGGGAAAACCGCGAAAGAAAAAAAACCCTTATCCGGGTAACTCACCTAAGCGAGATTCGAACTCGCGATCTGTTGAATGGGAGGCAGACACGCTACCACCACACCACTCCGGCGGACCACGCCACACTTTGTTGAGCAGTTGAGAGGGTAATAATCGTGTGGTTATGCGGTATGTGCTCTAATATTAGTAAATACATGAACCTTCTGTCGAGAAAGACGCTGATGATCTTGAGCTGTTCATTCTTCCTTTGGATTAATAGGTTGGTTTGCCGTGACACTTTTCATAATACGGTTCCGCCTTTAAACTAGAATATTCACAAGGGATAAATTGAATTGGCTCATATTTTTGGTTACACGATATGCGACACTAAATAAATAATCTTGTGATTTCGTTGATGGAGGATGGAGAGAGAGAGAGAGAGAGAGAGGGAGAGAGGGAGAGAGAGAGAGAGAGGGAGAGAGAGTCAAAATCTAGTGGTTTTTGGCGGTTTTGAATAATTTTAGTGAGAATGCACATTTCAATGTTGGCAACACAGTTTGTGTGGCGTACAAGAAAAAGGGTGAGTCAATTGGGGATTTTAAATTTTTATCCACATTGCTCAGTAGTTAGAGCAATTGGACGGAGAACAGGAGATGGCATAGCATTGCGTTTTCAGTCTGACTCGGCCTTTCCAACACATGTATTGTATGGTTTATATCTACATTAAGACGAGCAAAGGATTATTCTTCAATAATATTTACGGACATTAAAAATAGCCGCTCCAAAATAAGCTACATACGTCCACAAGTCACCTTAACCTAATACTCCTGGTCCATTGTTACCGGATTGACACATTCTTTCGCATCAAGTCGTGATCAGAAATACTAACGAATTAATTAGAAAACCACCAGGCTAACTATTAAATCCCGCCAAAATCCGCAAAACTCTCCACCAGAAGACCAAACATAAAATATTCACTCTGTCATTCCAGTAGCGCAGCAAGATTTGGTTCCGGGTGGGGGGGGAGAGTTGTCATTCTTTAAAAAATGTAATTTATTTATACTAATCTAGTCTTCTCCTCTGCTATCAAAAACCTTAGAAGCACTCCATTGTTACAAATATTGTAAAATAATGAGTTAAAGTTTACTAAAACTGCTGAAACAATATAATAGCATTTTTCTGAGGGGCTCTGGGTATATTAACCCCCTAACCACCACCACTTTACTGCATGTTAGCTATCTGAACTAGGCTTGATAGTGTCGCCCTCCGTTTTGTAATGGTTACCATGCTAACTTCATATACCCAAAGTCGCGGGTTCAAACCCGGTGTAAAAATCCTTAGCATGGCTTCCTTCGGAAGGGAAGTAAAGCTGTTGGTCCCGTGTCGTAGAATTACGGCACGTAAAAGAACCTCAAGCCCGATAGAGAGGCCTCTGAGCAACATTAAGCGGTCTTTCACACCCAATTTAGAATGGGACGCTGAGAACCACAGTAGTTAAAGAGCGTCCATAAATAACACGCCATTTATATGTATATATATTAGGCTTGATAGCTGAAAAATAACCGTGTAAGTGCGCTACTCAGCAGGAAGAAATCCAAAGACGTTCTTTTCATTGCAGTTTTCGCTATACAATTTTTATGCCAAAATTATGTTTAACTCGGTTATCCCGAGTCCCACCTTGTGTGCTTGTAAATTGTATCTGTAGGTGTATTTGTAAGTAAAAAGAAAACGGAAAATAAATAAGAAAAACAAAGGAAATGTAGGAAAAATAGAAAAAGGGAGGAAAAAGGAAATAAAAAAAATCTAGACCCCGCTTCGTCCACCATTATACTCTATGAGGTGTAACTTATTCGGTTTGGTTCTGTTCTTGTCTTTGGGGCACTCTACCTGCTCTGTTAAAATTCTTGGAAGCACGCACTCCCTCACAACCCTCAGTTAAATGGCTACATGCTGTTTGCAAATAATTCCTCACCGTATAGAGAGAGAGAGAGAGAGAGAGAGAGAGAGAGAGACAACAGGGTAGGTGTTTCTGTCGCTTTCTTTTATAGACCTGACAAGTTAAATCTCACAGACTCTTAATCTCACTCACGGCTCTCTAGGATCGAATCCCGGCCGCCTATGTGAGAGACGAGCGATCTAGCCCTTCGGCTATGACACCACGTCGGAAATGGCTTACGTTCAAAAAAAAAAAAACTTTATTAAACATTACTGTGTGTTTTAAAAATGTTTTAAAGAGATCTACATTTTATGGTAGTACATTTTCGTTATTGCATAAAATGTATCACTTAGATATACAATATTATACAAAAATCTTTCCGAACGAAGAGGACTTTACAGAAAATTCCCATAAAATTTAAACATATACATTCTGTCATAAAGATACAAAAATTGTTTGAGAAAATCCAAAATTTCAAAAATCTTCCATGTAAAGGGTAATATGGGCGGGAGTATTTTATTGAAAATCTTCGTGTCGCATCTTTGGAAAATCTTCTTCTCAATAAGGATTAGGCCAAACACTTGTTCCAACGCTAAATAAATTGGTCACTAAATCTTTTCAATTGCCGTCCAATATTTCTTCGTTCAGAGGGTATGTAAAAAAAAAAAAAAAAAAAAAAACAACTTGCAGTGGGTATCGCGAAGGGGCCATCTCTGGAAGATACTGAACTTAAATAGCTGGCTGTAATTTATCCTATTTCTCGTTTTTGACTTGCCTATGTTGTTCACAGACACACGGACCTTCTTCTATTTTTTATTTAGGGCTACTCAAAACGTATACTGCATGAAATCTAGGTGTGGCATTTTTGGGTGGAATGCAATATTTTCTCTTATTGTAGACACGCAGTTGCGACCCATTCCATATAAAAATATGTATGCATGAAATTCGGAAATTTTGTTCAGAGACCTCTTTATTAGGCTTGAGGTTCTTTTATTCGTTATAAATTGACGACACGGGAGCACCGTTTTTTTTCTTGTTTTTTTTAACAGTACCGGAGTCTGGGTAGGACTCTGGCGCTGTATCACCTGTTTAGATCCCCCCCCCTCTAAATTTACTGTATGATTACTGGTTTTTCTGTTCCTTTACACAAACATATAACACCCATGCCCAAGGCTTACTTCTCTTCCTAATGAAGTCAAGTTAAGTGTCTTTACTCATGATAAAGAGGTACTAATGCGGATGTTAATTATCTCAGATGCTGTTTTGGAACATATAACTATTAGCATAATGAAAACTGAATTGCGTCCGCAGTAAACAGCGGATATGTATCAGAACAGGCCAAATAAATCGATTCTTAAAGTCTTGAGGGCTCTAGCTCAATACTACTTCAACTAGATGAGTTTAAAACAAATAAAAATAGTCAGTAAACCTGAAAAACCACATTGTGGTCAGTTTTCACAGGCCGACAACGTTTTGCACCTGGAGTATGTAACAGCGGCCCGAAGCTATGATACTACCGACCCAGATAGCAAGCAATTACAGAGAGCCTGGAGCTATTATCGCGGTTAGAGAACGTACTGATTGAACACGGTCTGTTGCTTGTCGGTTTTTGTAAGGGTACTTATACCCCGCTGTACACACTAGTGCTAGGGTTGCCAGATATAGAAGTTCTGGATACCAATCCTGCGGCGAAAGATATTTTACCCTGATTAGCGTGAACTAGGGAGCTGGGAAAGTTGTAGCAGAAATTTTAATTGCAAAATGTTTGTCAATAGCATCTCTACAACAAATTATTGTTAAAAAGCTTATTCTTTTATTTACTTCATGCTAATCGAGAAAATAATTAGCAGAAATAGTCTTATTACTTGCGTCCTTGTAAATAAAAGCGAAATAAGGGAGTAGGTTAAGGTGATAGTCAAAAGCTGATTGCTATGTGACTGAAGTTCCTTTGTTTGTATGGACACGAGTTGACAAATTTCTGTATGAAAAAAGTATAAGTTTTTTTAAAGCTGAAACCAAAAACAAGGAATATCTCAAAAACGATCAACTCCACGAAAAAAATGTATATAGCACACATTTTTTGTGTGGTAATTTCTGTTTGTCCCTTGCAGTTTAGCAGTTATGTAAAATTCAACCAGAATAAAGTAGTATTCAGAGGCTATTCCCAGAAAATTCAAGACATATATTTTATTTGTCAGGTAAATATCTTTAATATACGACATTTTAATAAAAATCATTAGAGCCTTAAATACCAAGTTTTCGTTTTTGAGCTATGCTGTCCACTCACAGCAACAGAAAATTTTAACAGTGTACAATTGCTATATGTTACAATTATTATTATATATGCACAAGAATTTAAATCAATTTAAACTGAACACACATTAAATACCAGAAATATTGATAAATTGCATGCTCCATACACTAGACTAAAGAAAGTTAAAGCTAGTTATTTGATAACCAGCATTATATCCTATAATAAGCTTCCTGACCATATGAGAGATCTAAATGTAATACAGTTTAAGGCTAAAGTAAAAAAAAAATGGTTGATGGACAATGTATTTTACAATTTGGATGAATTTTTAATACTAGAATTGTTATATGACACACTCTTATTTGTATATATTATTTTGACCATGTCTATTGTACTGATGTGCCTAATGACTAAACAAATAAATAATAAATACTAAATACACACACAAAAACGCACACACACACAACACGGACCTGTTTCTGAAAATGCTTTTTTTTTATTCAGGGGGTCCTAAAACATGTATTTTCGGTGAAATTTCGACATCGAATTTTTGGGTGGAATACAATAATTCTCTATCCCTATATACATTGTACATACGGGGCTAGAGAAAGCAATATTTGCTGCAAGATCGTAATCCTCAGGTTTTTGGTTAAGCTTTGCTCCAGCTTTCACTTTCATTCACTAAGCAGGAAGTTTTATAATGTTTGCTCATCTTTCGACCTCACATTCAAGAGATTTCAGTTTCGAATCTCGGTTAGAGTGAGTTACCCGAAAAGCCACCACTGGAATTTTTCCTAATACTGAGGAGACGAATATCACGTAACATTTAAGCCCCATGGAACCCAGGTTCATGAGTATCATTTCACCGATTTCATTCATACGATATGAATTACCACGTTAGAGGACATTAAGCTACAAGATAAACCCCTTAAATATACATTTTTATAGAAACAAAAGATGGCACAGGACCTAAAATAAGGAAGAAAAGTGGAAAAACAGACTAAAAGTGCCTCAGTTAAGGGACCAATTAGTGGAAGACTTGGCAATAGCGAGAATTGGTTTCCAGCCGCACACTTCCTAATCCAAAACTTAGTCACGCCGCATTTGGTAGAGAAATGGGGTAGGGTTATCACGTTCTGAAAAATACCGTAAACACATAACTGTGAACATGGAGGAGGATGCTGAATCAGAATTTGCAGAATTCTGTAATGCTCTAAACAGAGCTAATGAACTGTGCATGCCGTATGCATTAGTCAAGTGACATGTGCCATATCAAGCACCGCAATCATTTAATTTAATGAATTACTTCAAGTTGAAAAATCAGCGTTGATTGATAGATTCCTGTACCGTTATGTCACTGCAGTAAGCATCACTTTCCGTGACCGTTGTTGCCTGGTGACGCATGCTATACACCCTTCCCTACCATGTCACGTACAACGTCTGATACGTGCTCACTTTCTGCAGCGGTCTGTAATATTGCTCCAGGCATTTTAACATCAGCTAAAAGTAGAGCTGACCATCCAGAACGTTATGAAAAACAAGGTGCCACTTTTTGTTTTAACAGCCTGCAAAAGTAGAATTGGTATTATCGTCGGGCTCATTACACTAAAAACGATGTCTCAAACGCTGCCTATCTTGTGTTTGGAAACGACCCAATAGGTCTTTATTGGACAGAAATAAAGTCTGCTGCAAATACTTCACTCGACAATTTACGACTGCACGCCGTCCATGGCTCCCGCACCACTAAGCGCTAATAATCCATTCAGTTATAATCCAGTCCAAATCACAGCACACCCGCGATGCACTTCTTTCTGCTTTTATAGCGAGAAAACGACGTCACAGCCTTTCTGGAAACTTGTAGAATGTAGTAGAAACCGAAGTAGGCAGAAACATCTCGAATATCGGGAAGAATCATGTCGTCTTGAGAACTCTTACGTTCTGAAGGATCCTATTGCGTCGCGCTGTAGTTTACCATCGAACTGCTATGTCTCGCGTATCATCTTCACTACGCAAACCAGCAAACCTGAGAAAGGTCGCACGCGTGGACACATTATCTCATTATTTAGTTTTCCAGATTTGCAGTTAATGCGATCCTTCTTTCGCATAGTCTTAGTTCTTCGCTCTGTTACGAATATTGCCAAGTGGTATTATTATACTTCCTCCTTTTTTCTCTCCCTTCCATACTAAATTCAGCTTTGCATGCACCAATTGGTAACGTAAACTTATTCTGTAACAAGTGTCTTTATTGGTTCAAACATTGGTTACAAATAAAGTCTTTGATTCGCTGCTGCAAATAATTCACTCGATACTTTGACGTGGACAGTTAACGGCTCTCTCACGCCACTGCTGGCACGCCACTGCGCACCTACACTTCACGACTCACAACTCACTGTACACTGGTTTGCACATCTTCCCATCCTTTTATAGCTAAAATGACGTCACAGAAGTTTTGGAAGCTTATGGAAGCCTAAGCTTCTGGAAGATTTTGGCTTCGCAATCCAAGGCTTCCAGTTACCGGCGCGTCGCTTCCGTATTTATCAAGTCTAACGTTATATCGAAGTATTTATCATAGTTATTGCTATTTAAGTAAAGATTTCCTACGCGGGAACTGGAGGCTTGCAGTTCAAATCACAACAGCAGTCCATCCCGACTGAGGGTGTTTTTTTTGTTTTTTTTTGTTTTTTTTTGCTTTCTCTACATAGTACATGGTACGTAAGTATAGAAGATATTGCACTCCACAAAAATTTGATACAGATATTGCACAAGAAATACACGTTTTAAGGTCCCTGTATCAAAAAAGCTCATTTTTAGAAAAAGGTCCGCGTGTGTCCATATGTCTGTGAACACGATAACTCAAAAACAAAATGTCGCTAAAATACCGAACCTGGTATTTAGATCTAGTATCTTCCAAGGATGCGACAGGAAGATTTTGAGGAAACCCCCCAACCCAAACTACCTTTTCAAAAATGTTGATTTTCTTAAAATGGCTCTTACGATTTTGATTTAAATACCGTATAATAAATATATTTACACGACAAATAAAATGTGTATCTTGAATTTTCGGGGAATTGCCTCTGAAGAGCTCTTCATTCTGGATGAATTTAGTATAACTGGTAAACCACAAGAGATAGACATAAATTTACTACACAAAAATGTAGAAAAATGTAGACCTCGTTAAAACATACAATTTATGTAATATACATTTTTTTTCTCGGGGAGTTGACCGTTTTCAGTTTCAAAATACTTTTCTCAAACGGGAACTTGCCAACACCTGACCACGCAAAGAAACGGATTTCAATTCAATAGCAACCAATAGACTAGCGTATTACCTTATTTCCTTTCTACTTATAAGGAATTAAGTAGTAAGACCGTTTCTACTAATGTTTATTTCGATTAGCATGAAATAGAAGAGTAAGTTTATTAAAAATAATTTGTTAAAGAGATGTAGAGAAAGTCATGTGAATCGAACACTTGAGATTTTTTTTCTTTTTTTTTCATCCACGTTTTACTCACTCTCTTAACTAGAAAGTGCTTGAGTGGTGCCCTAAACTTAGTTCTGGAACGTTTTTCCTTTCTTAATTACCATTTCCTGCATCACTCACCGCCTATGATGTCGAGTGTAGTTAGAGTGAGCGGTAAACAGTAACAAAGTAAGTAAACAAACCCAACATTACAGGAAGTCATGTCCATCATGAGTTCGTAGTAACCATCTTGAATGTGTTTCTGTGATGTTAGCGCTAATGTCCCAAAAAGGAATCTTGTAATTGAAAGACTTTTTTGTTATAATCAAATCTAATTCCACCCGCCTCTGTAGTGTGGTGGTAGCGTATCTGCCTCGCATTCCAGAAGTCCCGATTTCGAATCTCGGTTAGGATGTGATACCCGGATAAGATCTTTTTCCGAGTTTCCGCTTACCCGAAAAGACGAATTTCGAGTAACTCTAAGCTCTATGGGTTTGAACATCATTTAACCGATTTTCATTCTTCGCCGACATGACCTACCAGGTTAAAGAGCATAATCCTCAAAAGTCCTCTTCATTCTAGATGACTTTTGCGGTAAACCGTAAGCGATACACAACATTTTCTTACTCAAAAAATCTACATTTATCTCGTTACAGAGATATTCCTTGTTATTGATTAACACTTACACTTTTCTCAAATAGAAATTCTCCATTCTTTTTACTTTCTCTAGCCCCATATGTACAATGTACATAGGGATAGAAAAGTATTGTATTCCACCAAAAAATTCGATACCGAGATTTCACCGGAAATACATGTTTTAGGACCCCCTGTATTAAAAAAAAGCATTTTCAGGAAAAGGTCCGTGTGTGTGTGTGTGTGTGTGTGTGTGTGTTTGTGTGTGTGTGTGTGTATGTGTCCGTGTGTCCGTGAACACCATAACTCAAAAACGAAAAGTAGCTAAAATACCAAACTTGGTATTTAAGTTTAGTATCTTCCAGGGATGCGACATGAAGATTTTGAGAAAAATCCCCCCACCCCAAACTACCCTTTACATGGAACATGTAATAAAATATTTCTGCTAAATTTTATGTCGATAAGCATGAAGTAGATATAAAAAAATCTGATGTGTTCCATTCACATGACTTTCTCTACATCTGAGCAACAAATTATTGTAAAAGGCTTATGCTGCAGTGCCCAGAGAAGAAGCTCAACATAAGATGCGCGAAACGTCGGCGAAAATATGAGATACAAGACAATATGCCAATACCGGAAGCAGCCACCAGAATAGCTTATGCTTCTATTTACTTCATGCATTAACTTCGAGAAAAAGTAGTAGAAATAATCTTATTACTTGCTTCCTTGTAAGTAGAAGCGAAATAAGTGAGTAACATAGGTTAACGTGATAGTCAAAAGCTGGTTGCTATGTGACTGAAGTTTCTTTGTTTATATGAACAGGAGTTGACAAATTCCTGTATGAGAAAAGTATGTTTTTTAAAGCTGAATTCAAAAACAAGGAATATCTCAAAAACGATCAACTCCACGAAAAAAATGTATTCAACATAAGTTGTGTGTTTTAGCATGCTTTACATTTTTTGTGTGTTAAGTTTTTGCCCATTTCTTACGGTTTAGCAGTTATGCAAAATTCCGTAAAATTCATCCAGAATAAAGTAGTCTTCAGAGACTATTCCCAGAAAATTAAAAATATACATTTTATTTGTCAGGCAAATATCTTTAATATTTCATATTTTAATTAAAATCTTTAGAGCCATATTTCAGAAAATAAAAAATTCCGAAAAAAGTTCCATGTAAAGGATAGTGGAGGTAGGGGATTTTCTTGAAAATCTTCGTGTCGCATCGTTGGAAGATACCAAACTTATATACAAGTTTGGTATCTAACGGTGTTTTCGTTTTTGAGCTATGCTGTCCATAGACACAACACACACACACACACACACACAGACGCGCACACATACACGGACCTTTTTCCAAAAATATATTTTTTTTGATTCAGGGGGACCGAAAATATGTATCCGGTGAAATATCGGTATCGAATTTTTGGGTGCATTACAATACCTTCTCTCTGCACTATGTACATAGTACGTGTAGAGAAAGTAATTAAGTAGTAAGACAATTTCTGCTAAGGTGTATTTCGATTAGCATGAAGTAGATAGAAGAATAAGATTTTTAACAATATTTTCTTACAGAAATGTAGAGAAAGTTATGTTAATGGAACATATCAGATATTTTAATACCTGCCTATATTTAGTTTTATAGAGCCTAAATGTATTGGGGCTTAAAACTGCGCTCTTTAACAGAAAATATGTCATACAATATTGAATAAATATAAGAGAAAACTACTGGACAACACAGGCCGCCCTAAAGTTGCTATGGCCAAGAACTCGCAAATGATTTACTATGAAGCACTGGAACGGATCCAGAACCTTGTGCACATTCTGATTACAAGACTAATTTTCCTAGCACAAAGAAGCTTCCAGCCAGTGTTCCAGTTTTAATTGTTTTTTCTTTTCTCGGCTGCACAGGCTCATTTGTCTGGCGCAATGAATGTTTTAATATAAACTCTTTTTGAACAGCCACTCTCGTCTACAACACATTGTTTTGTCTGCATGAAGTAGCCTGTTGAGTTAACTTCTTTTGTTTTCTCCAGCTTGGGGAATGACGTCTGCAATATGCTCACTTGGTCTTTCACTTTGCAACATTTAAACGACCTTAAACACGACTGCTAAGAAAATTTATGGCATCTGTGAGACGTTTAATTACTTTCTTCAAACGTTGTGTTCAGATGGAAACGATGTAAATTTTAAATGTCTCGTTTATTAGTGAAAATTCTGCATGACTAATGTTCAGAAGATGGAAATAACCTTCCTTATTATTATCTTTAATTTTATAGTCCCCAAAATAATACAAAAGTTTAATTTGTATTATTTTGGGGACTTTGACTTAAGAAACAAATTCTGATCCTTTTCTACGCTTTACTGTAGATTTCCTTAACGTTGCTTTTATTTCTTTTATCATTTAAGATTCTCATAGTCATTCTCACACTATCACAACAACGTCACTTTGGGGTGGGTACCTGGATATAAAGATTTTTAGACAGTGAAAGAAAATTGGCAAGAAAAGAATCTGCTCAAACTTTTACAGAGCTTGAACCAGTATTTGGTAATCATTTCTGTTCGAAGAGTCATTGCTGAATGGAATAATTATCGTCACAATTGCGATGGGTCCTAACAAAGGTGCGCAAGCGCAGTAAGGGAACAATGAGCAAAAATAGCCTCCTCACTCCTCCTAAAGATTACCTGGCCACTATAGTTCCCAATTTTTTAAAAAAAAAAAAATACAGTTCCGGAGGCTTGTCAGGAATCCGGCGCTGTATTCTTTTTTTCTCCATTTTTTTCCGTTTCCTATATTTCCTTAGTAGACCTTATTATTCTTAACGTTTTCCTTTTACATATACATACACATAGACACATTTACAAACACAGAAACACCCATGCCCAAGGCGGGTCTCGAACCCACGATCCTGTGCACTACGAAGTGCCAAAACGAAAACATAAACCTCATAGCCGGACGGACACTGCAGATTACGGAAACACCTACATACTAAGTAGCCCAGTATTTTGTGTGTGTGTGTGTGTGTGTGTGTGTGTGTGTGTGTGTGTGTGTGTGTGTGTGTCCCTTTGTGCGTTAAAAGAGTTTTGCAGAACTCGACGGATCAATTCCAAGCAAAGACAGCTCGGTTGGTTTAATGGCGCATTAACGTGAATAGCTTTCATTCCACTATGCTTGCTTATTATCGAAGACAATAGGTGGATAACAATAACACTACTACTGCTACTACTCCTGCTAATAATAATAATAATTGCAAGGGTACAAAAAGGTAACGAAACATTATGTACTCTCATGTATGCATAATTTTCGTTAGCGACGCTTTAATTTTTTTATATTCCAATTTATGCCTTACCTTTTAAATTCTAAGGCCTTATTAGTGGCATTTTTACCTTTGGAACAATTAATTACTCATCAGTAGAGACAAGACTTTTTGTTGACATTTATTTTAAATATCTCATTAATAATTTTAATTGGTGGATTTTGTGTTTAATATAGTACCATAAATTCGCATTGATTTCGTGTAATGTTTTCAGCAGAATTAATGAATAAAATGAACTAAATTAAAATTAAAAGCAACATTAATATTAAAGCACCCTATTTCCAAATTAAACCCTTTTATTTCAGATCAATGTAATCAAATATTACATATCAGAGACCACCAAACTATAACGAACAACAAGCTGTATCATTTTCCTTTTTCATAGTGTTGTCCTTCTAATAAGTTAAGCGTAGAAAAAAATCTCTCAGATATCGCTAGCCTAAGATGATTTAGTCTTCAAGAATCAATGAAGTGATCTAAAGCTTTTATTCTTATTATATCATCGTTTCTTTTACATAATGGAGCCCAATTTAGATCAAGCCAGAAGTCTGCGAACTTTTAAATTGCCTTCTATTTATCTCCAATATTGGGATTCATATTTTTTACGAGTATACTTATTCTGCTTCCAAAGAAACCACTATCTAGTACTTCACATTTAGCTGTCAGCGTATTAAATCAGGTAGTAGCGACTTGTTCAATGACGTTTTCCAGGATTTTGCACAAACTATACCAGCAAATTATTTTATGTATACATGAAAAAATTAATGGTCTTAGTAGTGCAGTTACCATAATACAGAATCTATTCTATTTCTAGTTATTTCATTCTGCGGGTGAAGGTTTGGGTTGTAATAGATATATATTCAGTAGGGCATTTTACTGGCGGCTGAAAGAAGCCAGGAAAAAAAGAATCAGATTGATGAATATGCAGAGTTTAAGCTCGCGAATGTTATGTTATGACCTGAGCCGTCTCCGTCGAATTCCTTAAACGTTTACCACGATTATCATAAAATATAGTCAGATTCCGAAGATATTCCCTTCCACCCAACAATTAGGCACTGAGTTTCATCGGAAATACATTCTTTGAGGATATAATATATATATTAAAAAAAAAGGAGTTTGAAAAATAGTGTGAATGTGTTTGTGTGTGTGTGTGTGAGTGTGGATAGCATATCTTACAAATGAAAAGTCTTTTAAATCTTATCAAACTTCGTATTTAAATTCAGAATTATTATTATTATTATTATTATTATTATTTGTAGTTTAACGTCCTTTAATCCATTAGGTAATATCAAAAGATGAATGAATCGATCTAATAAGTACGACGTCTATGGAGCTTGAAGTTATTCCACATTCGTCTTCTCAAGATAAGGGAAGACCCACTAAAAACCGTATCCAGGTAACTTACCCACCGAGATTCGAATTTGGGACCTCTTGAATATGTTCAGTATTCTCCAGGTATGGGAAGATAATTTTTAGGAACAATTTTCCACCTCAAATTGCACTTTACATGGAATTTTTGGGCATTTTCGATTTTCTAAGAAAATGGTTAATGATTTTTATTAAAATATCATAAATTAAAGTAAATTTACTTCACAAAACAAATTTATAACTTGAATTTTTCCAAAAAAAAATCAAGAAGCCCTTTTCAATCTGGAAGACTTTTGCATAACTAGTAAACGTACTACCCTCTACACAAACTTACCTAGAAATACGTGGATTTCGTTAAAACACACAATTTATGAAAACATTTTTTGTGTAGCTGACCATATCTGAGATATTCCTTCTTTTGATTTAAATTTCCCATGCTTGTACTTTTCTCAAACGAGAAGTCGTCATTGTTTTGTTGTTTTTTTTTCTTTTCGTTTCTTTATTTAATTTTTTCCTCTTAGCCATTACAGGAGAACGTAATTTCAAAGTATCACTTAGCGACCAGCTTGGCCTAGTTTACTGGCATATTTCTCTTTACTTGCAAGGAAATAAGTAATAAGACCGTTTCTGTGCTCTTTATCTTGATAAGTATGAAGTAGGTAGAAGAAATTGCGTTTGTAAAAATAATTTGTTGTGGAATAGGTGGAAAATTCAACACATCAGTGGTTTTTAAATAATAATCTTATCCTCACTGTATTAAGAGTGTTGTATATCGTTCTGAAATTCCATCCCATGAATTTTGGTGTACCTCAAGTGAGAGTATCGGTGTATGAAAACAGGTCCAGACAGAAGCCCTAGCAGTTCATTGGCTTCACTTAGATGCGTTCCGCTTCAAGGCACATTGTACACTTAACATTTGACTTGTGAGATTCCATACAAATGCTTCCACACACGCCGCAATTACATCGGCCCGCTTCTTGCGCGTTAACCGTGCATCGTGTAACACTTGTTCAAGACCTCTCTTAGCTACCTAACAAACTGACACAGATTGCACTGCTCTCAACAGTATGTAATACATACCTTCAGGATGGGAAGTGAAGAAGTGCACTATTTATATCAGCGTTTAAGGAGGTGCGATAATCCTGTATTTCCAGTTTTTTTTTTTACTTTCTCTATACGTAGAGAAGATATTGTATCCCACACAAAAATTCCCTGTCGAGATTTCACCGGAAAATATATTTTGATACTCCCTGAATAAAAAATTTTATGTGTTCCATTCACATGACTTTCTCTACATCTCTGTAACAAATTATTGTTAAAAAGCTTATGCTTCTATTTACTTCCTGTTAACCGAGAAAAAAATAGCAGAAATAGTTCTTATTACTTGATTGAAGTTCCTTTGTTTGTATGGACAGGAGTTGACAAATTCATATATGAGAAAAATAAGTTTTTCGAAGCTAAAACCAAAAACAAGGAATATCTAAAAAACGATCAACTCTACGAAAAAACCGTACCTATATAAATATAAATTGTGTGTTTTGGCGTGCTCTACATTTTTTGTGTGTAAATTTTTGTCTATCTCTTACGGTTTAGCAGTTGTGCAAAATTCCGTAAAATCCATCCAGAATAAAATAGTCTTCAGGGGCTATTCCTGGATAAATTCAACATATACATTTTATTTGTCAGGAAAATATCTTTAATATGCGATATTTTAATCAAAATCGTTAGAGCCATTTTTAAGAAAAGCAAATTTTCGAAAAAAGTTCCATGTAAAGGATAGTTGGGGGTGGAGGATTTTCTTGAAAATCTTCGTGTTGCATCCTTGGAAGATACCAAACTTAAATACCAAGTTTGGTATTCAACAGTCTTTTCGTTTTTGAGCTATGCTGTCCACATACACAGACACACACACGCACACACGGACCTTTTTCTGAAAATGCTATTTTGGGATTCAGGGGACCCTAAATATGTATTTCTGGTGAAATCTGGTATAGAATTTTTGGGTGGAATGCAATACCTTCCCTATACGCTATGTACATAGTACATGTAGAGAAAGTAAAAAAGAATTTTTAGAAAAACGTAAATGTGTGTGTCTTTATGTGTGTGTGTGTCTGTGGACAACATAGCTCAAAAACGGGAATACCGTTTAATACCAAACTTGGCATTTAATTTACGTATCTTCCAAGGATGCGACACGAAGATTTCGAGCAAAATCTCCCCAGCCCAAACTACCCTTTTCATGGAAAAATTCTCTCATTAAAATACCATATATTAAAGATATTTACATCACAAATTAAATGTATATTTTGAATTTTTGGAGCATTGCCTCTGAAGACCTCTTTATTTTGAAAGAATTTTATTGACTTTTCCATAAATGATAAACTGTAAGAGATAGACAAAAACTTATCAGACAAAAATGTAATTCTCGTTAAAACATATAATTTATGTCATATAGGTTTTCCTTGAAGAGTTGACGGTTTTTAAATATTTCTTGTTATTGGTTTCAGTTTTAACTAAAGTTTTTCTCTAACAGGATCATACAAAGCGAAGCTAATCTGAAATATTTTATATAGCGACCAGCTTTTAAAGGATTTAACTAACGCTTTAGCCTAATGCATTGCTTTTTTTTCTCCTCTACTTACAATGGAGCAAGTAATAAGATCAATTCTGCTGATGTTTGTCTCGATTAGCATGATGTAGATAAAAGAATTATATTTTGTAAGAATGGTTTATATTTGGAACAGCTACAGAAAGTTATCTGAATGGAACACATCATATTTTGTTTCTCGCTATTTTCCCTATCTCAGAGTTTGGTGATTGTTTACATAACAGGTCATACGATTGACCCTCCTCTGCCCTTTGGTCTACCCGATTATAGGTGTGGGAATGTGAAGGAAAATATCGATCGCACTGAAACTTTAACCTATGTAATCATATGTTTTTGTTTTCATACAGCATTATCTATTAGGATTCCAATTCAACGTAAACATATTGAACACAATAACATTATCATGCTTTATTTAAATTTGATTTTATTGAATAAATGCATAACTCAAACCAACATGTAAAAATTTTACACTTCCATTCTTTAAACTATAAAATCATCCTAATTGCTCTTACAAAGGTGGGAAATTAAAATTAAACCTCAACCTTCAATTTGTGAATTAGGAGAATATGTATCACAGATCTTTTGATACACTGCATTTTAAAAAGTCCGTCTTTTGGGAATATGACGATTTAAAATTCGTTGATGATATAGTCCCTCGCAGCACTGGTAGATTTCCCAGTTGCGGCGTAAATTAAATAAACATTTGGTATTTCAGCATAATATATTAAGATATTCATTGTGTAAGGAAAGTTTTCGACTGAATCGGTCTCTCGTTTCCTCACTGTGAGTCATGTGAATGCAGATCGGTGGTGTGCGAGCTGTACTAATCACGGAAGTTGGCCGTTTCCAGTTGTTTACATACATCATGTGCTTCATTTTTGACACTACTATTAGTAAGCGGACAAAATCAAATCTACTTAATGTGTTACACGCATTGTCCTGTACTAGATATCAAATTATTTGCACTTTTCACCTCCTACCCTGGATGTGCTCTCAGCCAGATTAACGAAACACAGCATTTAAAGTAATGCATTTATGAAAATTGGAAAATCCACAGTGTGTAAGATATCTTATTGAAATTTATGCTAGTTATTATACAAAATAATAGTGATATTTATGCCATGTAACAAAATTCTAACTTGCATAGTTATTTAAATAACAATATTTACTTTCTTAATTCATTATTCTAGCAAAAATGACCACGCGATGCATTTTTAAAAATATTCACGTTCTTGAAGTTTTACAGTAAATCTAATATATTTCTGACTTTAATCCTAATTAATGTACCATAAAATTATTACTTTTCGTAATCTTCAAAGCTCTTGATTTTTTAAGGTTAATTTAATTCTCAAAATTGGGGCATTATTTCGAGAAAAAAATATGGCAACTTTTTAAATGAACCTACTTTTGAGAGGCAGTAAAAGTATTTTGATACAAATTAATTACAAAATTACACCTTGAGGAGGATTTTGAGGATAAAAAAGCGCTGAAAAAAGTTTTCAAGAAAACGAAGTTTAAAGTTGGACGCATTTATTAATATGCATGCGGCTGCCCATTTATAGCTTCAGTTAAATCGTAGTTAAAGTCCGACAAGTGGAAAAAAATATATATTTTATTACAATTTAGAATTCATATTATCTTATTACGAGAAAATTTTGTTTTTCTCAATTTTATATAAAATTATACAGAAGCATTACTCTGTACTATTTTTTTCAGCATAGACACCTTGTATTGTGTAACAAATGCCTATCTCAATTGCTGCTAAACATTTTTTTTATTTTTCGTTGCTTGAACGCTCGTATTCTCAATTGCTTCAGTTGCCCTTGAATTCAGGTTGTTCCAGTTTGGCCGCGTGCCAAAAGAGTTACGAGTAACTCGCAACTCATAGGGGATTACTTGCAACATGCAATACAACGCAGCATTCAAGACAAGCTATCATCACGACTTAAGTGTTGGTAATAAATTGGCAGGATGCGACTATTGTGGTATGGCCTAGTGACATATTGTCAACCAAACTTCACCTCCACCTTTACTCTGATGTTTGTGGTTGAGTATTACGTGCATGTGATCGACTCATACGAGTAGAGTTGGAACAGCCTGCTCTAATCCAATTGCTATCTCCGAGCTTTCTACCGCAAGTGATCTTCTGCTTCATTTCTTCCTCCTCCTCCACCATCTCCTTCTCCAACGACGACGGCGAAACTATGAAAGGCTGGTGGTGAGTATAGGTGTTGTTGCTGTACCTGCCTTGTTAGAGTTTTACCACAGATGTTGGGGTGTTTATGGGAAGGTAGATAGGTCTTTAGGCTGAGAGTGCTAAGGTGGTAGCGCTATGTTTAGGCTCCCAAAAGGTTGCTTTTGAACAACTCTCAGCTACTTGGATTGATAGTCAAGATTTTAAGCTATAAAGATAATAGTAGTTGGTCAGGAATCGAACTAGGTCGTACTCAAGGAGAGCTGGAGATAGTTCGGCGGTTGCCCAATAAAGAAAAGAAGAAGGGTTTATTAAACAAACGGGCACAGTGTCCTCTAAATCTCTCTGGTTACAAGCTCCCGAATATGTCGTTCTGGGGAATATTTATACAATTATCGGAAGACAGATTTTAAGCGACAAATTACATAAGTACACATCTTCCTGGAGCATTTCAGAGGCAGTTACATAATATTCCTTATAAGGATTCCTCATGTACCCACATGTACAGTTACAAACGCTATGACCTCTTGACCTGTGATAAACTTTTTCAGACCACAAGAGACGATATTTCCTAATATTGTTATACAGAATTATAATAAAATCTCTTCATACAATTTTGTGACATACACCTTCTTAATACATTATTTTCACACATATTTGCTACAAAACATACATACGTGTTATATCATTCACACATACACATTATACTTTTTTCAGGAGCAGTATACTTACCGCTGCTGCGCTTGTGCTCTTCTGTACTAAAATAAGTGTAATACATTTTGAAAATCTCTCCTATAGAGCAATGGTAGTATTTACGTTCAGCTTATTAGCTGTTGGATGATTTAATGCCTTCGTTACCGGGAGTGCCCACAAGTCATGAGGAAACCCGGTAATATCTGATACGGTGTTCTGTAGGTAAGTAGTTCCACAGAAGTCTGACAAGGGTTCTCACGATTCTCCATTCTAGCGTAGAAATTTCAAAGCCCTCCGCTACGATGGAAATGCCGAGGCGTCTCACTGGGAAACCACGGCATGTAGAATACGTGGACCAGAGTCTCCTGTAACCAGAGCACCCAAGAGCCTGCTGCCATGCCCCACACTTCGCAAACACAGAGCATCAGAGGGAGTATTGGCGCCTTGTAGCTTTAAGGGACTTGCATGCGAAATCCAGAACAGGGCATAAGGCGGCCATCACCCCCTTATCCTTGTGCATGTCCCCCACACGTGTTTCCGAAAAGATAAGACCTTATCAGCCTTACCAGAGAGGCTTCAGGTAATCAGAGGAAATAGTGCAAAAATACAACGGAATGTATGCGGCAATCCAATCATTTCTGACAAAGTTTAAAGCCCCTCGTACACGATCAAATTGTTGTCAAATTCTATGTTGTGAAGTTCTATGCTTTACAAGGCTTTCCAAGAATGTTCAAATTGCTTTCAAGACTTTTAAAGTCTTTGAAGGTCTTCAAACCAAATAAGGAAGTACTCTAAGCAGTCAACATGGGAGCTGATTAGGTTTTAATTTTACAAAAGCGAGACATGTCTATACCTCATGGGCTCAGTGGATCACCACAACAAGATGAAGACATGATATATGAAGTTGTCAGGCAGATTTTCGGAGTATACAATAATGGAGTTTGAAATAGCACTGTTAACCTATCAATTTGTGTTGTTTTACTTGCATTCGTAATCTGTTATATGCTAAAGTGTTATGCAATTACGTAAAGGATATTTCATTGCATATTGTTACACCGCGACGCTAATAATAAACTACTTTGCATGTGTTAAATTATCAATGTGTCTTGAGGGGTTCAATTTGGCAAAAGGACAATGTGTAAGTATACACTTATGACACTGCCAAGTCTTACCTGGTCTTGTCAAACCTTGTCCAATATTGTCATTTATTTTTCAGAAATATTTGAACATTTTTCTTCTAAAATCTTGAACTGAAAAATCTGATGTGTTGCATTCATGATTTTCTGTACCTATTCTGCAAACAAACTATTCTTACAAAAGATTATTCTTCTATCTATATCATGCTATACGAAATAAAAATTAACACTATTGGTCTTACTTCTTAGTTCCTTAATAGCAGAGGGAAATAAGGGAATATACCAGGCTAAAGCGTTAGTCAAATATTTTAAAAACCGATCGATATGTGAACAATTAAAGTTCGGTTCGCTCTACATTTCCAGAAAAAACAAAAGGGAGATGGAATGAAAAGGACCCCGTTTGAGAAAGCGCGTAGTTTAAAATTGAAACTAATTGCAAGGAATATCTCGGAAACGGTCAACTCTGCAACAAAAATGTACGTGACATAAATTGCGTGTTTTAAAGAGATATACATTTTTTATGTACTAAGCTTTTGTGTGTCTCTTACGGTTTGCCAGTTTTGCAAAATTCAGCAAAATTCTTCCAGAATGAACAGGACTTCAGAGGATATTCCCAGTAAATTCAAGATGTACATTTTATTTAAGGTGTAAATAACTTTAATATACGGTATTTTAATGAAAATCGTTAGAGCCATTTTTGACAAAAACTAAATCTTCAACATTTTTCCCATGTAGAGGGTACTTTGAGGTGAGGGGATTCTCTTGAAAATCTTTATGACGCATTCTTGGAAGATAACAAACTTAAATACCAACGGCCTTTTAGTTTTGAGCTATACTGTCCACAGACACACACACATACATATGGACCTTTTTTCTGAAAATGCTTATTTTGGACTCAGGGTCCTCAAAACATATTTCCAATGAAATCTCAGTATCGAAATTTTGAGTGGAATACAATACTTCCTGTATACACTGGTTGCATAGTACGCGTGGAGAGTAAAAAGTTTGATCATGTACAAGGGACTTAACATGAAGTAGTACCAAATGAGAGAGAAAGCAATGTGAATGTCACATAGTGTAACACAACATCTGTGTCCAATTTTGTTTGTCGCAAATGTGATTTGACATCATTGGGAGTCTAACCTCAACTCAGTATTCATGCTAGGGTGCTGGAAGATTGCCTACAGATGTTAACTTTTACTTTCACTGGGTGACATACGGCTGAAGAATTAATGTTTGGTAATGTAAAGCAGTACACTGAAAAATAATGTTATGATCCTAGTGCCTGTGTTTATTACGATGAGAATAAATCAGTGCAGATGATTATCGTTCTACTGCGCATGGCTGGAGACCTGACCTTGCTTTACTATTTGAAAGGCAAGAAGTTAGCTCTGCGCACCAATAACTCTCAAGATCACCTTTCCATCTCGGTGACAGACACAATAGAAACATGGATGTTTTCTGCTCCCTTGGTGACATTCATTCATCATCTGCAGACCGTTATGTTTCGGGTTTGGAAGTCATAGCTGTAAATGACAGACAGGGTTTTTGTGACTCTAGAGACTTTATCACTACAGCTTATATTCCCACAAGTGTTTCTGGACCCTCTGGGAGGATAAAGTACTCAAACTAAATGGTCGCCAACGTTCCATTATTGCTTTTTTACCGCAAAGAGAGGAAATATAAAGGATACATTCTATACCGAGATTTCAACAGACACACTTTCTTGGTCCAATGAATCCAAAACGTTTATCGGGATTACCAAGGTTGAGAGAAATTAAGTTTTGTAAGAAAAATTTGTAGAAGAAAGAAACGCTTGTAGGCAAAGAAAATCATAAGAATGTAAAATGCAGCTGCTTTGTAGGTTTGGTACATGTGGTTAGTGAAAATTTTGATTTATAGACTTGGTTGCACAATCGCTTTTCTGTAACACCGTTTTACTTTCTCCACTAAGTATTTTGAACGCAGGGAGTGTTTGTATTCCTCCCAAAAATTCGATACTCAGATTTCACCAGAAATACAAGTTTTCAGGATCCCTAAATCTAAAAAAGACTTAAAAAAGTCCATGTGTGTCTGTGACTATGGGAAGCATACGGTCTAAATACCAAATTTGGTATCTTCCAAGGATGTGAGGGCCACACCGTGGCCGATTGGTTAGATAACTCGCCTCTCACCAAGACGGCCCGGCCCGGATTCGATCCCAGGCGACCACACGTGGGATTTGTGGTGGACAAAGCGGCATAGTAACGATGTTTCTCCGGCTTCTCCGGTTTTCCCTGCCATCATAAACCACCGGTGCTCCATCTTCATTACATGTATGTGCCATGGTAATAAAGCGGGAGTTAAACGCTATCAAAAACAAAAAATAATAAAAACAAACAAAGAAAAACAAAGATCCGACACGAACATTTTCAGGAAAATCAACTCAGACTACCTATCTTGACATTGTTATATTTTCTCAAAACTGGCTCTAACGATTTTGATTAAAATACCATATATTAAACAAATTTACACGATAACACATGCATTGAATTTCTTGTGGACAGTCCCTGAAGTCCTCTTCATTCTGAATAAATTTTGTATAACTGGTAAACCCTAACAGATAAACAAAACTTTACTACACAAAAAATGTAGATTCCGTGTTAAAACACACAAATTATGAGAGCTAAAAATATCCGAAACATTCTCTGTTATTGGTTTCAATTTTAAAAAACCTAAACTTTTCTCAAATGGAGCTCCTCGACCGTTTCATATCTCTTTAGTTTTACTCCTGGGCATGGAAGAGAACCGAATTTCAACGACAATCGCATAGCTACAGTTTTTAAAAGATTTGACTGTCGCGTTATCCTAGTATGTTCCCTTAAAACTCTTCCTTATAAGGAACTAAATAATAAGACTATTTCTTGAGGTGTTTAGCATGATTTAGATAATAGAAAAATCTTTTATAAGAGTAATTTATTTTCAGAACAGATAGAGAAAGTCATGCGAATGGAATACATCAGATTATTTATGCATATGGTGTTTTTTACTTTCTCTATACGTACCATGTACATAGTGTGTAGAGAAGGCATTGAACTCCACCCAAAAATTCGATTCGGAGATTTCACCGGAAATATATGTTTTATGGCCCTCTATATATAAAAAAAGCATTTTCAGAGAAAGGTTCATGTCTGTGTGTCCGTGTGTCTGTGAACACGATAACTCAAAAACGAAAAGTCGGTAAAATACCTAACTTGGTATTTAAGTTTAATATCTTCCAGGGATGCGACAACCTAACTACCCTTTACATGGAACTTTTTTCGAAAAATTTTATTTTATCAAAAATAGCTCTTACGATTTTGATTAAAATATCGTATATTAAGATATTTACCTGACAAATAAAATGTATATCTTGAATTTTCTGGGAATAGTCTCTGAAGATTACTTTATTCTGGATGAATTTTACGGAATTTTGCATAACTGCTAAACCGTAAGAGATGAACAAAAACTTACCAAACAAAACATGTAGAGCAAGGTAAAACATACAATTTATGTTACATACATTTTTTTCGTGGAGTTGATCGCTTTTGAGTTACTCCTTGTTTTTGATGTCACCTTTAAAAACTATACTTTTCTTAAACAGGAATTTGTCAACGCGTGTCCATACAAAGGAACTTCAGTCACATAGTAGCCAGCTTTTGACTACCACTTTAATCTATGGTACTCCCTTATTTGGCTTTTACTTACAAGGAAGCAAGTAATAGGGCTATTTCTGTTATTTTTCTCAATTGGCATGAAGTAAAAAAAAGCATAACTTTTTAACAAGAATTTGTTACAGAGATGTAGAGAAAGTCGTGTGAATCGAACACATCAGATTTTTTTAATTTGTGGTATTGTGGGGAAGCCATGGAGGGCACCTCAGTCTGCGATCCTGGTTTTGAATCCAGCAATTCCTAAAAACAAAACAAAAACCCTTCAACATTTCAGTGCTTTTACCTAAGTTGGCGATTTAAAAGAAATCGAGATTCTAGTTATGTATATGGAGCAACAACTATTAGAACCCACATAACGCCTGAATTAGCATTAGACGCGATTATCAGGTAAGTGCTTTGCGTAAACAGTTGAGAAACTTATGCGGAAGAACGTTTGCAAATTAAGTTGCCTTCAGCGAAAGTGTTTAAATGCATTAACATTCAACCGGCGTGTGTCGTTTATATGTAGGTACAATAATTATTGTGCATATCAGGGCATTTCGCTGGATTACGTTAATGAATTATTCAGTAGACAAGAGAATGGAATTAACGACTAGCCCCACCTCACATAGAAAGTGGGTGTAGCTTTAACACATTCGCCAATAAAATCTACACACAAGCCAAATTTTATTACTCTTCGAATTGTTTCGTCCCTCAAAGAACATACAATGTTTCCAATCAAGGCATGCTGTTAAATATGATCGCTGGAATCCAAAAAGAGCATTTCTACTTTATGTATTTAGTACATAGGTAGAAATTCGATTTCACAGAAATACAAATTTAAGGTCCCCTGTATAAAAAAAACATTTTATCGTGTGTGTGTGTGTGTGTGTGTGTGTGTGTGTGTGTAAATGGAAATTGAATTTTATTTATGGACGCTCTTTAATTGCTGCGGTTCTCAGCGTCCCATTCTATACTAGACATGAAAGACCGCTTAATTTTGCTCAGATGCCTTTTTATCAGGTTTGAGATTCTCTTACGTGAAGTATGTCTTAGCTTTACGGCACATGAAAGAACCCTAAGGCTGATAAAGAGGCCTCTGGGCAAAATTAAGTGGCCTTTCACGCCCAATATAGAATGATTGGGAAGCTGAGAGCCTAGAGTTAGAGAGCGTCCATAAATATAACTCAGTTTAGTTTTTACCATAAATGAGAATTAATAGAATTCTTGAGAAGCTAATATTTTGTTAAATTCTTCTTTTTCTTCTAAGAAGTCAATCTGCTTTATCACGATAAGATGCTTACTTGTTACTTAATAACATTTACACAAGTGGAATATTTTTTCATATAACATTAGAATATTACATCATTAACATAAAATGTATTGGGATACAAAAATGATCACTTTTTGTCTTTTAGGCAATGCAAGAATCACTAAGTTCATACGTGTATTTTTACGTTTTCTACACCTACTATGTACATAGTGTATAGAGAAGGTATTGCATCCAAAATTCGATGTCGAGATTTCAACGGAAGTATATGTTTTGAGGTCCACTGAGTCCAAAAAAAGCATTTTTAGAAGAAAATAAAAGCCTATGTGTGTGAGTGTCTGTGTGTGTGAAGAGCATAACTCAAAAACTAAAAGACCGTTAAATACCAAACTTGGTATTTAAGTTTGGTATCTTCCATGGATGCGACACGAAGACTTTCAAGAAAATCCCCCCAACCCAAACTACCTTTTACATGGAAAAGTTGTTGAAAATTTTGATTTTCTCAAAAATGGCTCTAACAATTCTGATTAAAATACCATATACTAAAACTATTTGCATCACAAATAAGGGAAGAGCTTCTGCAAACCTGTTGACTTCGGATGAATTTTTCTGAATTTTGCTTAACTGGTAAAGCGCAAGAGATAGACAAAAACTTACTACACAAAAACATAGATCTCCTTAAAACTCACAATTTACGTCATATACATATTTACGTGGAGTAGACCGTTTTCGAGATATTCCTTGTTATTGGTTTCAATTTTAAAATGTTAAACTTTTCTCATACGAAACTGGCCACGAAAAGAAACGGATTTGAATCACATAGCAATCACATGTTAAAACATTTGACTGTCGGTGTAGTCTAGTGCATTCCCTTATTTCCCTTCTAGTTACAAGGAACTTAGTAAAACACCGTTTCTGCGTGTGTTTAGCACAATTAGCATGAAGCAGATAAAAGAATAAAGTTTCTAACAATAATTTGTTACAGAGATGCAGAGAAAGCTATGTGAATGGAACACATCAGATTTTTATTCACTAACACTTGAATTTTCATTGCTTATGCTGCTGTAAGTGTTCAGTAATTAGTAATACTGGTCATGAATACGAGGAATCCATTGCAAGTATGACAGAGCATCTTTAAACGTCATGGCATCAATAGGAACAGGATCTGTACATTTGCAGGAAAGGACGACCTCTCTTCTTTAGAGATACCCTTGATGGCTCGCCAGAATACGAGCTGTATGCAGAAAGGGTCATTTGGTCATTCCCATCTAATGCTAGTTTTACAGCAGTACTCATAGTGGATGGAAGGATGTAGTTACTTTTCTCTGATGAAACGTCCTTCACAAAGAGGAACATAGCTTGAAATCTTTCTTTCCATTTTTACTTTCTCTAGTCCCGTATGTACAATGTACATAGGGATAGGGAAGTATTATATTCCACCCAAAATGCGATACCGAGATTTCACCGGAAATGCATGTTTTAGGACCCCCTGTATCCATAAAAAGCATTTTCAGAAAAAGGTCCATGTGTCGTGTGTCTGTGAACACGATAACTCAAAAACGAATAGCAGTTAAAATACCAAACTTGGTATTTAAGTTTAGTATCTTCCAGGGATGCGACACGAATATTTTGGGAAAAATCCCCCCACCCCAAACTACCCTTTACATGGAACTTTTTTCGAAAATTTTTATTTTCTTAAAAATGGCTCTAACGATTTTGATTAAAATGTCGTGTATTAAAGATATTTACCTGACAAATAAAATGTATATCTTGAATTTTCTGGGAATAGCTTCTGAAGACTACTTTATTCTGGATGAATTTTTCATAACTACTAAACCGTAAGAGATGGACAAAAACTTACTACACAAAAAATGTAGAGCACATTAAACACACAATTTATGTTATATTCATTTTTTTCGTGGAGTTTGTCGTTTTTGAGACATTCCTTATTTTTGGTTTCTGCTATGAAAAACAAATACTTTTCTCATACAGGAACTTGTCAACTTTTATCCATATAAAGAAAGGAACTTCATTGACATAGCAACCAGCTTTTGACTATCACTTTAACCTATGGTAGTCCCTTATTTCACTTCTACTTACAAGGAAGCAAGTAATAAGACTATTTCTGCTATTTTTTGCTGATTAGCATAAAGTAAATAGAAGTATAAGCTTTTAAGAATAATTTGTTGCAGGGATATAGAGAAAGTCATGTGAATGGTACACGTCAAATTTTTGTTACAAGTAATTGGATTTCTTTTGGAGATATTTTATCCAGGCATCTTTAGAGTACATCGAATGAGTTTCTATACGAAGCCAAAGTCCCAATCGCTTGGTATATTGGAGGAACAGATCTAGACACGTGAAAATATTAATGAGAGCTAGAAAACAAGTTGTATATCTGTTGTTAGTACACAAGTAGTTCACCAGTCGATTGCATGCTTGCGGGAGGAGTACGTGTCACAGTCAATGTCAAATATCTGTCACGCTTATGCACTGCACCACACTGCGTTGCACTGATAAACTAAACTTATAGGTACATATTCATATCTACAAATACCACTGTACAAAGGGCCTAAGGCCTCCACTTCTTCCGCACCTGACAGTCGTTTGTCTTCACTCGATGTACGAGAATATTGAATAAAGATGAGCGCATATTTGCACAAGTTTATGAATCAGTTTTTTCCATTACAAAATGTCATTGTCATCATCATTGCCATTGCTACTTTCTGCACCATTATCCTGGATGAGAATTTTTTCTAATTGATTTCTACAATTCAATCTTTTTCGAAATTCGATTGTACGAGAATATTGAATAAAGAAGAGCGCAAAGTTTAAGAATCAGTTTCCTCCATTGTTCACAAAATATCACATGCTGTCACACACTTCACCACACATTCGGGCCCTGGCATGTGGTATTCTTTTCTTCTTTATTTATTTATTTCGACTTTAACCTGGTTGGCCATATCGGACGATGAATGAAATAATTTGTGAAATGAGAACTTTTGGAGAACTCGGATGAACGTATATGTTCTTCCTTCATCTCTGCCCCTTGTTTCATGAAGTCGAGGACATTTGCAATTATTTCCCTGCTCTGACTATATGTTACCTTGCCTCTTAACTACTTATTTGAAAATAGAAACAGATACGGGACACATTCGATGCAGACTGTACTGTCTTGCTCGCTGTTACTGTGAATAAGCAGTCGTAAAGGTATCATAACGCAAACTCGGAGTAAGCTAAGCTCGGCAGCTGGATTGGCGGTCAGGATTACGATTCCAAAAGTTTTGCGTCCGCTGTAGCACAGTATGACCTTCTTGAAGTCAGGTAGATCCATAGTAATCCCTGACAGCCAGCTCACTGTCTCGGCTGATAAGAGGTGTATCTATTTGCTTCTCCGCCAATAGATTCTTGCTACGTAAGCAATGATGTCATCCTTGTTGCAAGATGTAACAAACATTCCCTCAATGCAGTTTTAGTTGGTGCGAGTATTCAGTATCCGCTTGCATTGCGCTATTTTGCTTTGCAGCATACTTTTTCTACGTGCCTTAATGTACTGTTGTGTGGAGTGCTAGTGTGCTAATGTTTTAGTTTGTTTGCTTGAAAATGGGGTATGGTCCTGCTCAGCCGAGGACAGGACGAAGCGGCAACAGTGTGACGGAGCGGCCACGAGGTAAGGCAACTGTTAGGAATCACTACGGATCTCTCTGACTTGAAGTGCATCCTTTACTTGAAAGGAACTGTACATATCAGAAAGCAATGACATCATTCCACTGCTGTGTGGTAATTGGTGTACTCAATACTGCGCCTACAATATCACCAAATAACATGTTTTACATGCAAAAGTCCAACTTATCAAATATGTCACTGTCATGTTTTACCGCCGAGCTCCTCAATTTGTATTTACTTTGATCACATATTAATGTATTTCTTTATGGAACAGTGAAAGCAGCGAGAAGAATTCCTGCATTGTTCCTAGAGATTAGTGCATTCACAAAGACAGGAAACTTCCTATTACATTATGTATACATTAGCAGCTCAGAACAATAAACATTGTCATATTTTCATGGAGATGCATAAAAGAACAAGGAAACGAGACAAACGAAATAATACTCACACCCGAATCAAAGCGAGCAGCTCTGAACAATAGAGAAAGCAGTGGTGATGCATTTTCTGCACTCGTCCGAAATGGGTAATGAGGTTAGAAATGTCGACAGAGGAAAGGCCAATTAGATATCCGTCTGTTTTAATTGGAAACGCAGCTAAAGTGTGGGAAAGACAGGTCTTGCATCACAGTTGACAGGTGTACAAACTTTGTGTTTCCTGCCGCGCTGCCTGACTAAATTCTTCTTAAGCTGTAATATCCGGCACCGAGACAAAAGAATAGCGATGTAGCGCAAGATATACAAATATTCTGTTCGCTTCGTCATAAACATTCTGTTTGTTCATCTTCACCGAGATGCACAGAGATAATGAGGAAATTCGTGGTGATGTTAAACTAAGGCTTGCTCCATATAACGTCGCTTCGTATACATTTTGAATGCTTTTAAATTCTTACAAATACAAGCCGTATCCGGAAAGTAAGTACTGGTTTGGAAAAATAGGCCTAAAATAAATATTTTCATAATATTATTTCTTAACCTATTTTTCGACATAGTGACACCACTATTCAAACATTTGTCATAGCGGGGAATCAACTGCTGTATCCTCTCTTCAAAGAAATGTGCCACCAGTGAAGACAGCCATTGCTGAACACCGTGTTTTGTGAAAACACATCAAAAGCATTCCTATTGTGAACCGCCTGTTTTCATGAATTGCCTCATTCACTTGTTCATGAACATTGGATCGTTCATCATTGAATTGCCGAACCGACTTTATCACCATTCCATCTGCCTTTATATTTTCACCGTAAATCTGTACAACCTGACGATAAATTTCAACTAGCTTAACATTTCTTGCGTACAAAATAGTTATTTATGATACAGGAAGTAAAAATGGTGGTTTATCTTGTGAGTAATCCTACAACTCCATGGCACAGCCAACAGAGAGCCTTGACCTACCGCCCGGCCGCTGCGTCCCCATCTCGGCCCACGACAGCGTCATGGATGGGGTGCAGTATTGGGGGGTGAGACGTGGTCAGCGCTTCGAATCCCCCCGGCCAGTTAATGCTGTCTTCACGATCTGGAGCCGCTACTTATCCATCAAGTAGCTCCTCAATTGGCCCCCCTAAAGACCTCACGAGGCTGAGTGCACGCCGGTCCATGTCTCCCAGCGGGAGAAAAATCCCCACGCCGGTACTGGGAATCCAACCCAGGTCTCCCGCTTGGCAAGCAGCTGCGCTAAGGAGACGTTCGAATAATCCTACGAACAATATAAAACGATTTTAACGCGTGTGTCATACACTATTACTTTCTCTACCCGTACTATGTACATGGTGTATAGAGAAGGTATTGTAATGCATCCAAAAATTCGAAACCAAGATTTCACTGGAAATACATGTTTTGAGATCCACTGAATAAAAAAAGCATTTTTAGAAAAATGTCCGTGTATGTGCCTATCTGAGTGTGTGTGTGTGTGTGTGTGTGTGTGGCTGTGGGCACCATAGCTCAAAAACGAAAAGACCGTTAAAAACCAAACTTGGTATTTAGATATATCTCCCAAGGATGCGACACGAAGATTTTCAAGAAATTCCTCCCACCCCCAACTACCCTTTACATGGAACTTTTTTAGAACTTTTTGATTTTATTAAAAATGGCTCTAGCGACTTTGATTAAAATATCGTATGTTAAAAATATTTACCTCACAAATAAAATATATATCTTGAAGTTTCTGGGAATAGCCTCTGAAGACTATTCTGGATAAATTTTACGGAATTTTGCATAACTGCTAAACCGTAACAGATGGACAAAAATTTATCACACAAAACATGTAGTGCACGTTAAAACACACAATTTATGTCATATACATTTTTTTTTCGTTGAGTTGATCGTTTTTTAGATATTCCTCGTTTTTGGAATCAGCTTTGAACAACATATTTTTCTCCTATAGGAATTTGTCAACTCCTGCCCATACAAACAAAGGAACTTCAGTCACATAGCAACCAGATTTTGACTATCACTTAAACCTGTGGTACTCCCCTATTTCGCTACTACAAGTAATAAGACTATTTCTTCTAATTTTTTCTCGATTAGCGTGCAGTAAATAGAAGTATACGCTTTTTGACAATAATCTGTTACAGAGATGTAGAGAAAGTCATGTGAATGGAACACATCAGATTTTTTTTAGACAGTTCCTAATATTTATAGACATATTATAATTATAAATAGGTTGGTTTACCTATTTCACGGAGTTCATGCTTAATGATCTACGATATTCAATTGTTGCCGTGCTTAGCTTCGGTGCTCACAGCATGATGACTTGCTCATACAGAACGAAAACATTTTATTCAACGGAGGCAGTGTAGCAGTTGTAATTTTGCTCTCTCCTCTGCTTGCATAATTTCGCCTGGTACAGCAGATTCCATGCGTATGACATTCAAATCATCCGCCACTTTTTAGGCCAATATGAGCTTTTAGAATCATAGGCTAGCCTACTTGAATGAGGCCGTGGACGCATAAAACAAAGTTGGCTGCATTCGATGTTATAATTTTACAACACCGAGTGGCACAAGTTTCTAATTTTAGCACTACTGACATCTGGTAATACACCTACATCAACCGTCTAAAACAACATTACGGAATGCACTTTTCACTAACAATAATTATTGTAAACACAATACGAGCCGGTTGTAATAGCATCAGTCCTCTCAGCAAAACGAAAACCAAACTGAGAAGGCGAGAGAAGCATGTTGTGCGAGAGGGGTCTATTTGCTCAGGTACTCGATTTGTTTATTTCGAAAAGAATGTATGCAGGTATGTGAGTCTACCATGCTGCCACATCTAACAACTATACTTATGCATTTCCAGGCTTTCATTACTACCGCAAGATCTCTTGACTATATGTTTATCAGTGATAGCGCGCAGGAACTTTTATCGCCAGGGCAGACAGTGTATATGGAGTACTTTGTTCTTGTAGAAGAGTGTTTATATAGCTTTTATAGCCTAACTTGCTTGTTTGTCAGCATTAGAAGGCTACATTAGCCAATCCGGGGAAAGGAAGAGGAAACGTACACTGGAAGAATACATATCAGTGTGGCAAGTTCGCCACCACCTAGGCTTCGGCCCCGGGTACAAACGACGTTAGGTTGAGAACTATTGTACTGTATTAGTTTGCAATACAGTTTTGTTTACAATAGAGGAGGAAAGGAAGGGGAGGGTGAAACACCGGTACAGTCCGGTTAAAGACGCGATAATGCTGGATTTATTTCCCCGTGTTTCTTAGATATATGTTATTTCCATATAGGTAAATGTAACGTAATATAAATATTTTATATAAGCATAAAACTCACTGAAATAAAACAAACCTTCCACTCTTGATAAAATATGTTTTGTAGGTAAAACAACAAGGAACTTAACTTACAATATGCGGGGGAGGGGGGGGGGAGAAGTTTCTCGTGTGCAGTATTTTTCAGAACATGATAACCCTCGGCGTGACTTTGAAGTTTGGGTTTAGGTAGTTTGCGGTTGGAAACCATTCCTCGCAGTTGCCAAGTCTTCCACTTACTGGTCCCTTAGATGGGGCTTCTTCGAGTCTCCAGGAAACAGAGATTTTACTACGTTGCCTCTCACCCCTTGATACAGGCTCCGTCTTTTGTTTGCTAATGGTTATTGCCCAGTGGCAGAGGGGAGCAGTCCCGTTTGAAGGCCACCATGTTTTGGAGAAAACTATATATAGCCTACATTGAGTAGCGAAGCGATATATTGCGTTGTGTATGACGCGAAAAGCGCTTTCGGTTATCAGTTAAGATACGAGTAATTTTGTATTTACAAAAGCTTCTCTCGGCGACACAGGGTGTGACTGTGCAAATCGGAAGTATGGAACATCATAGATATTTATTCTTGTGGATTTATGCTCACTGTCCAAAATTACGTCCCTAATATCACAGTAATATCTGTTTATCCAAGATTATGTCGAACATTTTCGAATTTTGTTTCTACGTTTGTAGAAACCGGTTCTAGTGGCGCCTCTATCAATGTTTGTAGTAATTTATCATCTTCTATGCGAAGTGCTTCGGACATTTCTAAATTTGCATACTCAAACATGGTTATTCTTTTAAATTGATCTGCAAAGTTATTTTTAATTTAGACTAGAGATTCCTTTAGTTCTTCAGATATTAGTAATTTTGATATGTCCATTGCAGCACAACCCTCGTTGTCTAACAAATTTAAAACTTATTTTATCATGGTAACTTGCATAGTATGATTCTGTCACTCAAAGGCTCTGCCACTGCAAACTCAGGTAACGCATCTCTCCCCCCCCCTCCGCTTCAGGTTAAGCTATTTGGCCATCAGGAGAGAAGGAGAGGAGGGGAGGCTAAATGTTTAAACTGCAGTCTTTTAGGAACTTTATTATTGCATGGTAAACTGGTTTTTGGCAAGGCAGTAATATGCTATGTAGTACTGATGCTGGCGGGAACAGGGACGGAAAGCTTATGAAGAGTGCGGAACAGGGAAGAACGTTGGGAATTGTAACGGGGACAATGGAAAAGAGTATGATTCAGGTCGGCGCTTTCTTCCGGGTCAAAAGGACATACTGGGGTGGGATAAAGCCGATGAAGGACGTTAAGCTACAAAAAATAAATAAATAGAATAAAAAAATCTTATGTGCTGCATTCACATAGCTTTCTCTAGCTGTTCCATACACAAACTATTCTTACTAACGATTTTTATTTTATCTACAACATACTAATCGAGATAAACATTAGCAAAATTGGTATTATTACTTGCTTCCTTGTAAGTAGAAGAGAAATAAGTGAATGCATTAGGCAAAAGTGAATAATTTAAAAGCTGGTCGCAATGTGATTGAAATTCCTTTGTGTGTGTATGGTCAGGAGTTGACAAATTCTCGTATAAGTGTTTTAAAGCTGAAACCAATAACAAGAAATATCTCAAAAACAGTCAGCCCTACACAAAATAAAAACGGAATTAAATTAAAAAAAAAACATAAATGACGAAATTTGCGTTTTAAAAAGGTCTAATAAATTTTTGGTGTAGTAGGTTTATGCCTATCTCTTGCGGTTTGCCAGTTATGCAAAATTTAGCAAAATTCATCCAGAATAAAGAACTCTTTGGAGGCTATTCCCAGAAAATTCAAAATATACATTTTATTGTAATGCAGGTAAATATATTTAATATATAGCATTTTAAATAAAATCGTTAGCGCCATTTTTGAGAAAATCAAAAATTTTAAAAATGTTTCCATGTAAAAGGTAGTTTGGGGTGGGGGATTTTCTTGAGAAATCTTCGTGTCGCATCCTTGGAAGATACTAAACTTAAATACTTTGGTATTTGACGGACTTTTCGTTTTTTGAGCTATGCTGTCCACAGACACAGACACACATACGGACCTTTTTCTAAAACTGCTTTTTTCGAACTCAAGAGACTTCAGAGTATATATTTCCTGTGAAATATATATTTCAAAAAATATATTTTTGGGAGAAACACAATACATTCTGTATTCACTGTACATTGCACATACGGGTTAGAGAAAGTAGCAATAAATACTCCAAGCTGACACGATTGCCATAAGCCAAGGAGCTAGAGTGCACACACATTTCTCAAAAGTATTCACCCTGACAGTGCTAATGACTAGAGTAAGCATGTGACTGTTACATTTCACACAGATTTTTTGTTCCGTGTGCTGTCATTTATACACAACTGCTGTGGGAAAGGGCTACAGACAGACAGTTGCATCTAATCAAGTGCACTTTGCATTGCATATCCGGGAGGAGTTTATTTATAGCGAACACTGAGGTAAAGCGACTTCTCGCGTTTGTTTACGAAACATTTTCATTGCGTCAGACATCACAGCTTTTCTCAGAACACATCTCGCGGGCAGATAAGATTACTCAAGTGTTTGAACAGCCACCTATCTTCAGAGGACAAACACAAAAATCCTTCTGATGACGCAATATAACATTATTTTCGGTCAAAAATGTCGTTTTGTTTCTTAGATAATTATGTCCACTTAGCATTCAACACACGGTTAGTTGTATCTAGATATGAACCAATTCTTTGTATACTTTCTCTAGGTAGGAACCAATTTAGTGCATAGAACCGATCGAAGGGGCGCCACGGTAACTTGCATTTGGTACGTCCCTGGTTCGACCCGCGACGACCTCCTACTTTGACCCATGTCTTTTTTCGAGGGCTTTCTCGAGTCGCAAGAGAAATACTGGAGTAGTTCCTTTCATCCCCCAAATTCTCTTTCCCCACATGTCATTAGATTATCATGTCATTCATTCTTCGTCCCGTTGGTTTCCATCTGGAAGTGTCGGCAATGGTGCTTCTGTGCAGCGTGGCAGGGAAAAAGGATGTTCTGTGAAACTTTCATTGTTCCTCGACCTTCGCCTGGTTGCCGTGGTTTAAACACCACCCTTGGGGACGTTGACTCCTAAGTGGGGCGGTGTCCCCGATCTATCCGTCAGACAGCCTGAGAATCTCAATCTAGTAGCTGTAGGAATCCTGTTATTGCTGTGCCGTCGCTCCTGGTTTCGGCCATCCGGTTTAACGAGAGATACATTTTTGGTGCAATAAGTTTTGGTCCACATCTAGCAGTTTATGGCTATGAAAAATTCAGAACGAAGCGGGTTTCAGATGCTATTCTCAAAAAAATTCAAGATATACATTTTTTTGTGATTTAAATACGTTTAATATATGGAATTTTAATCGAAATCGAGCCATTTTTTAAAAATTGAGAGTTTCGAAAAATCCTTCATGTAAAGGGCAATTTGAAGTGTGATGATTTTCCTGAAAATCTTTGTGGCATCAATGGAAGCTACTGAACCTAAATACCAAGTTTGGTATTTAACGACTTTCTGTTTTGAGTTATACTGAGATATGCACACATGTAACTTTTCTCAAATTCATTTCTTAGGACCAGGGGTCCTTAAAACATGCACTTCTGGTGAAATCTCGGTATCGATCTTTAAGATGGAACGAAATACCTCTGTTCTTGCTAGTAAGTTGTCTGTGGTAGATAAAATAGAAACGAAAAGAAACAAATTCCTCTCGAAGTGACAACATTTGAACGATAAAATGAAAACAGGATAAAACACAGTGACTCCATATATGTATCCCAGGCGAATGATTGGTGTGAAATTGTTAACAATTCTATAACTTGCAAATGAAAGTTTACAAAAATCGGCAGTGCTTCTCTGGACCCCGTCTTTACACAACAGTTGACTCGTGCACTCAAGGCTCACACGATCTTCCGGTGACGTCACCATGTCTCATGTCACGATGCCATTAATAATACTGAAAATATAATCCGTGCGACTCGTCAGCTATTTTATTTGCTGAACGTTTTTTCCCACGATTAAGTTTCTACGGAAATTTGATAGCCTGATATCGTATATAGTTATTAAACTGGTTTACATTATACGTATGTAATCACACCTTCCTGTGTGTTCTCGTTACTTGGCTGCTTTCAGGTGTCCTGGCTTTATATTTTCCCTGTAACTGTTTGATGGTCTTAACTTTCTGTTTTCATTATTAATATATCCTATACAATTATTTTGAAGAAAATCGCCAAAAAGGGATTTGGAGGATGAGAAATCGATCTGAACTGATTTCATCTCCAGGAAGATTAATTTTCATAGACTGCTTTGGTAGGGTTCGTAGCTTCAAATACTTGGGTTCAATAATAACAGAAAATAACATAATAGCAGAAGAAGTTAAAGAAAATTAAGCATGGGAAATGAATGTTATTGTGCCCTGCTTCCCTTTTTGAAGTCCAAAGATATTTCCAGAAAGGGGAAAAAGAAAATATATAAAACAGTAATTAAACCCGTAGTGACTTATGCAGCAGAAACTTAGTTTATTTTAAAGCCTGACGAACTTAGACTCGCAGTATGGGAAAGGAAGAATCTATAGACTCAAGTATGAAAATAAGGAATGGCGAATTAGAAGTGATAAAGAACTCCATGATGGTTCCCTGGTTGTGATTTTTATTAATAGTGCAATACTTAGATGGACAGAACATGTAGAAAGAAGTGAAAGAATATGGAATGGAAAACCAGGTGAAAAAAGGTGTGTGGGAAGAACCGAGAAAGAAATGGATAGAGAATATAGAGGAGGATATGAAGGAGCTGGATTTAAGAGGATGGAGCAGGAGATTACAAAATAGGGAAGTATGGGCCTTAGACAATAAGACAGGCTGTAGTCCTTCAAAGGCTGTAATGCAATGGGATAAGTAAGTTAAACAGAAATATTAAAATTAAAAGTAATTGCACAGTAGCGAATTTAAAATATCTGAGGCGAGAATAATCTGACTCGAAACATAACTGTACTTGGAACACTTTTCAAGATTGGTGTATAATATCCCATTTATTAAATATACGAGTATTTAAATGACAATTAAAATTCTTGAATTTTCTGGATATAACCTGTAAGGTACTCTTCGTCGGAAGAAATAAGCAGTGCTTCTGGAAGTTTCTTGCTACATCATCGACAGGTATGAACAGAAGAGAACGATCCCCGGATTAGTCAGTTTAGACAGGAAGTTCGGAACGTGCAGTCGTAGCCGAAATAGCGCTCATTGTTGCACCTGCAAACCACGGCAGGTGTCACAAACTCACACGTAGGTGCGACAAACGAAGCTTTGATAAACGTGCTGGATACACATGTGTTCTCTCATGTAATAATGCATTTCCTAATTAAAGGAAGCCCACGGGTGAACGGCAATAATCAGCTATGACTTTTGAAGCAAGCTGTTCACGCACGTGCGGCAATTACGGCCGGTTAAGTGTAGTCACAATACAGTATATCGGTTAATCGAAAATGTAGATCACGTTAACACACAATTTATTTCGTTTAGTTTTTTCGTGGAATTTACAATTTCTGAGATATTCCTTGTTATTTATTTTGGATTGAAAATACTTTAAACTTTTCTCACACGGAAAGTTGTAAACACCTGGTCCTGTACAGAAACGGATTTTAACCATATGGCAACCAGATTTTGAGAGATTTGACATTCGTTTTAGTCTAGTGTATTCCCTCATTTCCCTTCTACTTATAAGGAAGTAAGTAATTAAGATAATTTCTACTAATGTTTATCTTGAATAATATATAAATTGAAGAATATGATTTTTAACAATAATTTGTTATAACGATGTAGAGAAAGTCATGTGAATGGAACATATAAGATTTTTTCTCTATCGCTGTGTACATTGTAGATAGAAAAGGTATTGTATTCCACCCAAAATTCGATACCGTGATTTCACTGAAAATATTTATTTTGAGAACCTCTGAATCCTTATAAAAAATGTTTAGAAAAAGCTTTGTGTGTGCGTGTATGTGGACAGCATAACCCACAAACAAAAGTCAACTAAATACCAAACTTATTATTTAAGTTCAGTTATTTTAAGTTCCTTTATGTCTAAAAGGAAATATATAATAAAAATAGTTATACAATTGTTTCTAAATTTACTTGAAATATTTAGAAGAATTCGCATTTATAATACCAGTGTGCTGAAGAATGGGTAGAGAATATCATGTGTATGTAACATATCAAAATATTATTGCTTATTGCTAGGTTGGTTTCATTTATTTCTCTTAACTGTTCCTTTTTTACCATCATAGGGCGCAATAATGATCAGAATACGTTTTACCGTTGTTCTGTGAGTTTTTATTATTGTTTCATAAATATTAATAATGCTTTATTGGTAATGAAATGTTTATCGTTTTTAAGGATATCTAGTTTTTTAATAAACAAATTTAATTCGGGAAATATTTTAATTATTTTTATTTAATTATTAGAATATAAAATATTTCTAATTTTATAGGGGGATAGCTTTTTAAAAAATAAGATTATAATAAGGTATATAAATATCTATATTTTAGATACTATCTTACTTGAACATGTGTGTCTTAGTTTTTCGTGTTCACTTTTTTTTATTTCTATTTAATCGTTTTATTGTTATTGTTATATTACGTTATATTATAATATATAATACTATCGTCATTGTTTTATTTTACGTCGCTTTAACTTTTTGGTGATATCGCGAGGTATCCGTTCGGTATCGTATCACCTTATTGGCGATTTGTAGTGGACAGCCTTACAAGACTCATTCCCACACCAAATTCGCTTCGTGACAAGCAGATGACGATAGATTGCTTTCAATATTCATAGTCAGACGAAGGAATTCAGCCAATCGTCGAGATCTCTAGTCTAATTGCTTCCGTCATCCGTAGTCAGATGGTGCAGTTCAGCCAGACTCGATGCCACAACCCTATAAACTATACCTACTACTTTGCTCCGCGACAAGCAAAAGGCGGTAGGGTACCATCCGTTTAGCTGCTTTAACTATCTGTGGATAGATGGCAGTCCTCTCGCTATTGCCATCTAGTTTCAGTTTTATTATTGTTTTAGAATGAGGGTTGGACTTTCGGCCGTGATTTTAAATATCTAATCCGGTGTTTGCCTTCGTGGTGGCTGAAGGAAACCACGAAGAAGCCCCAGTCAAATTGGTCAAACTACGGGATTTAATCCCAGGACCTCCGAATGTAGACCAAAGACGTTATCACCATCCCGCTCAGTAATTTAGTTCTGTGTCTTACAACAGCAGTACGGTCTGTGGGCCCGTGCGATTTATAGAGAATAGGTATGTTTAATTTTTTTATATTTTTAAAAAAATCGGATGTGTTTCATTCTCATGACTTTCTCTAGCTGTTCCACATACAAACTATTCTTAAAAAAGGTTGTTCTTTTTTCTACATCACGCAAATCGAGATAAACATTCGCAAAATTAGTCTTACTTCTTGCTTCCTTGTAAACAAGGGAAAATAGGATATATTGGGTTAAAGCGATAGTCAAATCCTTTGAAAGCTGGTTGCTATTTGAAACACGCTTTGCATACTCCGTTTGACAAAAGGCAGGTAGTTTAAAACTAAAACGGAATATCTGAAAAAACGGCGGCCAACTGTACAAGAAATATATACTACATAAATTATGTGTTTTAACCAGATCTATATTTTTTGCGTAGTAAGTTTTTTTCTATGTCTTATGATTTAACCGCTATGTACAATTTTGCAAAATTCATCCAGAATAAAGAGGTCTTCAGAGGTAATTTCCAGAAAATTCAAAATATACATTTTATTTGCGATGTAAATGTTTTTAATATACGGTATTTTAATCAAAATCGTTAGTCATTTTTGAGAAAAGCAAAATTTTCAAAATTTTTGCATGTATTGAAAATCTTCGTGTCACATCCTTGGAAGATAGCAAACATAATTACCACATTTAGTTTCTAACGATCTCTTTGTATTTGCGCTATGCTGTCCGCAGACACACAAATACTGATTTTTTTCTAAAAATGCTTTTTTCAGCCTCAAGAGACCTCATAACATATATTTCCCGTGAAATCTCGATATCAAAATTTTGGGTGGAATACAATACCTTCCCTATCTTCTATGTACATTGTGTGTGCATACGTGCTAGAGGAAATAAGCATATACTCATTCATTTACCTTTTATACTTGGATTGGACTGAGGTTGAACAACAGTGTATGGCCTATTTAGATATGTATAAACATTGTGCAAATTATTCGCATGGGTTGTCTAGAAAAATAAAACTTTTGTTTGCCTCTGATGCTGTTTACATTCATACTTGTCTTAAATCAATGCTTATACTACAAAAATGTGTAATGATCTTACAGCTGGTTTAACCTCGCAACAAAAAGTAATAACGTGGGAGATCCAGAGATGAGAAAGTTGTCACAGATGGTAGATAAAACCTCATGGTGACGTTTAATGCTTCGTAAACAAAAGACATACTGGACAACGCCTACTTTATGACTCAAAATTACAAGAGCTTTGTTTAAATAATCCAGCATATTCCTTTTAGAGCAGCTAGGATTATAGAAATAAATCCTCTCCTCTTGACGGTACTTTTTTTGGGGGGGGGGGCTCTTTTGTTTCAAAATTACTTCTTATTTGTTCCAGACAATACATTTTTTCTTATTATAAAATTCAATTGTAGAATTAAATTTCGGAAATTAAAATATAAAATACATTCAAAGTCCATAAAAGATAGGTGTAAGACACCTATAGTGTACTGCGGCACCATGGTGGGAACTGCATTACTACAGCATCAAGAAATAGTTCAAAAAGGAAAGATGAAGTCCAGATTTCTCTATTTCTGAGGTTCTGTTATGCATTGCTACATTGTGTACACATGTATTGTACATTATATTTTTCATAATCGCGGGTTTTATTATTCTGATTTAATTATTAATTTAAAAAGGTCAAATAAACTTACCCGTCGTCACCTCGATTTCCAGTAACTCAATCCGGTCATTTCAGTAACTATAGGTAATTCAATGTAAACCATTGGGGTCATTCACGATGAACATTATACGTAAGAATAAACGTAAATGTAGACGTTATAAGTTATAGTTATTGGCAATGAATCAATCATATATATAAAGATTTTGAGTTTTTGAGTTTTTGTCTACGTCAAACATAAGAAGCTAGCCAATCAGAGAACGATTCTCATCACTTTATCATTCTGTCATTTCCACAATGTTGTCTCGCCAATACACAGTCTGTGTAAGAACATGGGCCAGTAATTAATGGAATATCTGTAAAAATCGCAGCAAAACAAATTGTGATGGTAGACGGTGATTTTTAATGAGTTTAATGTCTGTCAGCCCAGTAGCTAGCTCTTGTTTATTTTGATTCTTGTACATAACCTCTTTTCTCGGTGGTAGCTTCGTAGGCCGCCATGTTATTTTAACAACGCTCTCTTACGATTGGCTGCTGCTCTTTGTATTTGTGGACGTGAATAAGCTTTTAAGCTATATTATTATTATTATTATTATTATTATTATTATTATTATTATTATTATTATTATTATTATTATTATTGTTGTTGTTGTTGTTGTTGTTGTTGTTGTTGTTTTAACACGGTTGGTCATATCGGATAATAAATGAAATCGGTGAAATGAAACTCAATGGATCATGGAGTCCATGGAGCTTAAAGTTACTTGACATTCGTCTTTTAAGAATAAAGCAAACCCCCCCCCAAAAAAAAACAACATCCGGATAACACCTTAAGCGAAATTCGAATTCGCGACCTCATGAATGTGACTAGACACGCTACCCTGACAGTACCGAGACGGGCTGTTCGTTATTTTAACGCTTAATTTTAATTGTGAGTGCCCCGTTAAATACCTTAATTTAGGAGACTTTGAGTGAATTGTTTGATAATTGATACAGTGACTCAAAGCGATTGTTTAATGATGATAATAATCATATGGACGAAAGCAGAGCTTTAAAAACAATTTGAAGTGGAAAACGTGGTTTATGAAAGTGCATATGTTCAAGATGCATAGGAAATTGGGTGCGCACCATTTATTCCTGAAAAGTATAGAATGAGATACGAAATATTCACTCACCTTTAACTATAGCTAATTAGTTTGCAATACTATTTAAATAATAGAGGCTATTCTGTTCCAAGTGTGCAATTCACTTTTATCTGTTATTACTGATTATTAAAAAAATATAAATTAAGACTTCAAATTTTTTTGTGTAAATATCATCGGTGAAACGTAAAAAACTCACGATCGTGCAAAAAAGTTATTCTAAAGCCATGAATAAAATTAATTATTCGTATATTTTTACTTTCTCTAGCACGTACGCAGTAGATAGAAAAGATATTGCATTCCAATCAATGACTATCACTTCAACCTAGTGTATTCCCTTAGGAAAATACGAGGGTAGTCTGAAAAGTTTCCAACCTCAACATGAAGATGGCAGCACTCGTAAATAAAAGATAGCGAATTTCGTTGTTCATCTGTTGACTGTTACTAACCAAAGTTTCAGCCATTTTGGACGCTCAGTTGTTATGTAACAGTCGTTTGAGTGAAGTGATGTGAGTGTTTTTATGGACAAAATCGATTATTGAGCTGTCATTAAATATTAGTTTTTGAAAGGCAATCCGCCTACACAAATCTAAGATGAGTTGGATTCTGTGTATGGGGACTCTGCACCATCATTTATCACAGTGAAATTTTGGGCAGCTGAATTTAAACGTGGCCGTAAGAGCTTGGGAGACGATGAGCGTTCGGGACTCCAAAAACTGCAACTACCGACGAAACCATCGCCAAAGTTCACCAAATGGTGCTAGACGACCGCCGAATTAACGTGAGAGAGATAGCAGAGGCTATGAACATGTCAAAAGAACGTGTTTGTCACATATTGAATCAACATTTAGACATGAGAAAACTGTCCGCGCGTTGGTGCCGCGTTTGCTCACGTTTGACCAAAAACGTGTTCGAATGAACATTTCCAATGCAGTTTAGGCACAATAAATCCGAGTTTTTGCGCCGATTAATTACTGTAGATGAAACTTGGATACACCATTATACGCCCGAAACAAAAATACAGTCCAAACAGTGGACTGCAAAGGGGGGTCCGGCTCCAAAAAAAGCAAAAACTTTTTTCGGCGACTGTTTTTTGGGATAGTCATGGAGTTATTTTGATCGATTATCTTAAAAAAGGAACAACCATTACAGGAGCATACTATGCATCATTACTTGACAAGCTGAAGGCAGAACTTGCAGGAAAATGGCCACGTTTGCAGAAAAAGAAAATCCTGTTTCACCAGGACAACGCACCGTCTCAGACCTCAGCCGTTGTAATGGCGAAAATCCACGAATTATGGTTTGAACTGCTTGACCATCCACCTTACTCACCAGATCTAGCCCCAAGAGACTTCATTTTGTTCCCTCATCTGAAAATTGCGCTCGGAGAACAGAAATTTTCGCCAAATGAAGTGGCAATTACCTTCGTGAACAATTATTTTGCAGAGGAAAACGCCGAGTACTATTTGGACAGGTTACAGAGATGGTAGCATCGCTGGGAGAAATTTGTAGAGTTACAAGGAGACTATGTTCAAAAAAAAAATCTGAAAAAATGTCTTGTATCTTTATTAGGTTGGAAACTTTTCAGACCACCCTCGTAAGTACAACTGAATGCGGTTGTTAGGGGAGGTCGCTGGTGCAGCATGGCAAGGTTTAGTGCGGTCAGAGGGGGCTGAAATATGATGTAGTATAGCCTGACCATCAAAAGAACAGCACAGTGTATGTAAACAGGAATAAACTAAACGATTCACAACAGGTTAAACTTGCTGTTTTCTTTGTCACTAATGAATATTAATTTTTTACTTTATGGGCGTATGAGCACGCGCGGCTGTTTGCATTTTGACTTGATTCGAACCGTCCATTGTAAGAGAATCAGCTGCTGCATTCCAGTATTGCCGAACTGTACAGAGCATGCACCGGGAGTGATGACGTAATACCGCTTATCTGGTTTTCTTTTACGCAAGCTACCACTCGTGGCCGTGTGTATCCTTTTTTCAGACAGGTGATTTAAAAGCATTCCTACTAAGTTTATGGAAGAATAAACTTTTGAAGCATATGGAAGAATAAACTTTTGTAAGAATAATTTGTTGCCGAATAAGTAGAGAAAGTCTTGCGAATAGAACACAGAAGATTGTTTTCTTAACCCAAACAGTACAATATTTATAACGTTATAAAGAGTGAAATTAATTTTGAAAGCAACTATATATTCGCGAACGTATCTGCGGAATCTTCTGGGTCCCAATAAAATTTAAACATAATACGACTATCAAAATCCCTCTTCAACCTGAAATGTAGTCAGGTATGGGTAAGTGAAAGCATGAAGAGAAAAGGAAAAAGCTCTGGCGCGTAGATATCTGACACACAATGTTGACTGGCCGGTTTAAAACCCTTTTAACGGCGTATTTCATGGTCTGAAGTCATCGCTTAAACGCCTCAAGATGCCATCATCATCGTCGTCTGCTGCAAATCACGGCCTCCTTCAAATAACTATGATCAAACGCAAGCATTGTTTCCACGACAGCGACCACGAAATTTATTTCTCCCTTTTTAATGATCCGGAAGAAAAGTTGCGAGTATCAAATCTTAGGTCAGGGTAACTCTGGCCTTCAGATTTAGTCACTGTTTGTGGTCACCTTGAGAATGTTGGTATCATTGGCCTTCTTCCGTGCATTTGTTTTCTCTTATTACTGAACGTTCATTGCTAGGTATTTGCTTTTTAATTAGTTTAGGTGATGGTGTACAACTGAACAACTGTATTGCCAGACGTTTCAAACAATTTACAAAAATACAACATTCACTTTCATACGTATATGCGTAAATACATTTAAAGATGAAATTCCATATCTATTTTAGTTTTCATATTATACAAAAAACTGATGTGTTCCATTCACATGACTTTCTCTACGTCTCTGTAACAAATTATTGTTGAAAATCTTATTCTTTTATCGATTTCATGCTAATCGAGATACACATTACCAGAAATGGTTTTATTACTTGCTTCTTTGTAAATAGAAGGGAAATAAAGGAACATACTAGGCTAAAGTAAAATCTTTTAAAAACTGTTGCTATGTGATTGAAATCCGTTTCTTTGCACGACCAGGAATTGACAAATTCCCATATGAGAAAAGTTTAAATATTTTAAAACTGAAACCAATAACAAGAAATTTCTCGGAAATGGTCAGTTCTAGGAAAAAATATATAGTATATAAGTTGTTTGCATTTTTGTATAGTAAGTATTTGTCTATATGTTACGGTTTACCAGTTATGCAAAACTCAACAAAATCCATCCAAAATGAAGTGGTATTCAGAGGATATTCCCAGAAAATTCAAGATATACATTTCAGTGGTCATCTACCTACAATATGCAGTATTTTAATCAAAATCGTTAGATCCATTTTTGAAAAAATCAAAATTTTCTAAAATGTTTCCATGCGATGGGTAATTTTTCTCAAAATCTTCCGTCGCATCCTTGGAAGGTATTAAACTTAAATATCAAGTTTGATATTTTACCGTACTGGCCTTTCATTTTTGAGTTATTGTGTTCACAAAGCCACGGTCACATAGACACAAACGACATGTTTCTAATTTTTTTAGTACCTCGATATTGATTTTTTGGGTGGAATACAATACCTTCTCTACATACCGGAAGAAAAGCAAAGCCGTTGGTCCCGTGTCGTAGATTTACGTCACGTAAATGACCCTCAAGCCTGCTTAAGGGGCCTCTGAGCAAAATTAAACGGTATTTCACGCCCAATATAAAACGGGACGCTGAGAACCATAGAAGTTAAAGAGCGTCCATAAATAAAACTCTATTTCATTTCATTGCTTATATGTAGACAGTGGAGTTTAACAAGTGTCTATTTTTTACTTTAACATAAATTTTCCTCCTTTCATATGCCGGTAGTTTTGAGGTCACATTCATAAGGTATGCGGTTCGATTCCCTTTGGATGGCCACACTGATCTTGCGTTTTTACATGGTCGGTAGGCGAATGCTGGAGTGGATTAAATACAACCACAAATTTGCTGTGCCTCAATTCCTCTTATTTGGTTTCCTTTCATCATGTAGGGTAGTATGGTTAAGTACGGTGGACGGTAGTGTGTGGCGTATGAGGTAGATACGCTTTGAAGAAAGAACTTTTCTATTCCGCTTGGAACCATATCTGAATCTGGCCGTGAGATTAGGGGGCCCCTCTGAAGGGCGGCCAGGTATGTTCAATTTGGAAACGTTCAGGACCCCACCGCGCTATGGTGGTCGCCATCAGATATTTTACCCTTCATACTCCCTCTAGCTTCAACATTCCCTAGGTTTAGTACGTGCAATAGGTCTAGTTTTGGGCGCAGGCTAAAATCTTCCTCTTCTATTTTTATAATCTCTAAAGGCTTAGTCCTATTATTATTATTATTATTATTATTATTATTATTATTATTATTATTATTAAAGTAAGAACACGTTTTAGCACTGAAATACATTCACTCATACAACTGAGCAGATATCAATTATTTGTCTATTAACAATTAAAAGATAGCTTGGATTATTAATACTGAATGGTTTCCTGGGTTATCAGCTGAGCCAAGTTAGTGAAACGGATTCTTCTCCAACTCTGAAACCCTTGGTACTCAAGGTTTGAAGCTCCATTGCTTTCTTCAGGAACAGATGAAGAAGGCCGTGGTCTGTTAATCGAAAGCTCCAGAGTTGGAGATGAATCCATCTTCTTCTTCTTTTTTGTATTTACTTATTTTGTAGCTTAAAATCTTTTTACATGGTTGGTTCAATCGGGCTATAGATGAAATTGGTGACATGATGCTCAAAAGATCTCGGGTCTATGGAGCTTAAAGTTACTCGACATTCGTCTTCTCAAGATAAGGTATATCTCCGAAAAACACCTTATCCGGGTAACCCACCCTAAGCGAGATTCGAGCTCGCGGCCTGTTGAATGTGAGGCAGACACGCTACCACCACGCTACCTAGCAGGCTAATCCAATTTTATTAACTTGACACGGTTGATCACCCGTGAAACTATTAGGAATGGGGATAAGACGGAGGGGAGACGGCACCCAACCTTATGTTGGTTATTGTACTTATACCGAACGGGTGGGCGCCCCGGTAGAGAGGGGTGAGGTGATAAAACGGGTGGCCAGAACCAGGAGCTACGGTACGGTCCTACGGTTTCTGGATAGAAGCACCCCGATAGCTCGACAGGCAAACCAAGGACCTCGTCCCACAGGTGCGGTCCTCATCCAGGCAACCAGCCGAAGCACGGTTGCCAGATTGGGGAAAGGTCGCGGATAGCCCGTAAACTTTGCGACTGACTTTTAATCGAGGTGATTTACTAATTTTTGGGTTACTTGCAAAACCATATAATTTAAATTTGTTCCTAAAAAATTACTTAATATTGTTTCATAAATTAATGCATTAACGAGTATGTTGATGGTATATTCGTTTAGTAACTGCTATGAAAATAGTGCTAGTTGTAAAACACCTACAATCAGACAAGAGAAGTATTGTTGGTTTTTTTTTTTTGGTTTTTTTTGTGTTATGTTGCTAACAGCGCAGTGACGCCGATTTCATGAGCATTATTTGAATCAAATACCCCAGTTCAGTGCAATACATCTTAATATTTTGTGTAGTTAGTGTTTCTAATATTGTAATTTAAGTAAATATTGCGTAAGTGAGAAAAATGTAATAAACGCATTAACAAAAAATGGCTTTCCTGCTGTACAAGGGGTCTCGGTTTCTATTTTCGGCTGGAGGTGCGAAGTCGTCTCTAGCCAAAATAGTCCCTATTCTCCCCAGAGTCTGGAAGTATGAATGGAGTGTGAATGTATGTGATCTGATGAATAAAATTCAAAGAGAAACAGAAATCTAATGTCAACAGTACACGAGTTCACAGCATTCTCGATAGGCAATAAATTTAAGAGAAAAATAGGACCGTGCAGTTAAAGCCAGAGTATAAATAGAATAATGATGATGGCGATGATAATGAATTGGTTTGTATCCTGAACTAAAGAGCTTTATGAAGTTCCAGGTGGGATTACATATTTGTCTATTTGTGTATAGTTTGCAACTAAAATTGCAAATGGGCTGACCTTAAACATGCAGAGTCAAAAAAATAAACAAGATCCGACATAAATAGTTTCTAAACTAAATTTTAGAAACGTTTTTCAACACCGCCCCCCCCCAAAGAAAACAACAATATGAAATTGTGCGACTTCATTTTGGGATTTTTAAAATAACTCTGGCGATATAATGTGAAATAAATCTGGCAACCCAGAGCCAAAGTCGGTGGAAGGAGAGACTCACACGCCACGCTGCACCAAGCACCATCGCTGGCACTTCCAACTTGAAAGAAACCAAAGAGATAAAGATGAATGAAATGACAATGGAAACCACATGGTGGACAGGAAATTCGGGGGATGAAAGAAACCTACCCAGCATTCAGGAAACTTCCGAAAAAATGCGTTAGGCAGGTCATGAGGATCGAACCCATGATCTCCCGAATGAGTCATAGGCGAGCCATCCCGCTGGGTATTATTAGTGTTATTCACTGAGATTATTAATGTTTATCATAATTACGAATCTGAAACAAGAATTGAATGTTTCTTGGTTACATATATGCTTTAAATTTTCACAGGCTTTAAGCCAGGCGTTGGATTTTGAAACCAATATCGACGTTTCGGAGGCGAAAGCTATTTATAAACAGAAAAGCTATCACATGTTTGAGATTCAGTTATCCTGACGAAGGGGACGATGCACGCTTCCAAAACGTCCATGTCAATTTCGAAAACCTTCACTTGGCGTGGTGCCCGAGAATATTCAAAGGGAATTTTAAAACTATTTCTGAATGTCAAAAGGGCTTAAGTAAAACTGCCCACCGACTGAGTTATTACGATACATTCATTTACTTTTATTCGTAAATCTGTTTACTCTTTGGTTTACTTATTTAGCTATAGATTATTGTGTTCCATTAAAAATTCTAGTCACAGGGAATAAATTCTTTGAGATCCTTAGAATAGCCAAAAGGTAATTTTAGAAAAATATGCTCCGGACAGCATAGCTCAAACAGGAAAAATCTAATATATATAATTCTTGACAATTAAAATCACCATCTTCCAAAAATTTGAAATGTCTTTCTCAGAAATCCTACCACCTCAGAGTTTGTACCTGTTAAATGAAAAAAAAAAAAAAAAAAAGTCATTGGCTTTTATTCTTCAAAATTGAGTATAACAAATGTTATTAAATTCTCTCTTTCCTATTACTATTGTCACATTTAGATTTCTTTCTACTTCAAGTTAATAGAGACATTTGCAGAAGTAGTTTCAGTAGACATTTCCTTTTTGGTGCAACGGATGCAGGAGGGGGAAGTGAAGTCAAAGTCAAATGTTTAAAACTTGGGTTGCTGTGTAATGGCTTTGAAATTCCAACTCTGCATCGTAATAAATAAAACGGCAGTGACTTGCCATTTCAAATACTCTAAGGTATCGAAAAATTCTAAGAGCAGTGGATATTACGGAATTTATATACATTTATGTGCAATTTATTAGCCAGAATAAACGTATCTGTTTTATCAAAATTGTCACAGTCATTTTTGAGAAAAAAAATTCAATTAATAATCCAAGTAAAGGATGGTTTATAAGATATGGACAAAAAGTTACTATACAGCTTCTAGTAACTTCTTTGACGTCATTTACGTCTATATAAGGAAGAGTTGCAAGCTACGCTAGTCAGTCTTGAATCAGTCTTCGACTGCGAGTATTAGCACGCAGTGGTGCGAGAGAGCCCTCAACTCTACGCGTCGAAGCGTCAAGTAAATTGTTGTGAAGTAGTGAATTAAAAAATTATTTACAAAGAATTTAGAGGTCTATAAATAGACTTTTGTTATAATACTATATACTTAAGATATTTTCATGACAGGTGAAATGCATATCTTGAAGCCCTCTTCATTCTGGACGAATTTTGGTAAATGTAATAGCTGGACAAAATCTTACTGCACAAACAATTTCGATCCATTAAAACACGCAATTTATATCCTAAATATTCTTTTTCCCCTTTCTTTTTAGCGTTAACCATTTCCGAGACATTTCTTGTGATTAGTTTCAATGTTTCCACACTTACATTTTCCTCAAATTGTAAACATTATTCATGTATTTTCATCCTGGTCATGTAAAGAGCGCAAGGTTTAATACCATCACATGCGATCATCTTTTAAAAAAAATCTTTAGTCTAGCATATTCCCCTATTCCTATTGAGCCTACAGGGATATATCTAACAAAGATATTTTTGCTAACGTTTTTTCTCGGTTAACATGAAGGAGATAGAAGAATAAACTATAGCAATAATAATTTGTTGCAGAATATGTGGAGAAAGTCTGCTAAGACCCGCTTTTTATGTATTTGACCATGAAAATCCAGAAGGTTATGTTTAATTCTGGAATCACTTAGGTTTCTTAAGGATTTCTCACATAAATTGATTGTTTTTTTTTTTTTCTTCTTTTTTCTTCTTTTTTTGTACTCTGAAAACCAATTTTTATTTTGGCGATATTTTACCTGCAACTATTTTAAAACCCTTTCCAAATTTTGTCAAAGCCTCCTTAAAGTAATGCATGTATGAAATTTGACCAAAGATTATTAAAAATATAAACCTTTTTGCATAACAAAACAGTATTCATTTTAAACTTTAAAAACATTTATCGTTTCTACCAATTGGAGCATTTAACAATTAACTGCAGATATAACTGGACAGGTGCATGATCGTTAATATGTACATACAGCTTTATAACTTGTTTTCTCATAAACCTTTTGCCAGCATTTTTCCATACTCAAAATACTGCATACGATGTAATTTTTACAGATTTGTTTAAAAAATTGTATACTAAGAAGTACATTAAAGAAAATGATCTTTTACATTTTCTAAATAACGTTCCAATTTTGAGACATTAATTATTAACGTTTGAAAAAGAAAGAGTTTTAAAGAGTACAGACGTGATAATTTCTGTACAATAATTAGGGGTTAATATAAATAATCTGACGTGTTTCATTCACATGGCTTTATCTACATCTCTACATTGTTAAAAAGTTTATTCTTCTTTCTATTTCATGATACCAGAGTTAAACATTAGTAGAAATTATGTTATTACTTGCTTCCTTTAAGTAGTAGGAAAGGGAATTCACTAGGCTAAAGCGATACTCAAATCTTTTAAAAGCTATTCATTATGGTTTCACGGGTGATCAGCCGTGTCAGGTATATAAAAGCCAAGCTTTCGACCATTGTACACTCCATGGTCTTCATCAGGGACAGCATGAAGACCATGGAGTGTGCAATGGTCGAAAGCTTGGCTTTTATATACCTGACACGGCTGATTACCCGTGAAGCCACAATGAATAACATTCACCGTGAAAGCTTCAAGTCTTACACTTTTAAAAGCTGATTGCCATGTGGTTGAAATCCGTTTCTTTGCATAACCAGTATTTTAAAACTGAAATCAATAACAAGGAATATCTCTGAAATGGTCAACTCCACGAAAACATATATATAATACAAATTTAGGTGTTTTAACGAGGTTTACATTTTTTGTGTAGTAAGTTTTTGTCTCTCATCTACGGCTTACCAGTTATACAAAATCCGGCAAAATCCATCCATAATAAAGAGGTCTTCAGAGGATATTCCCAGAAAATTCAAGGTATACATTTTATTTGTCATATAAATATCTTTAATATATGGCACTTTAATCAAAATTGTTAAGAGGTATTTTTGAGAAAATCAAACATTTCAAATTTTTTCCCATGTAAAGGATAATTTGTGGGAGATTTTCCTCAGTGTTTGTGTCACATCCTTGGAATGTACTGGACTTATATACCATGTTTTGGTACTTTACTGAATTTTGTTTTTGAATTATCGTGTTCACAGACACGCGGACACATACATAACATAACATAACATAACATACCATACCGATCCATCAGTCTCCTGTCAGTTCTCTCGAAGGTTTTCGAGAGGCTAATACTAGCCCGCTTGTCCCCTCTCTTGGGCGACATTCATGCCATCCCAGATCACCAATTTGGTTTTCGCCCTGGGCATTCTACACCCCAGCAACTACTGAGAGTGGTGGAGGCCGCTGCCCTGGGCTTCCAGGACAGAGCCTACACTGCGGCAGTGTCGCTGGACGTGGAGAAAGCCTTCTCTACGACCTGGCACGCGGGTCTGCTCCTCAAATTCATCCGACTGGAGCTCCCGACACACATCATACACCTACTACACTCATATCTCAAACACAGATTTTTTGTAGTTTCAGTTGCGGGACACAAATCAACACCTAGGCCAGTAAGAGGCGGAGTCCCCGAAGGCTCTGTACTTTCCCCTACGCTCTTTAGCGTCTACATGGCCGACCTACCAACAGTGCAGCAAGTCAACATAGCTCAGTATGCTGATGACGTGCTGTTATACTGTACAAATAAACACCCACGCAGAGCCTTCAACCCTATCCAGAGACACCTCTGCCTCATCCAAGAGTGGTGCGAGCGTTGGCGATTGTCCATAAATCCGGAGAAAAGCCACGCTATTCTTTTCACCAAGCGCCGCTTTCCCGCAAACTTCCCCACATTCACGTACCTCAGACGAAGGATACAATGGACCAACACCATCACCTACTTGGGGGTGAAGCTTGACAAGGGCGTCACTTTTAGGGAGCATGTCCGGGGGCTGTGGTGCCGGGGCAATGGGGCTGCGGCCTCGCTGTACCCGATGCTGAGGTCCTCGATGACCGTTCCCCTTAAGTTGCGCCTTTTGAGGGCTCTTATTATCCCCTTATTAATCTACGCCTGTGAGATCTGGGGCATGGCGGCAGACTCCAGTCTGCTGTTGCTTCAGCGGGTACAGAATAGGTGTCTCCGGGCTATCTATTCTGTGCCTCGAGGCTTTCCAACGAGACTCCTGCACGAAGCCTCTGGTCTACCATACCTGGAGGACGAGATTAGGCGTCGGGCAACAAAATTCAACGAAGGGTTACCATTCCATCGGAGCGCCCTCGTTAGGTCTCTTGGGGATTACGATCCCACAAACCGCCGCTTCAGGCGATACCGGCTTCCCCGCATGGCTTGCGGGCATCCCCGGTAACGAAGGAGCACCACCAACAGCTGCTACGGCTAAGCTCCTTATTATCCTTCAAGAGTTGCTTGGATTCAAAAATTTAACCTCAAGAAACATTTTGATAAAAACACACCAGCGGTGCACAAGGGCCGTTGCACCATCAAGGCAACCGTCGAGGAGCAATATTCGCCTCCTCCTGTCACTCCACAACCCCAATACACACCCGCCATCCTACAAAACCCACAATCCCGTCAGAACGTGGTTAAGTTCTCTCTGAGAACAGGGACACGTCTAAAACACCTCGGGCTGCCCTCAGCCTGCCAATCACACTGGACTGGACACCACACCATACCATACCATTACATACATTACTTACATTACATACACACTCACATGGTGACATTTCGGTATCGAATTTTTGGGCGGAATGCAATGCCTTGTCTACGCACTATGTACCTACGTAGTATGTGAGTCTGCTATAATAGCTCTGTTCATAAACTGCTTTACTGTAAAACTTGAAATGTTATGTAACTAATTTTATAAATTAGTCTTTGGAGTATTTTATTACAACAATAAATTTAGACAATACAAACTTTAAACAACTACACAAGCTAGAATTATGAGATATGGTGAAAATATCACTGTTGCTGGGTGCAATAACTGGAGTAAGGTTTAACAAGATAACCTTACACGCTATGGATCTTGGAATTTTCGCAGATGCATAACTCTTAACTTATCTGCTAATTGAGTACTAAATTTTGCAGACAGGTTGTGCACATTTGACCTAGAAAACTAGAGTCTCACGACTTTCGTTGCCAAATGTGTTCCTCTTTCTTGAACCACACCTTATGGATCCAAACCCAACAGGAACCGGTTTGATGCCAAGCACTGCAACTCCCACTGACGGATGTTACGACAGTAAACAACTGCAATTGTTGTCAGGCAGCATTAAGATGCTGGAAGACATTGCAAACTGTCGAAATTCAAGGTAGAACTTTCATCATATTCCTGGTTTGTTAACACGTTTGAATTTGACATTTTCCGTTATTTTCTGATGTCATTCTTCAGAGCCAAATTTGTCATTTAAAACTTGTTGGATATTCCCAGCAAAGCTAATTCGCAAACATTGCGTAACTTAAGGGGAGGGGAGCAAAGGTTGGTATTTCCTGCCTGATATTCTAAACGTAAAAAAATACTATTTTGAGTTCTTTAACTAAAACAAAAAATAAAAATCTGATGTGTTCCATTCACATGACTTTCTTTACATCTCTGCAACAAATTATTGTTAAAAAGCTTATGCTTCTATTTACTTCATGTTAACCGAGAAAAAATTAGCAGAAATAGTCTTATTACTTGCCTCCTTGTAAGTAGAAGCGAAAAAAGGGAGTACCATTAGTTAAAGTGATAGTCAAAGGCTGGTTGTATGTGACTGAAGTTCCTTTGTATTGACAGGAGTTGACAAATTCCCATATAAGAAAAGTATAAGTTTTTAAAAGCTGATACCAAAAACAATGAATATCTTAGAAACGATTAACTCAAAAAAAAAAAAAAAAAAAACCGTATTAAACATAAATTGTGTGTTTAAATGTGTTCTACATTTTTTGTGTGGTAAGTTTTTGTCCATCTCTTACGGTTTAGCAGTTATGCAAAATTCCGTAAAATTCTTCCAGAATAAAGTAGTCATCCGAAACTATTCCCAGAAAATTCAAGATATACATTTTATTTTTCAGGTAAATATCTTTAATATACAATATTATAATCAAAATCGTTAGAGCCTTTTTGGGAAAATAAAATTTTTCGAAAAAAGATCCATGTAAAGGGTAGTTAGGAGTGGGGTGATGTTCATGAAAATCTTCGTGTCGCATCCTTGGAAGATACTGAACTTAAATATCAAGTTTGGTATTTAACGGACTTCGTTTTTGAGCTCTTCTGCCCACAGATACCAACTCACACACACAGCAACATACACACACATATATATATGTACAGGAGACGCATACGCGGTCATTTTTCTTTTGTTTTTAGAATCAGGGGGTCTCAAAACATGTATTTCCGTTGAATTGTCAATATCTAATTTTTGGATGTAATACAATGTCTTCGCTATCTACTATGTACATTGTACATACGTGTTAGAGAAAGTAAAAATGTAGCTCTCGTTAAAACACAATTTATGTCTAATATATACATTCCTTGATTGTGGTTATTATGTCCCAATACTTATACTTTTCTCAGATGAGAAGTCATTATTCACTTTTCTTTTTTTTTTCCATCGTGGCCATGCAAGGAAAATAGAATTTCAAATCCAGCACATAGCGACAACTTCATGATTTTTTTTTTTTTTTTTTTTTTGTTGTTGTAATTGTTAATTTCTATGGTTGTATCGGGGACTTTGCTTCAGAAACAACTGCTATTATTTTCTCGCTAAGCTGTAGGGTTTATTAAGATTATTTTTACAGTCTTATACTTATTACCACACATTTACTCCCTCATGCATATCTTCTTCAGACTCTGTGTGGAATAGGGAAGATTCTAGTTAAAGAAAACTTCCCCGCTCCAGAAAGGAATCGAATCTGGGACCTCTGGGTGGGAATTCAAAACGCTGACCACTCAACCGCAAAGAGAGTCTTTAAAAGATTTGACTGCATTTATCTTACTTATTCCCTTGTTCCGCTTGAACTTACAATAAAACATCCAGTACAACCATTGCTGCTAATGTTCGATTAATATTGAAATAGAAGAATAAGGTTTTGTAAGAATAGTTTGTTGCAAAGTAGGTAGAGAAAGTCATGTTAAAATAACGCATCAAATGTTTTGACATGCAGTGATATACGTTTTGGTCATTCGTTTTTTTGGATGACTTGTCAGTTTTATGTCTTGCAGGACCTGCGCCATGGCGCAGTCGAATGGAGCGTGGTGCTATGGTTCCCGGCCCCGAACTGCGCATGCGTTTGATCCCACCTATGCAGGTGCGGATTTTTCTGCTTTGACCTGTGCCCACCCAACATCATGTGGAACTTCAGGGGTTACGATAGGTAGCGAAAACCAACATTTCGGCTGAGGGAAGCATGGTGCTTATTACATAATCTACTTGTATCGGCTAACGACGGGATGGCGGTATCGTTCGGCGATAAAGTGGTGACGGTGATTTGCATTCTATAAATATTTATTCCTAGAGTAACAACTCCCAGTGAAGACTTGCCTTTGGAGCATTTGGATAGAGCCACCGTGACAACGGAGGTTCAGGTGCCAGGCGATATCGGATGCATTATATCTGGAAACATTAGGGATCCCGTCCATGCTTGCGCCTATGTTCATCCGGATCTGGTCGCCCTTCGGGATCTCTACCTTTTTTCTTTAACCTGAGAGGTCATGGTAGAAGCAAAAAGGGCCGGGAACCAACTTGCGGTTCTTAGCCCTTGGTTGCGTGAGTGCCTTCCGTATCATTACTTTCACCCTTCGCACATATCGGCTACATAATAGGGTATGTTACACTTAATCGATTTATTTTTTTTTAGTTTTAATTTGTATTATCAATAATTGTTTAAATCATATATCATTTTACGGACAATATGTGGTGTCGAATATAAATGTATACGTATTGTAATTGATCGTCCACCGCCGAGGCCTACAAGGGCTGTACTGTCACAGATTTATCTTTTAACCATCCATCATGACATGAGTGGGAAGTCGGTCTTCCCGTATCCGTTGCAGCCAACATCTAACCACCTCATTTGTTCGTTTTGCAGTTTACGAGGACATTCAATGAGTGTCCGAGTTAGGAATGGAGATAACATATTTTTTTCAAACACAAATTATTTATTTTTCATAGTCAACTTTTACGGATACATATTTCTCCTGCCATTTTTAACCCCTAAAAATAGGAGTTGTCAAGCTCTGCAGAATACATCTCTATCTCCACGATGAGTTCCTCTATTCATCTAAATTTTGTTCCCATGGCCTATTTCTCTATGTTTGGGAATAAGAGTAGGACATACGAATATGGGAGGGGGATACGGCAGCAATTGGTAACCAGATCATGCAGTTTGGCGGTGACAACTCCGGATGATTCTGCTGGTGCATTTTCGGGTGAAACGTAATGTCCTCTTCGCTAAATGCGGCCGTGTTTCCTTCAACTGCTTGGCTGATCGGACCAATCTGTAATGTCCAGTAATCGTTTTCCCCTTTTCTAAGAAGTTAACTAATTACAACATAAGGGTTAAATTAGTCGTCCTAAGTGTTTGGGAATTTATGGTTTTTTCCTTGAAGAGACTCGGTCACTGCTGTTGACATAAAACCACACACCCCTGTAGACTTCGAAGTGAAATTTCAGGAACTTTAAGTAATTTAAATTCCACTATATAAGTATACAGTGGAATAAAATGAACATTCGGTTTGTGTTTGTGTGTGTATAATCAATTTGAGTTTTATTTATAGACTCTCTTTAACTAGTGTGGTTATCAGCATTCCATTCTATTATGGACGTGAAAGACCACTCTTTATCAGGCTTGACGTTATTTTGTGTGCCGGGCTTGAACCGACCTGAGGATTAATTGGCAATTAATTTCAAAATGGAAAAACTCCAGACAGATTGTTTTAGAAATATGTTTTCATCATTTTGAAGCTCATAAAGAATATAGTAATTGTTATTTTATAAGAATTCATGAATAAATAATCACGTGAAATGCGTTTTATTTCTTGCAAGATTTCGTTCAAAATCACGAAGGCAAACCGTACATTTTTTGTTAGCTTCACGACAAGGAAGGATCTTCCTTATCCTTCAAGGGAGAGCCAGGCTGAGATTTCTGGCGCCTATGGGGATTTCAACCAACATTCAGGACCATCGTTAACGCTTGAAATTTTAAAGGAAATCAATGAGGATGTGCGAACGTCTAGCAGAAACATAACCTCCATATCAGGGAGATAATAGAGACATGGGCTCTGTAAGATATTACGAAGGTCAATAGACCTACTTATAAGTAGTGTTTTTAGCGACACAGCGTCAATTTGTGTCGAATAGTCGTGAGATGGACTTGCTGCTGACAGTATACCGAACATGTAATAAACACACTTGGTGCACGCAACACATGGTGATATACAAAGTGTGTAAGAGCATTGCAGATAATGGTGAAAACACTTAGGAAAAGTAGTGAAATTTGGCGTAAGAGTCTTCGTGAACTTGACAACAATTATGTTACAAGGGTTAAAAGTAGGGTTTCATTTTGCGAGTTTGAATGTTTGCGAAACACAGCCTTCGTTTCGCATCAGCGAAATAAAACCATTTTTATGCGTGTGGCACATATTTTTACTTTCTATAGCACAATGCAAATAGTAGCGAGAGAAGATATTGTATTCCAATCCAAAAATTGCATACCGAGATTTCAGCGGAAATATTTGTTTTGAGACTCACTGAATAAAATAAATTAGACAAAGACCAGTATATGTGTGTGTCTGTATATATATATATATATATATATATATATATATATATATATATAAATGTGTGTGTGTTCGTGTCTTTGGACAATAACTCAAAAACGAAAAGACCGTTGAATACCGAATTTGGTATTTAAGTTTATTATCTCCCAAGGACCTAACACGAAGATTATTAAAAAATCTCCCCACCCCAAACTAACCTGTACATGAAAAAAGTTTTATATTCTCAAAAATAGCTTTAACGATTTTGATTTAAATCCGTTAATTAAAGACAATTACACGAGAAATAAAATGTTCTGAAGCTCTTGGCATTCTGAATCACTTTTGCATAATTTGTAAACCGTAAATGATAGATAAAAACTTACAAGGCTGCACCGTAGCCGAGTGGTTAGCCCACTCGCAGCCCGGGGTCGATCTGAGGCGACTGCATGTGGGTTTTGTGGTGGACAAAGCGGCGCAGGGACGGGTTTTTTCTCCGGTTTCTTCGCATTCCAACGTGCTCCATCATCATTCCATGTATCATCAGTGTCATCCCCTGCGGTACCATAATGTAGTAAAAGCGGGAATTAAGCACTATCCAAAAAATGTTCATTTCGTCAAATCACGCAATTTATGTCATTTTCATTTTTGTGGTGGATGTTTTTGACATATACTTGTCGTTGCTTTCAATTTCAAAATAATTATATTTCTCAAATAGAAAGTCGTACGTGTTTCTTTTGATATATTCCTGGTCATGCAAATGAAAACCGCAAAGGGACAGCTTTTAAAACATTTGACTATCCTTCAGCATTGTGTATTTCTTTATCTCGATTAATATGGAGTAGAAAGAAGAATGTGTTTTAAAGAAAGTCATGTAAATGGAACACATCAGATATTTTTTAGAGAGCGTTCGGAATTGTAAAATATCAATAATATTATTTTGATTCCTGAAACTAAGAGAATTCATGTTTATAACGAATCAACTTATGTGTGCAGCGATTTGTCATGTTGATTCGCTAACAGTGCTTGGAATATATAAATTACCCAGCTGACTTAAGAATGTTTTAAGCCTATCTACTTACTAATATCTTTATTCTTGACATTCGAACAAAGTTTAACCATTGAACAATTGGTCCACAATGAAGAAGAATTTCACTGCTTATTTTTCTCCCTGAAGTAAGGCAAGAGCACATTTTCACTGAAATTACTTTGAACATGTTTTGCCTTACATAAGTTTGCATATGTTTAGTAATTCAATTTGGTTGATTAGGTTTTACTTTTTACTGTCCTTTTACTTGACCAATTTCTCATGGCGCTCGCATAATTTGTTCACAATACAAATCGTCATACTTCAATGTATAGCAATTCGTAGTAGAGTTAATCTATACTCTATTTTGGCTGCCTTTTGCTTTCTTTTCTATAAAACCTTAATTATTTTGTATAGTGTAACCCAATAAAGATTACTTGGCTGCTAATATGAATTTAGAAGAAAATGAAACGGACTTTAACTTTGTTTAACCTGTTTTTCTTGTGTTTGTTTTAATTTGGTATATATATAATTCTTCTGTTATTTGTCCATTTCGTATTCTGTCTACTCCTTTTATATTCAGCAAAAATAACATCTCTCTGCTTGTATTCTGTTTCTATTCTTTGGTTTTGCTATCCACGTTTTACTTCTACACAACCATGAAGGAACAGCTATTGTCTTATATAGTTTAAGTTTTGTATCTTTTCTTGTTTCCCGGCCTGAAGTTCTTTTTATAGTCCTAAATATTGCCTGGAATTTTGGTATTTTATTTTCTATATCTTTATTTTTTCATGTGTAATATCACACCCTAAATACTTAAAATGTGTCACTTGTTCCACTATTTTATTGTCTAATACTATTTTGATTCTTATTCCACATTTACCTTTAATGTATTTGTTTGTTTTTTATTTTTTTATTAATATTTTGCAGTTCGGCCATAATTTAGCACTTGAGTACTATCATTTGGAGACTTCTTGCTGATTCTTCCATAAATAGGACATCGTCGGCATATAATGGGACATTTGTTCTACCCATTTTTTATTAAAATTCCTTAATATTGTAAAATTTTTAATGTCTAAAATTAATAGTTTTTCCATAAAATATATTTTTTTTAAATTACTATTGTTGTTAGAATAATTGTTAGTAATAGATAGGTACTTCTACATATTCTGGAAAATGTTAATTGTATTTAAACTGAGACGCATGGAACATTTTGAAAGTTTAGAAATATAGTTTCAAAAAAAGCTGTTTAGTAAAATAGTGTGCTAAGAAACAGGTATATTGTTCGAATTTTAAATAGCTGTAGAGACCGAAGCAAGAGGGGGGTGCAGCTAAATGTTGATTTTCTATGGATGCCTAAAGGTTCCAACAACCGTTTGCTACAAAAAAAAAAAAAAAAAAAATCTGATGTGTTCTATTCACATGACTTTCTCTACATGTCTGCTACAAATTATAGTTAAAAAGCTTATTCTTTATTTACTTCATGCAAATGGGGAAAAATTAGCAGGAATGGTCTTATTATTTGCTTCCTTGTAAGTAGAAGGGAAATCAGAATTCACTAGGCTAAAGCGAGAGTCAAATCTTTTAAAAGCTGGTTACTGATTGAAGTTCCTTTATTTGTGTATCCAGGAGTTAATAAATTCCTGTATGAGAAAGGCACTTTAAAACTGAAGCCAATAACTAGGAATATCTCAGAAAAGGTAAACTTCATGAAAAAAAAAAATAACATAAATTGTGTTTTAAAGAGCTCTACATTTTTGTTAAATAAGTTTTTGTCTGTCTCTTACGGTTTACCAGTTATGCAAAATTCAGCAAAATTCACCCAGAATAGAGTTCTTAAGAGGCTATTCCCAGAAAATTCAAGATATAAATTTTATTTGGAATGTAAATATCTTTAATATACGATGTTTTAAACAAAATCGTAGGAGCCATTTTTGAGAAAATTAAAATGTTCTAAACATTTTCCACGTAAAGGATAGTTGTGAGTGAGGAGATTTTCCTGAAGATGTTCGTGTCGCATCCTTGGAAGATACTGAACTTAAATACCAAGTTTGGTATTTAACGAACTTTTCGTTTTTGAGCTATGCTGCAGACAGACACACAGGCAAACGCACTGACATTTTTCTAAAAATGATTTTTTCTTGGATTCAGCGGGTCTCAAAACATATTTCCGGTGAAATCTCGGTATAAAATTTTTGGGTGCAATAAAATACCTTCTCATTCACTATGTACAGAGTGTGTGTAGAGAAAGTAAAACGCGATTTTCAATTGTTTGACCAATTGTGAGTATTTCACTGCCATTGTCCCTTGAACAAGTAGCATATGCTCAATACTGCGATCGCTGCTGTCTGCTCAAAGCCTGAAGCAGAGTCTATAAATGGAAAATTCACCACAATAAAGCCTTCAGATCTCACACCCACAAGGTGTACTGCGGCAGTGACTGCGGCAGTAAATACTGCTGTTGTTGTCCTTGCATCTTACACAGAGGTCAACTGTTGAAGCGAATAACTGCGTGAGAGGCTCTATATGTTGACCTCTCTCCCGGCACACAGGTACGACCTCCAGGTTTGGGCACGTAATAACCGCCATCATGGCGTGTTGCCTTACCAGAACAATAAGTTGTAAATACTCAACGAGGCTTAGGGTCCAGGCTAAACAAGAATAATAAACTAACAACAGGGAGAGGCGAAACTCCACTAGGGTTTCAGAACACGAAAAAGCCGAGTTTGTTCACTGATTTATGTGCCTATAACGTTACCGTGTAATTCAAAAAGATCGTAAACGCACACGTAACATTCTTTTTGCGTTCCCAACATTTTTATTTTATTTTTACTTCGTAGTTTTAGTTTACTTCATACTTACGCGTAGTAAATGGAAAAATGGAGTTTATTTATGGACGCTCTTTGACTGCTGTGGTTCTCAGCGTGAAAGACTCAGAGGCCTCTTTATCAGGCTTGAGTTTCTTTTACGTTCCGAAGGAAGCCTCCGCCAGGGTATATGAAGTTAGCAAGGCAACCATTACACCTCGGAGGGCGACTTCACGGTTAGTAGAGAAAGTATTCTATTTCGTACAAAAATTCTATGTCGGAGTTTTACCGAAAATACATGTTTTAAAGCCCCAGAATCAAAACAAATTTAGAAAAGAGGACATGCATCACTATGTGTGTGTGAGTGAGAGAGAGAGAGAGAGAGAGAGAGAGAGAGAGAGAGTAGCATAAATTAAATACGAAGCTCGATATTTAAATTAAGTATCTTCCAAAGATGCAATGCCTAGATTTTCAAGAAAATCTCCCACCCCATGCTGCTCTTTATATGGAAATTACTTAGATATTTTCGATTTTCTCAAAAATACTATCGATTTTGTTTAACGCCATATAAATAAGGGACACAGGGAGTGAAATTTAAAAACTATATATTTTTCTATAGATTGTTTTGTAAATTTTACATGAATAACAGTAATGTTATGTTAATACGATTATCTACAAAAAATATTCAAATTAGATAAATACTTTGAAAGATATAAATCACATCATAAATTTTATTATGTAAATATGATACTTACATGATTTCCATATACATATTTTATAGATTATACTCATTGAATCTTTTGATGAGGCTAAAAGAAATATGCTATGGGGAATAATGCTCAAAAATCGAATTCCTCAGCATCTCATAGGTATAACAACGAGTTTATATAAACACAGCATTTATATTGGAGGAATAGAAAATATTTAGACAACTTTGTCCACTATCATCAATATTATTTGATATGCATATTGACGATCTTACCAAAATATGACATTGAGAACTAATTGTTAATTTTACAGTAAATGACCTATTTCTAAGTAATCGAATTCTTGCTGATGACCAGGTTGCAATTGCAATACCAGAAAATAATTTACAAATCGCTGTGTTTACCTAAATTAAGTTCTATAGTGTGCGAAGGTGGATAAGAATCATTAGTCTTTTAATTGAAGCCTGATATGAATATAATATTATTCAATAATAATAATAATATATTGAAGACAAATCAAAATGGTTAAAATATTAACAAAACGATAATGTACTACATTCATGTAGCTTTCTTTGCCTTAGCTGCAGCAAACTATTCTTACAAAGGCTAATTTTTCATATACTTCATGTTTATCATAAGTAATATACTCAGAGCTCTAACTTTTATCTATAGGAAAGTTGCAGCTTGAGTTGTATTTTATAAGACCATTTCGTGAATAAAATAACAATGATTAGCCTATATGGCCACGAAGAATAATATTCCTGAAATGTCATTTGTCTTGACGTATATTTGCACCGAAATCAGTGCAACTTATGTCCATATCATAATTAATCATAGCCTCGTTGCTTACAGAATTCGTTGAACTGGTTCCACGTATTCTCTCTCTTGTTTTTAGTGTTCTGCGGCTTTGAGTTTTCAGTTAATATGTCTATTTCAGCGATAGACCTTTCCCCAAAACGTTTTGGAACTTCCGCCATTATGTACGGGAATATCACTGCACAGTGATACAATTATTTTGAGACGAACACTAGTTCAGATAGAAAACAAATGCACGTGGGTGTGATAAAAATTATTAAAATGCAGACTTCCGATTTTACGCGTCAATGTACTGGATTGGCCACTTTCTACGATCACGTGTCATGAACGAAATAATCTAAATAAACATTAATAGAAATGGCTTCACTGTGATATTATTTCCTTGTACAAGGGGAATATTATAATAAGCTAAAACGATAGTCAAATCTTCAAAAGCCGGTCGCTATGTTGTCAATTGCGAACTTTTCCTTTTTTTTTTTTTTTATCACTTCCCAGTAACCAATAATAAGGTGTGTGTGTGTGTGTGTGTGTGTGTGTGTGTGTATGTATTAAATTGCTTGTTTTAATGATATCTACATTTTTGTGGATTAAGTTTTTGTCTATTACGGCTTACCAGTTATCCAGAAAGTTATTCATGATGAAGAAGACCTAAGAAGTTGTTTCCAACAAATTCAAATAATATATTTTGTTATGTAAACATCTTTACTATACAGAATTTCAATCAAAATCATTAGAGCTATTTTTGAGAAAAACAAATATTTCTAAGAATCTTCCAAGTAAAGGGTAGTTTTAGTTGGGGAAATTTACAGAAAATCTTCGTGTCGCATCCTTGGAAGATATTAAACTAAAATCCAAGCTTGGGATTTAACGGACTCATCGTTTATGAGTTATGCTGCCCCCCCCCCATACACACACAGGCACTCAAGGAACTTTTTTAAAGATGTTTTATTTCTTATAGGGGCTCTCAAAATATTTTAGGGTAAATCTAGGTATCGAGTTTTAGGGTAAAATACAATACCTTCTCTGCTTACTATGTATATAGTAAATACTACACGGTAAAGAAAATAAAAAATATCGAAGCTCTCATTGAAAGTAAAAAGAAATCTGATGTGTAACATTCACATAACTTTCTCTATATTTCGGTAACAAATTATTGTAAAAAGCTTATTCTTTCATCTACTTCTGCTAATCGAGATATACACTAGGAAAGGCTTCCTTGTAAGTAGAAGGTAAATAAAGGAAATACACCAGACTAAACCGATAGATCTTTTAAAAGCTGGTTGCCACGGGATTGATATCCGTTTCTTTGCATGACCAGGAGTTGAAAAGTTCTGAAATGAGAAAAGTTTCAAGTATTTTAAAACTGAAACCAATAAAAGGGAATATCTGGGAAACGGTCAACCCCGCGAAAAAAATGTATGTGACATAATTATGTGTTTTAGCGAGATCTACATTTTATGTACTGTGAGTTTCTGTCTCTCTCTTACAGTTTACCAGTTATGAAAAACTCAGCAAAATTCATCCAGAACACTCGGAGACTATTCCCATAAAATTTAAGATATAACATTTTATTTGTCATTTAAATATATTTATATACGATATTTTAATAAAAATCGTTAGAGCCATGTTTGAGAAAGTCAAAAGTTTCGAAAAATTTTCCATATAAAGGATAGTTTTGGATGGGGGCATTTGGGAATATTCTAAACATAAATAGCAAGTACCATGCACACATGTATACATACACTCACTGACCGTTTTCTTAAAATGCTTTTTTTATTTAGGGTATCTCAAAACATATATTTCTGGTGAAATCTCGGTTTCGAATTTTTGGGTGCAATACAATACCTTCTTTATACTCTATGTACATAGTATGTGTAGAGAAAGTAATAAAACTTAAGTAATGTCGTAAATTTCCAAAAGAAAAAAAAAATATCACGCAACGTAACTGTAAAACCCCATACATTTTTTTTATTGCTTCATTTATATAACCCCCTTTAATATCTAAGGTCATATGGGGGGCTTTGCATTTGAAACAACTCGTTGTCTGTAGGCTCTTTACGTTGGTTTAAATCATTTTATTTTTCTCAAATACACACACATTCACTCTCACATACATCCAGACTCTGTGGGGGATAGGGAATAAATCTGGCTAATGAAAAATTCCCCGCCCCGGCCGGGAATCGAACCCGGGACCTCCGGTTGAGAAGTCAGCTCGCTGACAGGCATGGGTTTAATATTGACAAATGCCGAACGAATATTCACAGACGCAATTTGCTTGAATCGATAGAGATTTAAGAATAGTTTATAATAAAGGTGTATGCTAAAGGTGTATGTACGAATCGTATATTTAGGACTTTCTTCTTGAAGTCTACGAAATAGTAGAACGCAGACACAAATGTTTCAGACACTCCTGAATGCTACACATAAACTCATGTCACCCGAAGAAACGTGCGCAAGTCGGTTACCAAGGTAACAAGGGCTGGCACATCAACTGTTCCACACTACTAACTCCGGTAACATTACCACATACCGTTAGTTTCACTACCAACACATTAGTTGATGCGCTAACACAATTAGCTAAACCTATGTAACGCGTACAGACAAAACATACCCACTCTCATTATTAGAACCAAAGAGTAGATCGTGTCACAAATGATGATTCAGAGGACCAAAACATTTCAGCGACTTCAGGAAGTACTGGTCTAAACGTAGAAAGCTTAATGTCTTACATTCACAGGGATTTCTCTACTCACAATTCTTTGTTTTGTATAGCTTACACCAACTATTCTTAAAAAGCTTAGTTTTACTTCGTCTATTGCGTATAGTAAGTAGGGGCAGTATTGCATTCCTCCGATAAATTCGGCTTCAGCGGAAATACACGTTTAGAGCCTCTCTGAATTAAAAAAAATCAAGATGTTCGAAAACTTGTCCATTTAAAGGGTAGTTTTGGGTGGAGGGGATTTTCTTAAGAACCTTCATGTCTCATCCTTGGAAGATACTAAACTAAAATATCAAGTTTTGTATTTAACCTACTTTTCGTTTTTTGGGTTATGTTCTCTACAGAGACACCAACATACACTCACACACAGACACACAAGGAACTTTTTCTAAAACTTTTTTTTTATAATTCAGGGTTCCTTAAAACATATATTTTCGGTAAAATCCTGTATAGAATTTTTAGATGGAATACAATACCTTCTCTATCTACAGTCTAGAGAAAGTAAAAACATGTATGTCTATAAACAGCAACATTTAAAAACGAAAAGCGGTTTAAATACCAAAAATGGTGTTTTAAGTTCGGTATCTTCCAAAGATGCCACCCGAAGATTTTCAAGAGAAACTCTACCCCAATCCACCTTTTATATTGAGTAATTTTTAAAATTTCGTTTTTTTCAAATTTGCTCTCACGATTTTGATTAAAACAACATATTTTAAAGATACTTTCATGGAAAATAAAATATGTATCTCCAATTTTCTGGGAATAGCCTTTAAAGCTCTCTTCATCGGAAGCAGTTTTGCATCATCTTGAATAACTAGTAAAAGTTAAGCATTAGACGACAACTTACTGCATAAAAAAAGGAGATCCCTTTAAAACACATAACCTTTTTAAATTAAGTTTTATGCTCCATTTTTATAAACCGCTTCCGATATATACATTATTAATGGTTCGACTTCTTCAATACTTTGTAATTCTTAAGTTCTTTCTCGCGATTGCATGAAAACACCCTAGGGCCAGCATATAGTAGTTTCAGGTCCTTAAGCATTTGATTATTTCTATTCCTAGAGATGACTTCACGGGATAACAACCGAGTTAGATTGGAATCAGAGACATCCAAGCTTTCGACCATCTTGACTCTGTGGTCTTCGTCAGGGAGAGTCATCTGAGAAAGCTTCAAATCTTTAATGTCTCTATTCCCTTTAAATTTGTAAGGAATGAGTAAATTATCAATTTCTATAAAACACCATCTCAATTAAAATGAACTAATGGAAAAATAAACTTTCGTAAGAATAGTTTGTGTCGCACTAACAATCGATAGAGGGTAGAAAAAGTTATGTGTTTGTAACACACAACTATTTTTCAATGTTACTTAAGATAAATCCTTGTTGAAGAAGATTCACCACACATCTCCCTGTGAGTTATAAAACGTATACAGGGAAGAGAATCGACAGTCAGATGTTTCAAGGCGGATTCTTATATACTGCCCCTCCATGATATTGCGAGAAACAGATCTATGTTAGCAGAATTTCCAAAATTGAAATAAAGTATTAAAACATTCAAACCAATAACAAAGAAAATCTCGGAAATTACTGATGCTACAAAAATTCACTATTTTAAGTGAACTGTGTTATATATAGTGAAGTATTTTCAGGCTATTCCCACAACATTTAAGAATGGCTGCATTTTGAAAAACTTTTGTAAAACTGCTAAACTATAAGGGATATGCAAAACCTTACAACATAAAAATGGTGACAAATTTTACGATGTCCGTATGTTCTACAATTTATAATCACTTTTTTACTATTTCGCAGATGTTCTTTGTTATTGATTTGAATTTTAAAATACTTAAATATATTTTTCCAGTTGGAAGCCGTTGTTCGTTTTTTTATGAAAAGGATATGGACTTTCAAAGTTGTTACGTAGTGATCCGGTTTTTACTATCTCTACTTAGTAGATAGCACATAGATAGAGATGTGTTTGCATTCGATCCAAAAATTCGATACCGAGATTTCACTGGAAATGCACTTTTTATGGTTTCCAGTAGAAAAACAAATTTTTTAAAAAAAATCCATGTGTGTGTATGTGTGTTTATAATTAAGTGCAGCATCCTCCAAGGATATGACATGAAGATTTAGTAAAATATCTCATTGCGAACTACCCTTTACTGGAAGCATTTTCAAAATATTTTATTTTCTCGGAAATGACTCTAAAGAGTTTGATTAAAATACTAAATATTACATCTATTTGCATTACAAATAAAATGTATATCTTGAATTTTCTGGGAATAGACTCTGAAAATCTCTTCCTTCTGGATGATTTTTGGGTAAATGGTAAGCCGTAAGAGATAGATGAAAACTTACCTATTACACAAAGATGTAAATCTCGTTAAAACACACAATTTATGTCATATACATTTTTTGTGGGGTTAACCATTTGTTTTGATTCAATTTTAAAATACTCAAAAATTTCTCAATCGGAAATGTCATTCCTATTTTTCCCTGGTCATTCAAAGAGAACCGAATTTCAATCACATAGTAACCAGTTTTTTAAACAAAAGGTGACTATCGGATTATCCTAGTATATGCCCTTATATACCTTCTACTTAAAAGGAACTAATAAGACGATTTATGATAATGTTTATTTTGACCAGCATGAAGTGGATAGAATAAGTTTTATAAGAATCGATATAGAATGGAACACATGAGATTTTTAATAATCTGAACTATCGCAATATACTACGCTCTTATCCCTACAACCAAATGAAAATAGTAATAAAAGCTAATCTTGAAATTGGACTGAAAAATAATATTTTGTATGCGTAGTTTCCAGAAGAGTAAATGATTTTTATAATATTATTCTGTGCAATAAAATGTACCGTGTTTACAGATTTACTTATTTTCCCCCAGCTTTGGAATTTATTTCTGAAATTATATTAACAAATCGTACGCCACTAACGCTTTCAATATATGTTAGTAAAATCCTATTTACAGACAGTCGATAGCAACTTGCTACATTCTAATTGTATCTAAAATTACATTTTTTTTTCCCGGATATAAGTAATGTACGACATTTTCTGTGGTTTTCCTGGTTGTGATTTTACTGAATGTGGGTTCCTATGATGTGCACCTACCATGATGCTAGCCTCTAATACCCAAGGTTGCGGGTTCAAACTTGGCGGAGGGTGGTGAATTTTTTTTTCGAAGGTAAGAATCCTTAGCATGGTTTCCTTTGAAAAGGAAGTAAAGCCGTTGGTTTCGTGCAATATTTGTTTGCGTAAAAGAACCTCATACCTTAAAATAAAAGGTTCACTTCGTCCTATAGTGCCTTCTTATAATCTGTACATAGTGAGGACCTCGCATATTAGAAATTCCCTGATCAAGAATCCACTGTAAAAGTGTCCCAATGTAGGCCGACTTAGCGTTATAAACTTGAATTGAATAACGTCAGTATGCGGACTAAATTATTTCCCTCACTTAGGACTTATAATAGCTTGTACAAATTTGTATCAACATAAAATGATCATTATTAGTTAAATGCTTAAAATATATTATTTCACTGTAAGTGAATGCTTCAATGTGCAATATATTTTCCATATAGTGCATTTTTGCTTACCTCTTAGAGTTTTCCAGTTATACATAATTATACACAATTTATACAGAATGGATATGACTTCTCGAGTTGTTTACAAGATGCCACTTTATTAGTATTACAAATAGGATTTAGGTAGCAATAGGTTATACAACGGAGGTGTATATATATATATATATATATATATATATATATATATATATATATATATATATACAATGTGGCTCTCTAGCCCTAGGAGAAAGGTATGAAGAGATGGAACCACATGAGTCTACTCGAGCTGTACACAATGGACGAAGAGCGAACGTCGAATCAGCAGCCTGTTATTGTCCACGGAGAGAATTCTTCTTTTGAGCTGCGTCCGCGTCATCTGTCCGATGCCGCCATATACCACGAATGCTATAAATATACCTTTAAAATGAAACGTAAACGGAATGTGATTGAAAGGAAATCGGGATATATGGGAAACAATCCCAGCATTCTCCTGTCAACCAGGAAAACAATGAAAAACCCACAGTTAGAGCTGGTGGCCGACGGAAATCGAACCTGGGATCACTCGAAGCCGAGCCTCACACCTTACCGTGGGTCCATCTCGCTCGGTGACAAATACGAGTGTGTTAAATATCCTCTTGACCATCAGAGAAAAATTGGAAATTTATAGATATTTAGGATTTCCAGACATGTTGTTAAACAAACGCCTTAGTACTTGAATAATTGACTATATATGCCTATTTACGAGACAAGTGTAACTTGAAGAAAAGAAAAAAAAACTCCTACATCAACAGAAATAGTCTTACTGCTTATTTCCTTGTAAGTACAAGAGAAATAAGGGAATATGTTAGGCTAGAGTGAAAGTCAAAATCCTTTAAAAGCTGGTCACCAAGCGATAGCTTAGTCAGGGTTAAATAAATAAATAAATAAATAAATAAATAAAACGAATCATGTTCTTCATGTGAGCAAAATAGAATTATATGATGATTTAAACCAAGGAATATCTAATCTTAAGGAATATCTCGGAAATTGTTATTAGCTATAAAACCAGTATTGGACATAAGTTGTGTATTTTAACGAGACCTATGTTATTATTATTATTATTATTATTATTATTATTATTTTTTTTTGTAGTAACATATTGTATATCTGTTACGATTTACCCAGTTATACAAAGGTCATCCAGAATGAAGAAAGAATTAAGAGAAATTCAGAAGTTCTATTCAGAAAATTCAGAACATACATTTGTTTGTGCTGTAAATAAATTTAATATATGGTATTTTAATCAAAATCATTAGAGCCATTTTTCATTGAATCGAAAATTTCGAAAAATCATTCTTTTCAAGGATAGTTTGGTGTGAAAGGATTTTCAAGAAATTCATCGTCTAGCATCCTTGGAAGACACATTTTGTTATTTAACTGGCTTTTCCTTTTTAAGTTATGCTGTTTACACACGCCCAAGTAGAACTTTATTTAGATATTCTTTTTCAGGGATACCCAAAACATGTATTTCCGGTGGAATATCGGTGTCGGATTTTTGCTTGGAATGCAATACCTTCTCTGCCTACTATGTATTTCTACGTAGTAAAAAAGCAGAAAAACACGTAGTCTCTTATTAACTGGAAATGTTCAACCTTCCCGCACATAACCAGGAAGTTGCCCATGTTTTGTCATTTCCTCTGTCAGTGTTGCTCTACTTCCCAAAATGCCAGTCTTGCTGTACTTAACATTTTCTCTATGAATTTAATTTTTCTCTCACTGAACACAGTCGCCCTCCGTGGTGTAATAATTGCCATGCTAACTTCATACAACCAAGGTGTATGGACGATGGATTGTTTCGAATGTAAAAGTCCTTAACATGGCTTCCTTCAGAAGGGAAGTAAAGCCGTTGGTCCCGTGTCGTAGATTTACACCACGTAAAAGAACCTCAAACCTGATAGAGAGGCCTCTGAGCAAAATTAAGCGGTCTTTCACGCCCAATTCAGAATGGGACGCTGAGAACCACAGTAGTTAAAGAGCGTCCATAAATAACACGCCATTTCCATTTTTTTCACTGAACATATTACACCAAAATAGCTACCCAGGCTTCTTCGTCACCAAAATTAGACAGATTTTCCTGCCAGAATCCTCAGTAATTTTCTGTGTAATTTTTTCCTCAGTAATTTAACAAAATTCAGTTTTATTTATTTTCATTAGCTTGGCCAGTTTCATCTACCAATTCAGTTGTCTGATCTTTTGACACATTTTCACAGCTTTTGGCCTTATTTCAAATCTTTGCCTTACTGAACCCATGCACGTTCTCCTAAAACCTCTGTTCCAAATAGCATTTGTATCTCAAGGATCCGTACACCTTCTTCACGAAGTGCTGGAGTAACAGGTGTCTCTGAATACAATTTTCCTTCAAAGGTCACCGTCAGTGACCACCAATCATCTACCTTCAAGATTACTAAGCAGACTATATAGTTTGCACGCCCTGGTGACTAAATTACGCTGTTCTCTATATTTACTGAAATTAAATTCTTTTGTTTTCTTGCTGTGCGACTTGCCTCATTGTCTTCTGTGAGAGTAACTTGGTACCTTTCTGAATTTTCTCCAAGTTTCCCAAGACTGTTAAACGTGTTCCGTTTCTTACGTAATAAACCTTATATAAAGAATGCGAACACATAACGGAAACGAAGCTTGTAAACTCAGAATTACAAATTATATTTCTTCACTCACTTGAGACTTTTTCTCAGAACGTTACTGGTTGGATAACTTAATGTGTTTTGTTTGTTTGTTCTTAATGAGAAAAATTAAACAAATGTCTATACTGCAGATTAAAAGTATGTAAAACTTAGAAAAGAATGAAACTGGATGCAATTAGATTATCAAAAAGAGCTATAGAACTGTGAAAGCAGCAACTAGATTCATAACTGGCAATACAATTGGAAACTTTGCCCGTTAAGGATGAAAATTAATGGAAATCCTTGAAAAAGTCAATTTCTTTTGTTTATAGGTCTATTAATAAGAATCATATAGGTTCATAATCTGTATTTAGTGGCTATTACTGATAATTAGAAATAATCTTCTACGAATTTTTAAATGTTCATTCACACAAGGCCAGATAGCCTCTTAGAATTTCAAAGCTGCATTCTCGCTTTCTATTTTTTTCTGCATTTTTGCGCGTTCGAAATGTTCCACACTATGCAATTTTTGTTCAGTTTTATTCAAAATTGCTAGACCTATATCTAAGTCTATGGACATTAAAGTGTTGGGGTGATTTTCATTTATCGGTTATCATTAGAGGAATATTAATTAGAATATACAAATAATACACTAAAGTTAGTGAAAAATATTGCTTCTCATAACTTTATCATTTATATCAAAAATTAAGGAGCAATAAAAATAGGTTTTCAACATTAGTTTTTATACACTTCTTAGAGTACTTTTGCCTTTTGATAAATACCTCGAGAATAATTTAAGCCCAGCGTACATACATGGCGTAAATCCTTTATTCTATAGTGAAACTTTTAGGTTTCAAATCTTGGGCATTAAAATGCAACTAAATTGACAAAGTATATATTTGTACTACTTTCTTATTTTCTCTTCTATTTACCTACAGAAAGTAGAGCAAGTATTGCATTCCACCGAAAATTTTGATACCGAGATTTCACTGGAAATAGTTTTTGAAGCTTCAAAACTCCCCCCAAACAATTTTTTGGGAAAAGGTCAGCGTGTTTGTGTGTGCATAACTGAGAAACGAAGCATTGGATGAATATCGTCTAAGTTCAGCATCATATACGTATTTAAATTCAGTATGCTCCAAAATGCAATATCCCAAATTACATTTTATATGGATAAGTTTTTTTTTTATTTATTTAATGTAGAATCTCTCACAAGTGTCTAACGATTTTTATTAAGGAATCGTATATTCAAGATATTTCCATGACTTATAAAATCTATATGAAGACTTTTCGAAAACAGCCAATCAAGTCCTCTTCATTCGGAAGTGCCTGTATATAATTTTGTGTCACTGGTAAACTTTAAGAGATAAACAAACATTACGCAAAAAATATACTTTAAAACACAAATTTATTTCAAATCACACTTGCGGTGGCCTAGAAACAATTTGGAAGTTCAAGTCCAGCACATAAGATCCCTTACTAAAGATCTGACTTTCCAAATTTCCTGTTGCTACAACGAAATTTGTAATGAAACTATTACTTCCAGGATTTTCTCGACTAACAACATGAAGTAGATAGAAAACCATCTGATATGTTTCATTCTCTATCTGTTCTGCAACAAGTTATTCTAACAAAAGCTTATGTGCTGGCAAATAATATGCATTTCAGTTGTAAATATCACTAATATGTGTTTCGACCAAAATGAATATTTCGCTTAAAATAATTTTGTTTACAGTTTTTTTTTCTTTTCATTTCAGTATATTTGCTGCACCTTTTTATATATGTTTTATTAAGTTGTATAAAATTGTATTTTTGTTCTTTATTCTTTTATTCATTGCATCATTCTGTGTTGAATTTAATGTATTGCCTGGTAGAGTGGAAGGCAATACATTATGACCTTATGGCCTTAACTCCAACCAGAATAAATAAATAAATAAATATTTCTCTACCTAATACATGCTAATGAAGAAAAACATTAACAGAAATAATCTTCTTACTCATTTCCTTTTGTGTAGGTACTAGGTGAATGTGATATGCAAATCTTTTGAAAGCTGGTTGCTAATGAAATTGAAATTCTTTACCTGTGCATGGTCAGGAGTAAACATGGAAAATGAATGACAACTTCCTCTGAGAAAAATGTTTTAAGTATTGGAAAATTTAAACAAATAAATAGAGATATCTGGAAAAAGTTGCGTGTTTTAACGAGATCTATATTTTTTGCGTAGTAAGTTTTTGTCCATCTTTTACGGTTTACCAATTATGCAAAAGTCATCCAGGATGAGAAGTTTTCAGAGGCTTTTCCCGGAAAATTTAGGATGTATCTTTTATTTGTTATGTAAATAAATTTAATATATGCCATTTTAAATTCATTCGTTTAACCAATTTTGAAAAAAAATCGAAAATATTCCATGTAAAGGGTAGTTTGGGATGGGGGTTATTCTTTTAAATCTTCGTGTCGCATCTTTGGAAGATGCTGCACTTAAATACCATATTTGATACTTAATCAACTTTTCGTTTTTGAGTTGTGCTGTTAACATATACACACACGACACACGGACATTACTCTAAAATGTTTTTTACTCTCTCTCTCTCTCTCTTCTAGAGAAGTTATTGTATTCCACACAAAAATTCGATGCCGAGATTTCACCGAAAATACATCTTTTGAGACCTCATGAATCCAAAAACCATTTTTAGAAACGTTTCCGTGTGAACATATGTGTATATGTGGGCAGCATAGCTAAAAATCGAAAATTCCGTTAGGTACCAAACTTGGTATTTAAGTTTAACATCTTCCAAGGATGCGGCAGGAAGATTTTTCAAGAATATCACCCCAACTCAATTACCCTTTACATATAATGTTGTTAGAAACTTTTGATTTTCACAAAAATGGGTCTAAAGAGTTTGAATAAAATGCAATATGTTTAAGATATTTTCTTCCCAATTCACCTTGTATTATCTGGGAATAACCACTGAAAACCTCCTCATTCTGGATCACTTCTGTATAATTTTTGTATGACTGGTAAACCGTAATCGATAGAAAAAACTTACTACATAAAATATAGACCTCGTTGGAACACACAATTTATGTCATATACAATTCTTTAGAGTTAACCGTTTTCAAGATATTCTAGTTATCGTTCAGTTTTAAGGTACATTTTTTTTTTTCAAACTGGAAATATCTTTCTTATCGTCTTTCTTTTGTTTACTCCTAACAAGCCAAGATAACCGGATTCCAAATGTTTTACTTAACGACCGGCTATTAAAAGATTTCACAATCGCTTTAGCCTATGCATTCCCTTATATCTCTTCTACCTACAAAGAAGCAAGCAGCAAGCCAATTCTTCCAATGTTTATCATGAAGAAGATAAAAGAATAATCTTTTGTAAGAAAAGTTTGATGGACAGCTGAGAAAGTGTTGGGAATGGAACACAACAGACTTTTTATTCAGGGGATTTCAAAACATTTATTTCCAGTGAAACCTAGATATGGAATTTTTGGATAAAACGTAATATGTTCTCATATGCTGTGTACATTGTACGTATAGAGAGTGTAATAAGCTTTCGTAAAAGAAGTTTATAGAATTTATATAAATGACTTTGGGTACAGATTCATATGAACGCAAAACATCTTATCCGTTTCCTCCATTCAGTTTAAATTTTGATGACAGTCTGAACTGGATCGCCAATGTTTATGGAATGCTTTGGTCAAATATGCGGAAATTCAGTGAAAACATAACGTAAGCATAAAACCTAAGTTTACTGCTGAGAAAAGGATTTTCTCGTACTTCCAAAAGTAGAACAAGAGAATTCTGGAGACGTGTGGTATTCTAGGGCCAATAAAAGTGAAAACAAGCTTTCTCTCTTATTTCTATAACATGTTATACGCGAAAATCACAACTTGCACGCGATTCTTGTTTTCTGTTAGTCCAGAATATTAAAGTAAGATTCACGTTATCCTAGAACCTGACCCACTGACCTAGCGTGCATCTCCTGACAGCTATGACATTGTTTCAGAACTAGGGCTGCGTGTTTGTCTTTGGTTGGGGTAATACACTCTATTTTACAAACCTTTTGACCTCCGCTAAGGTGAAGTTTCTTCAGCCCAGTTAGTTGCTCTTTAACCCTTTTTAATGGTTGTGAAATAAAATAGTCTTTGCAACATTGGCTTCCTTTCAACATGGAATCATGCACTGAAATTATTCAGAGTAGCAAATTCTTGATGAAAAAACCACACAAAGTAAACTTTAAAATACTAAATCTAGAGGTAAGCATTATTAAATAAAAAAAATACTATTAAAATTATGAATGGAAGCAAATTCTAAAAAGTAATGTTTTTATTACCCTCCAAAAAATATTCTTCCAAATTTTGAAGTTGCCAACTTGACAGCCTACAAAACAAACTGAAACTAAAATAAAAAATCTTTCATGTAAAGCATAAGTCCGGCGGGGGGGGGGCAGGGTATCATCTTTGGAAGATACTGAACTTAAATATAAAGTTTGGTATTTAATCGAAATTTCGTTTTCCAGTTATACTGTTCACCAAACACACACGGACCTTTTTCTGAAATTGCATTTTTTTATTCAGGGGCCGTCAAAATATATATTTACAAAGAAATCTCGGTATCGAATTTTTGTGTGGAATTTAATACCTTATCTACCTACTATGTACATTATACGTAGTAGAGAAAGTAATAACATCAATAAAATGAATGTAACAAAAGTATAACACATACAAAGAAATTTTCATGCAGCAAATTAAAAGGTAAGCAAAATAAATAACAAATTAAGAATAAAAACCTGATGCGTTGCATTCGCAGACATTCCCTACTTTTTTTTCTTTTTTGGGGGGGTGTTTAATGCTTTAAAGCTCTGGCACCGCAGACAGTGACACTGATTATGTATGAAAATGGAGCCCCGGTGGAATGTGATGGCGGGGGAAACCGGAGAACCCGGAGAAAACCCGCCCCTGCGGCGCAAATCTCACAATCGGTCGCTTGGGATCGAACGCGGGCCGTCTAGGTGAGAGAAGCGGCGCGGCCAATTCTCTACCTGTTCCGCAAACAAACTATTCTTATAACATATTATTCTTCTATCTACATAGTGCTAAACGCGATAGCCATTAAGAGAATTGGTCCTACTACTTAGTTACTTATAAGCAGAAGGGAAATAAGGAAATACACCAGGCTAAAGTGATAGTCAAATCTTTCAAAGGTCGGTCGATATGTGAACAATTGAAGTTAGGTTCGCTTTGAATTCCAATAGAGAGAGAGGCAGAGGGAGAGAGAAAGAGAGAGAGAGAGAGAGAGAGAGAGAGAAATGAAACAAAAGGTGACCTGTTTGAGCAGATCGGTAATTTAAAATTTAAACCAACAACAAGGAATATTTGGGAAACGGCGACTCTGCAACAAAAATGTATATAACAAATTGCGTGTTTTAACGAGATCTACATTTTTGTGCACTAAGTGTTTGTCTGTCTTTTACGGTTTACCAGTTATTTAAAACTCAAAAAAGTTCATCCAAATTGAACAGGTTTTCAGAAGCTATTCAAGATGTCTATACATTTTGAAATGTAAATAGTTTTAATATGCGGTATTTTAATTAAAATCATTAGAGCCATTTTTGAGAAAAAACAAAACAATTTTCATAATGTTTTCCATGTATAAGATAGATTAGTATGGGGGAATTTTCTTGAAAATTTTCTTGTCGCATCCTTGGAAGATACCATACTTAAATACCAACTTTGGTTTTTAACGGTTCTGGTTTCTGAGCTATGCTGTCCATATACGGACCTTTTTATAAAAATCCTTTTTGACTCACGGGACGTCAAAACATATATTTCCGGTGAAATCTCGGTATCGAATTTTTTGGGTACCATACAATACCTTTTCTATACACTATGTACATAGTACGTGTAGAGAAAGCAAAAATATGTAGCACATATTTGGCATGTTGACATAATATATTCTTTTTATTAATCGCCAAAAAGCCTTTGTTATCGGTGAACGCTATACTGTTTGTGAATTTATTCTTGATTTGAATTACCTGCAGAAGTCGACAAAAAGCATGGAATTGAGTCTCTTGCTCCCATTATTAATTTTACTACCTCAATATATGTTAATTTATATTTTTCTTTTTAGAAAGAAATCGTTGGTTCATATATTTTGGATTTATCTAGGTGAGCATCAAATGGCTGTTCAACGTAGGTTTGGTTACTATGTTTCATATATATTTAAGTACTTGTTCTTAGGTGGCATTAAATCAAACATTTCTGTTATATTTTTCTCAAAAGTATAACAGAACCCTACTTCCAAGGCCTGAATTAACGTAATATTATAAAAATCACACAATACCCAACAAAACGAATGTAAGTTCGTTCACCTCTGGTGACGCATTAGTTATTTCCAGGTAGAAACTTCGTCATAATGAACCACCAAGAGCTACTTTCTAATGTGGCCAATTGTATTCATTGTTCTTTTGGAAATGATGCAGGGCACAATCTTTTGTACCAAATTAAGTATACTGCCCTAGTTTCCGAATCTTGAGCTCTTCCGACTCACATGTAGAGACCATTAGGCTAAACAATGCATCTCGTTATGTTGGATGTGTAGTTGAGTGAGGCTGGAACAAAAAGACTGTGGTTCACCCACTTGATATCAACATCAAGATCATTCGGTGGGCAGTTGCGTGAGTCTTTTGTCCTTACATTCAATATTGCGCACTGACGTGGACTTGAGAAGTAAGAACATATAGATTGCAGATACGGGTAGCTTAAGCCTTACACACTATCTAGAGCTAAACGATGTTTACTCATAAACAGAGCCCGATTTGTATTAAAAAACAAATGCTAAAATATGAATGAAAATGTGCACTAATAGCTCGTAAAATATGCATAAACAATATACAAAATAAAAATGGTATGCTTGATAACTATTCTCTTAAGTTCACCACTTAATTATTGTTTAAAATATTGATTAATTATTTAATTCTTTAAATTATTAAGTATTATTATTTTTTATTAATGATAACTGTTAAACATTAGTTCATAAGTTAGATACAAATTTTCATTGCAAACCAAATATGGGCGAGAAGGGAGGCGAGAAGGGAGGAGTACCATGGTGTAACGTATCTACTCCTCTGTCGGTGCAGTGGCAAAATGCTATAGCTGTAAATGCCTGTTTATTAAAAATAGTTGTGCATTAAGCTGCAAAACAAAATAATGCGTTTTATTCAATATTATTGATAGAATAAAGACTTGAAACTCAAAATATCTCATACTTCTCTTCAAAATGAAATAAAAAATATCGGTAATAAGCATCCAGGAAAAATTAACAAACAAGACTCAATACCTAATTACTTACAATTTTTAAAGCAAATATAATTAATTGCCGAATGAACTATTTTTCTTTTCACCTCATAGCTCAAACGTTACAGTAAGCTTGCGTAATAGTCACCAGTGATACTTTTGCACTTTTCCAATTAATCAATAAAAATAATTCCCTGTGCATCCCAGAAAATACTAGCCATAATCTTGTTAGCTGACAAAATTGACTTTGCCCTTTTTTGAGATGGTTCACCTGGCGCAGTCCACTGTTTTGACTGATTTACTTTCTGGAGTGAGGTGATGTATCCAAATTTCATCCATGATAATAAGCCGTCTCAAAAATTCACTGGGATTTTTAGGGTAGAGCTCCACATTCTTAACAGAAACAGTTTTTCTTTGCAACTTTTGATCAGATGTCAACAAACGCGGCATCCATCTTGCACAGACCTTGTGAAAGCCCAAAACATTATTCTAAATATCACCTGCGCGTTCTTTTGATATGTTTACAGCCTCTGCTATCTCAAAAAACTTTAATCTGCGATCTTCAAGTACTAAATGATGATTTTTTTCAATCATCTCTGGAGCTGTCACTTCCACAGGACATCCAGAACGAGGCTCATCACTAGTGTTCGTACGTCCTATTTTAAACTCTGCAACCCAACTTTTAATCATTGAATATGAAAGGGCAGAGTCTTTCAATGTAATGTCTATTTCCTCCTTCATTTCTTTAGGCGTTAAGCCTTTCAAATGGAAGTATTTAATCACTGCTCGATTTTCTAAATCCTCCATTTTCGTGAAAACTCTAAAGTTGTCTTGTATAAAATGCTGTCATTCGAAAACTAAACAAGCTATTGACCTGTAACTATGGATATAAGCTAGTCTAGAGTTAAACTATACGATGCTACCGTCTAACTGACCTAAAAGACAAATGTTAGATAAATAAGCTCTGTACACCCTGTGCTCATTTGAGCGTTATTTTCAACCATTTCGTTCATCCATTAACCACTATGACACACCAGGTTAAATGATATTAAAAAAACAAAAAAAAAAAAAAATCTTAAATATGGTTAAGTCAAAAAAGTTACATCTGACATAAACAGTGTGTTTTAACAAGATCTACTTTCTTTATGTAGTAAGTTTTTGTTTATCTCTTAAGGTTTAACAGTTATGCAAAAGTTATCCAAAATAAAGAGATCTTAAGACATTATTTACAACTCAGGATATACATTTTATCTGCGATGGAAATATCTTGACAATTTTGAATTTTAATCACAATAGTAAAGAGTAGTTTGGAGTGGGGATTTTCTAAAAAATCTTCGTTTTGGGTCCTTAAAAGATGTTGAATTTGGGTACAAAGTTACAATTTAACGGACCTTTTGTTTTCAGTTATGCTATTCACAAACAAACACATACAACTAAAATTTTTTTGTATTTTTTTAATTCAGGGAAGATCAAAATATATTTCCTATGAAATCTCAACATTGCATTTTTGGGTTGGATGTTGAATACGATACCTTCTCTACACACGATGTACCTAGTACGTGGCACAGAAAGTAATAATGAATAAATTATTAATATTAATGCTATACGTTCAAGACACTACCGAAATTGTGTCTGTGTCAAACTGAGGCAGTTGTGTTTGGTTCGCCGCGCCATGATTCCCCGGTGTATGACGCTTGTTGGGCGTGTGACAAACCACCTGTTGTACACACAAGGTGATGAAGTTACTCATCGACCATCACACGTTTAACACGTTGAGTCAACTTTCTGACTCAGCTGCGCGTAATTATTTGTTATGCAATACCTTTCCTTACTGGGAACTTCCTTAAGATGCACTTACAGTAAACACGTAACTTCTTGGTAAAATGGTGTTTATTTGCTGCTGTTATTGATGTATCAGCATGTTTGAGATGCTTAGAGAGAACAGTTGCATTATCCCTATCACGTATCTAGTAAGTACATACTGCATTCCATCCAAAAATTAGATACTGAGATTTCACTTGTGTGCGGATGTTTGTGAACGTAGTAAATGAAAAGAAGTCGGATTAATATAAAATGATATAATTTATGTTCAATGTCTTCCAAAGACGCGACATGATGCAAGCTATCCGTCACAATTTAACAATTTTTTTTCTCAAAATGGTTATTGCGATTTTTATTAAAATATCATTAAGATATTTATACCACAAATAAAATGCATAATTTCAATTTTGTGTAAGTAGCCTGTGAAGTTCTCTTTATTGGGAGGGGTTTTGTATAAGCTTGTCTAAATGGCAAATGCTAAGCAATAGGCGAAAGCTTACTACATAAGAAATGTCTATCTCTTTAAAGCACACTATGGATTAGAAATACGTTTATTTATGACATTAGCCACTTCCGGGAAATTCGTTTATTCATTGTTCGAATTTTTCAATACTTCGTAATTCTCTTAAAGCACTTTCGATATTCAGTTGTTTCTCGAGTTTGCATGACAAGAGCAAGGCTTTTAAGGTCAGCATATACTGTAACAATGACGTCCGGTATGTGATCGCTCTTATGTTCGCGCTGGTATGCGGCGGTGAAGCTGGAACGCGAGACATCGCAGTAGGATGCGTAAACAACGACGCGCCGTAACAGGATCCTTCGGAACGCGAGATTCTTCTGACGACATTTGATTCTTCCCGATATTCGAGATGTTTATCCATGCTTCGGTTTCTAGGACCTTCGACAAGTTTCCAGAAAATCTTTGACGCCATTTTGTCGTCATAAAAGGAGGAAGAATTTCAGCGGGTGTCTTGTTGTTTTGAATTGTACTGACTGAAGTATTAACTCACAGTGGAGCGCGAGCCACAGATGGCGTGAAACTATAAACTATCTATACGTCGAGTGAATTACTTAATACAGTGAATTTAAATTCTTATTTGTAACTTCATTTTGATCAATAAAGACATTTGTAATACTATGTGTGTACTTCCAGTTCTTAAACATTTACATATCGGCATTCCCTTTATATCTACAACGAAATGTGTAATGTAGTATTTTTTTGTGATTGTCTATAAATTCTTGAATGTGAGGCAGATACGCTACCACCACACTGCAAATCTTTATCGCAATTAAAATTAACTTAATGAACGCAATGAAAACAAATGTTCGTAAGAATAGTTGGAGGTGGCCCCGTGACAGAGAGGTGAGTGACACTTTATAGGGTTTTCCGGGTTTCCCTGCCATTCATCTACCAATTGCTCCATAGTCATCTTTCCTTTCATCCATTTCACCGTCATTTTATATAATACACTACTTCACTTTCTTACCAAGCATCGGCTGATCACCCATCTTGGTTACTCTCTGGTCCTCAACAGGTATCTGACCCCAGGCGCTAGCTTTAAGTTCTGGAGGCTGTAAGTTCTACATATGAGGAGGGTAAATAGAAAGAAAAATAGTTTCTATAGCCACTAATAAACGATAAAGTGCAGAATAATTCATGTGAATATGACACATCAGATTTTTTTACTTTCTCTAGCACGTATATATAATGCACATAGTGAATAGAGAAGCTATTGTATTCCATCCACAAATTCGATGCCGAGATTTAACCGGATATATATGCTTCGATGTTCCCTGAGTCCGAAATAAAGATTTTTAGAAAAAGGTGCGCACGTGTGTCTGTGGATAGCATAGTTCAAAACCGAAATTACCGAACTTGGTATTTATGTTTAGTATTATCCAAAGATACGACACGAACATTTTCAAAAAATTCCCCCATCACAAACTACGCTTTACATGGAAACTTTTAAAAAGTGTTACTTGTTCTCAAAAATGACTCATAACGAGTTTGATTCAAGTACCGTATATTATAGATATTTGCATCATAAATAAAAGATATCTATAATTTCAATTTTCTGGGAATAACCTCTGAAGACCTATTTATTCTGAATGAGTTTTGCATAATGGCTAAACCGTAAGAGATAGACATAAATTTACTATACAAAAAATGTTAGAGCGCACAATTTATGTCATATGCGTTTTTCTTGTAAAAGTGCCCGTTTTCGAGATATTCCTTCTTATTTGTTTCAGTTTTAAACTAACTTTTCGCAAACGGGACTATGCAAAGCTAAACGAATTTCAATTGTTTTACATAGCGACCAGTTTTTAAAAGATCTGACTATCGCTTTAGCCTAATTTATTCCTTTATTTCCGTACTACGAACAAGGAAGCAAGTATTATCCTTGAAAATAAACGTGAGCAGTCAAGTTTAGCAGTACAAGGAGTGGGGTAAAGAGGCGGAGACTGGAAGCGATAGCAATGGGTATGTAAATGCACGAAGATATCGGCTGCCGGCCGACTGCGTCAATCAGATCACGCCACTGCGCATCATGTTTACAGCGCTCTCTTCTAATCGCACGGATAATAAGATCAATTCTGCTATGTATAACCTGATTACCATGGCGAATAAAAGAATAATCTTTTGTAAGAATATTTAGTAGTTGGAACAGCTAGAGAAAGTTACGTGAATGGAACATATCAGCATTTTTCTTCTATTGTTTAATGTTGCTTTAACTTCTCGATCATATCACCATGATTATTGCAGTTCCATTGGTTCACCTGAGTCAGTGTATGCAGTGTATACAAGTGACCTGCCTGTACCATCTATCTGATCAGGTACTATTGAAATTTTGATGGAACATGGATTTGGGAATTCGGGAACTGTTGTGTGTTCTTTCAATACACTCCGTAAAGGTCTTCCTGTACCACTGTTTTTGTTCTGTAGGTGAATGTGGGAACTGGGAGATCGTAGGTTCGATTCTCGTTGCTTGCTTCCTGACCAAAGGCTGATTCAGGGGTTTTCCAGGGACCCAGGGAAGATTCGTTATATCCCCCAAATGTCCCTCTCCGTCATTTCCTATTCCCACGATTTATTTGCTATCTGTTTTAGAGTTGGACCACAGCGGTATTTTTTTTTTTTTTTTTTTTGAGTCTGATCAGGACTCCGGCACTGTATACCCTACTTTTATTTACCTTTTTTTTTTCTTTTTACTTTGTTTTGCCGTATTATCACTGTTTATTATTGTTTTCTTACTTTTACAACACACACATATACACAAACATATAACACCCATGCCCAAGGCGGGACTCGAACCCACGATCCCCAGCGCTACGAAGCACCGCCTTGGCGAGCGCGGCCATGGGGACCGGCATATTCGGCGGGTTGCGGTTGGATGGTGGCTTGTGCTTGTATTTATCTTGACGTCATCATCGGTATTGCTCGATCGGGGCCTGCTTTCGGGTTAGGGGCCCCTAGGGTAGCCACCACTGGCTGCGCCGTGGCCCAGTAGTTAGACCACTCGCCTCTCACCCAAGTGGCCTGAGTTCGCTGCCAAGCGTCCTCATGTGGGATTTGTGATGGACAATGCGGCGCAGAGCCAGGTCTTCTCCGGGTTCTCCGGTTTTTCCCCCTGCCGTCGCATTCCAGCGATGCTTCATCTTCATTCCATGTATCATCAGTGTCATCGCCTGCGGTGCCGATTATAGTAAAAGCGGGCGTTAAACACTATCTCTCTTACACTCTCTCTCTCTCTCGGAGAGCCACCAGGGACTCGGAACTCGTGAGTGGGAGCGGCGTCAGAGCTATTTTATCTGTAATCGCTAGGGACCCCGTCCATGCTTGCGCCAGTCGTCAACCGAATCTGATTTCACTTCGGCTTTCTCCTCTCATCTCTACCTCCCAAGGGTCATGTAAGACGCAAGTGGTCCTAAGAGCCTATGTGCTGTGATCTGCCCCAATGTCCGGGGATCTCCTAATCCTGACGTTGTCCTCTGTGCCCTAGGAGTAACGAGCTAGCCTCTGGTTTCCAAAGTGGCAGTTTCAAACCCGGCGGGGGGCGATGGATTCTTTTGGGCGTAAACATCTTTAGCGTGGCTTCCTTCCGAAGGGAAGTAAAGCCGTTGGTCCTTGTCGTAGATTTACTGTAGACAGAGAGACCTCTGAGCAAAATTAAGCGGCCTTTCACGCACAAAATAGAATCGGGCGCTGAGAACCGCAGCAGTTAAAGAGGTGGATAAACAAAACTCAGTTCAATTACCTGGTAACTGAGGAGCTATATCAGCCAGTACACGCAATTTGAATCTGTAACCTTCCGAAAGGGAGCCACATAATTCGGGAGGTTCCGACCTCTTCAGCTGCCGTGGTGCGGGCGCTGTAGATTCGTGGTATTACTGGCGTTACTAGAAGTACGCTGGGCTGAAAATCTGTGCCCCTCACGTCAGGGAGCTGTTCGATTGGGTTAGACTCGACGGGGTAGTGATTCCTGATACCATTGGAGATTAGTTACTCCTAGGCGTGTTTATGAGACACCTTAATGTCCTCCAGCAACTAACCTGGAGAGCTTAGTAAACAGAAGATAGTAACTGTCGCACTCACCGAGGTCTCGGTAGTTATCCCCCCCCCCCATGAGGTTGATACGCGTAAATGGCGAATCCACTTCCATCCTTGCGTCAGCAAGGGGAGCGTGTATATGAAATACGCTCACGATCTAATGGAAAAGCCCACAGACTTGTCCCCTAGGTTACAAAGCATACCTGAATAGTCAGGCCACTGCTCCTTGGTTGTCCAAACTCGGCATGATTGTATGTTTTTGCAATAACACACATTCGCAAGGAGTCAGAACAAAACTAAAAATAAAACTTGAATAATAAAACGCCCACCCGCACGAAAGGCTCTGGAAATAGAAAATCGCTCATTCTTTAACACATGCAATGCACGAAACTGTGTATTCCTTAAGACATTGGAGAACAGTTTATATCACTTCAGATCTGATGAACATCTGTATCACGCGAACATGTTCCGAAAGCACGGAATGTGTTCTGCTCCATCCAAACTGTACAAATAAAGTGTCCCTTGCTTTTTGTTACAATACTGTATTACAATAGTAGTTCTACTTTCTCTTTTACGTACATAGTAGTTATAGAAAAGGTATTGTATTGCACCCAAATATTTTACACAGAGATTTAACCGTAAATTCATGTTTTGAAGTCCTTGAGTCAAAAACCGTTTTTGGAAAAAAGGTCAGTACAAGTGTCTATGGACAGCATAATAAACAACACGTCGGTAAATACTTAATTTGGTATCTAAGTTTAGTATCTTCTAATAATGCGATTAGAAGATTTTTGGAAAATCCCCATCCTGTGTTATCCTTTTCATGAAAGATTTTTCGAAATGTTCGATTCTCTCAAAAGCGGTTCTAACAATTGTAATTAAAATACCATATGTTTAAGATATTTTCATGAGGAACAAAATTTATATCTGGAATTTGTTGGGAATAGCTTCTGAAGTCCTCTTCATTCTGAAGACATTTGCATAAATGTTAACCCGTAAAATTACTATACCAAAAAATTTGGACCTCGTAACATAAAATTTTGCATATGCATTTTTTGTAAAGCTAACCATTTCCGAGGTATTTTTTGTTTCCGGTTTTAAAATTTCCAATGTCCAGATTTTCTCTCAAATGGAAGATCGTTATTTACTATCCGTAAGATATAAATAAAAAATTACTATACCAAAAATTTAGAGCTCGTTAAAACAAAATTTTGCATATGCATTTTTTGCAGAGTTAATCATTTCTGAGGAATGCCTTGTTAGTGGTTTTAAAATTTCCAATGCTTAGATTTCTCTCAAATGGAACGTTGTTATTTACTTTTTTAAATTCTCGTCATACAAGAGAAGAGAATTTGAATCACATCACATAGCGACAGATTTTAAAAGATTTGACTATCGCTCTAGGTTAGCCCATTTCCTTGTTTCTCTTCTACTTATGAGGAACTAAGTGAATTAACAATTTTTGCTGCTCTTTGTGTTGATTAACATGAAGTAGAGAAAAGAGCAAACTTTTTAAGAATAATTTGTTACAGAATAGGTAGAGAAAGTTATGTGAATGGAATCAGATTTTTATTAAATCTTTCTTTCTTGGGCATAAATTTCCTATGCCATAACGTCTTATAGATATCTGGAGCTGGCTTTCTAAAATTCTTAATTTTTTTTATACATTTACCTCACATTTCGCACTTAATACATTAATAGCATGAGTAATTATCATCCTACAAAATTTGAACTTAGTTAAACAATTTGTTTTTGGGATAGTAAGAGTTTTTAAACATGTTTAACTTTAAAATGATATACGATCCTTGAGGTTTATTTGGGCATTCTCTTCGACGTATAGTAAGTAGGGGGATATTGTATCTATTCCACCCAGAAATTTCAACTGAAAATGTGATTTTGAGGTCCCCTAAATCCAACCTGAATTGTGCCTCTTTAGAAAAATGTCTATATGTGTGTATGAGAGAGAGAGAGAGAGCGAGATAGATAGAGAGAAAGAGAAAGAAAGAGAGAGATAGAGATCGAATTCATTTTGAAATGAAAATTAACTTAAATATCAAACTTTGTATTTAAGCTCAGTATGTTGTAAACTACCCCTCAGATAGAATATTTTTCAAAAAGTGTTATTTGCTCAAAAATAACTAACGATTCTGACTAAAATACCACACGTTTTATATGTTTTTATCAAAACTAGAACGCATATCTTGAATTTTATAGCAATAACCCGTGAAGGGTTTTGCAATCCGGATAACATTGCATAACTGGAAAATCGTAGAAAATAGACAAGATTACACAAAAGCTGTAGTTGTCGTTAAAGTACACAAATTGTTTCAAATATGTCTTTTTTTTTTTTTTGAGTTAAACATTTCCGAGGCACTTATTTGTTCTTTTTTTTTTGGGGGGGGGTTTAAATTTTCTAATCTCCTAGTGTATTCCTCTGTTCCTGTTTAAAGCATTTTTGCACAAGATTGGTTATCTTGTTTAAAGTAAAGTACTTAGAAGAATAAGTATTTTCAAGAACGGTTATTGAATGAATAGAGAAGGCCACGTAAATGTAACGCATCAAATAGGTAGGTATATTCATTACTTTTTATACACGTACAATGCTCATATTAGGTAGACAAGGTATTGCATTCCACCCAGGAATTCGATACCATTTCTGCTAATGTTTATCTCGATTAGCATGACGTAGATAAAGGAATAATATTTTGTACGGGAAGTTTGCCGCACAGCTAGAGAAAGCCATATGAATGGAGCACATCAGATTTTTCTTTGTGTAGTAAGTTTTTGTCTGATTCTTGCGGCTTACCAGTTTTACAAAATAGATTCAACACTGATTGCGAATTAAGAGGACGTCAGAGATTATTAGCAGTAAATTCAAGAATACGGTGTGTTTGTTATCTTAGTATCTTAAACATTTGGTATGTTAATAAAAATGTTTGTAATTTTTGAGAAGACCAAAAATAATGATAAGGTTTTCTTCTGGAGGTTGGTTTGATATGTAGGATTTTCTTCCATTTAATTATTAACTGCTAATCCATAAGAGACATGCAATATTTTATTAATTTCTTAAAGGGTAGACAATGGAGAAGAACGACTCATGCACTGCGATCTATGTAGATATATTGTGGCTAAAATCCCCTGCAAGATGGCTGAAATAAAGGAACTATAGGAGGCCACAGGCCGCAGGAGCACAGGCCACGAGAGACGTGCGGAAGACCCTAATGTTTCCAAGCACGATGGCCAGAGGCAAGAGCTTTTGTTTTCAATGATACTATAGAGAGTACTTTGGTTATAAAAACAACATGTTTTATATGAGTTTGACATAATTTTGAAATTATATAAACGCTTACTTTTTTTGGCGAGTTTTTGAGAATTTTTCATCTTTTTGAGAATATGTTGGTTCTTTGAGTGATAAATGAAAAAAAAATCTACTTTTACTATCTCTAGCACGTATGTACAATGTACACAGTAAATAGAGAAGGTATTGCATTCCACCCAAAATTCGATACTGAGATTTCACCGGAACTACACATTTTGGGGTTCCCTGTGTAAAAATCTCCTTTTTCTAAAAATGCCTTTTTATTCAGAGATCCTCAAAATCTGTATTTCCAGTTAAATCTAGGTATCGAATTTTTTACTGTAATACAATAGGTACTCATTGATGGACTTTTTGGGGCGTAAAAATCCTTAGCATGGCTTTCTTCGGAAGGGAAGTAAAGCCGTTGGTCCCGTGTCGTAGATTTATGAAATATAAAAGAACCTCAAGCTTGATGAAAGAGGCCTCTGAGCAAAATTAAGCGGTCTTTCACGCCCAGGATAGAATGAGACGCTGAGAACCACAGCAGTCAAAGAGCATCCATAAATAAAACTCCATTTAATTTAATTTAATTTTATATTCATTGTAGGTGCATACTAGAATAAGTAATGCGCTTTTGCAAAAATAGTTTGATGCACAGAAATACACAATAGTGCTTAGAGAAAGTTATGTGAATGTAACAAATCAGACTTCAACTATACTCCTCCTCCCTTTCTCTACAAGTCAGCAGAAATATCATATACTTTTAACAGCTTATTACTGCACATCACAAAAATATCCCATATTCTTTACATAACCTTGTGTTAATTAGTAATCATTAAAATCTATGATTCCAGGGAATTCTTCTGTGCGGAAATGTCCAGTGTAGCAGTAATGCAGTTACCACTTCACATTCCAGTGAGTTTATTATTATTATTATTATTATTATTATTATTATTTAGCATCATCATCGTTGTTGAATATAATGTGCCTATAAATTACACTCAAAGCCATTCGCATCCCAAGGTGTCCACTTTCTCACCATCCTCTGCTTCCGTGGACCATGGTTGACAGTAAAATGTAGACGGAGGTGGCTATGCGAGTGAAGTTGCAACTCTCATACAATAATGGCTACCCATCTGTGGAATATTTAAGAATCCACAATTACTTATCGGCTAAGGGTTTAATCTGAGAAGTACACCACACTTGATTCATGCTTTTGACTTACTTCTAGAGATATTGTTTTCATTATTTTGAAAAATTGCTCCACGTGATTCAGTTATTATTTTTAAAAAGTTTAAACAAAATCCTCACTCCCCATTTATGAAAGATTTTTTGAACATTTTTATTTTTTCAAAAATAGCACTAACGATTTTGATCAGAATACCATAGGTATGTTTAAAATATTTTTATAAAAATGAATATATGCAATTTCTTCTCATCCTCTCTGTGTCCCTTTTTCTATATTGGTGGTGTCTTTACAGTTTGATCTTTGACAGCACCAAAGAACTACCGTGAAGTGCAGTTTAGTAACACAATACGCAATAAATCATGCCCTAAGGTCAGTATTACAAAATAGATACTGTTGCGACTACCGCATACATAAACCAACGACAAATAATTAGCTAACAGGTGTCTTTATCTGGCGTTTTGCAAAACGCCTCTGGGTATAACAAGATTTGGTATTTCCCAGTGAAAGTAGGAGTTAAAATGCCGTTAGGGTCCCGCTGTTTGTTGACATGATATACATCTCAAAACAGCTTCTATACTATACAACCAGTCACACCAGTGTAAACAACATTCAAAATGTCAATATGAATCAATAGTTCGTTGCCGATTTTTTTTACTTGCTCTACACGTACTATATACACAGTGTATAGAGAAGGTATTGCATTCCACCAAAAATTCGATACCGAGATTTCACCCGAAATATATGTTTTGGATCCCCCTGAATAAAAAAAAATAATAAAAAAAATACAAAGTGTGTGTGTCTGTGGACAGCATAGCTCAAATGCGAAAAAACCGTTGAAAACCAAACTTGGTATTTAAGTTTTGTTTCTTCCAAGGATGCGACACAAAGATTTTCAAGAACACCTCCCACCCCAACTAGCCTTTACATGGAACTTTTTTCAATAATTTGATAAAAATATCACATATTAAAGATATTTACCCTTCTTGGGTTCGAGTCCCGCCTTGGGCATGGGTGTTTGTGTGTATTTAGAAGCAAAACGATGATCAAATAAAGGAAGGAAATTTTGGGGAAATGGGGATAAAAAGGAGAAAAAACTGTATTAAAAAAAAATAGAAAGAAAAAAAACATCGGATAGAAAGAAGAAGAATCTTTTGTAAGAAGTTTTCTTCTAGAACAGGTAGAGAAAGTAGTGTGAATGGAACACGTGACACATTTTATAGTGGTTTTAGTAATTTAATACTACTGATTCGCCTCGATGTGGCTGCAACAGAGATTCATGGAGTTCTCTTCGTTGCCTATTTGAAGCCTGATCTCGGAGACATGATTAGATATATTGGATTATATATATACACATACCTACAAATAATAACAGAGGGGGGGGGGTTCTCTTATCTTGAGAAGACGAATGTCAAGCAACTTTAAGCTTCATGGAGCCTGAGATCATTTGAGCATCACTTCAACAATTTCATTCATCGTCCGATATGACCAACCAGGTTAAAGGACGTTAAGCTGCAAAAACAAAAACCACACAAAAGCTCTGAAAACTCTGATAACACACCAAGGAATATTTACACAAGTCAAATACGGCGCAGTAGAGTCACTGGTACACGTATCATTCATCCAAAATTTAAAATTACTAGAAAATTTTCAATTGCTGTTTCATTAAATGTATAAATGACGATATCTCAAGCGTCTTATTTGTTACATAAAAACTAAAGTAGCACATGTTTTCCCTACATTTTATACAAATTTCTTCCACGGTTGCATTAAATAACTTTGTTTCGATTACAAACTCCCATATGTCCACAATAGCAAGGAAACTGTGTGTCGAGAGCGTGGGAAAACACCAGAAGTAGTTTACATATGCAAGTTGCGTATAATTTGACAAAGCCACGCGACGCGACCATCTCTCACCAGGGTTAAGGAAACTAGCACAAGTGGACTAACGGTACTGGTATGGGCAAATTCAACTATTCTACTCCCATTTAGAAACAAAGGAGAATTTGTCTTACTGCTGGCCTTAATGTAAAACAGCTGCATCAGACGTCAAGCCCCAAATAAAATATATGGACAAATTCATACAGTCTTTCATAAGTAACGACTAGTGCAAATTAATATAAAAAATCTTATGTGACCCCTTCACATGACTTTCTCTACAAATTACTGTTACAAAACGTTATTCCTTTGTATACATCTTGGTAATCGAGATATACATCCGAAGTGATCGTATTAGTCCCTTCTAAGTAGAAGGAAAGTAAAGCAATATATTAAGTTAAAACAATAGTCAAATCTTATAAAGTCTGCCTCCGGGGTCGAGTGGTCAGTGATCTGAAGGTCCCGCGTTCGATTCCCGGCTAGGGCGGGGAAGTTTTCTTCAACCAGAATTATTCCTTATCCACTACAGAGTCTGGAAGTATGTATGTGAGAATGAATGTGTGTGTTTGAGGAAAATAAAACGATTTAAACCCAACATAAAAAATCTGCAGACAACGAGTTGTTTCTAATGCAAAGCCCCCGATATTATCTTAAATGTTAAAGGGGGCTATATAAATGAAACAATAAAAAATATCTAATAAAGAGCTGGTCATTATATGAAACAGTTGCAAATCGGTTCGCTTTACACGCTAAGAGTAAAACAAAGGAGAGATGATACGAAAGATGACCTCCCGTTTGAGGAAAGTTTAAGTAGCTTAAAACTGAAACAAATATATCTCAACTATAACGGAACAGAAAAGAAGTATAAGACATAAATTGAGTGTTTTCAAAAGAGCTACATTTTTTGTGGTGTAAGTTTTGGTCTATCTTTCACGGTTTACCAGTTTTGCAAAATTCCATCCAGAATAAAGAGATCTTCAGAGGCTATTCCCAAAAAATTCAAGTATACATTTCATTTGTCATGCAAACATGATATGGTGTTTCATCCAAATCATTTGAGCCATTTTTGGGAGAAACAAAAATGTAAAAAGCTTTTCCATGCAGAGGGTAGTCTGGGATGGGAAGAGAGTTTTTGAAAATCTTCTTGTCGCATCCTTGGAACATAATGAACTTATATACCAAATTTGGTATTTAACAGTCTTTTCGTTTTTGAGCTATGCTGTTCACAGACGGACACACACACAGACATATACAAGGATCTTTTTCTAAATATGCTTTTTTTTGGACTCAGTGGACCTCAAAACATATATTTCCAGTGAAATCTCGACATAAAATTTTTCGCTGGAATACAATACCTTCTCTACCTACTACTTGCATACTCGTGTAGAGAAAGTAAAAACTCGCTCTTTTAACAAGTGTTCGGGCTTATAAAGGTTTTATATATTGACCGGAAAATGTTAGAAGCAAGAAACAACATATTCAGGGTTTATTATCATTTTCGACAAAAACTTTAAATGGTAATATATTATTTTTTTTTTCATTTTTCCTTTTTATACTTCATATAACACATAAGTAGTAGGGGAAATATTGTATTCCACCAAAAATTCGCTTCCAATAGATAATTTTAGGCCTCTAAATCTCTCTCCCTAAACATTAACAAAGATCTGTGTTTAAGCGCGCGCGTGTGTGTTTTGTGTTTGTGAACAGCATATCTCAAAACTGTTAAGTCGTTAAATACCAAACTTGGTGTTGAATGTCAGGATAATCCGAAGATGCGACACGAACGCTTTCAAGAACTCTTAAATTTCCCCACCCCATCATTTTTCGAAATTTTCGATTTTCTCAAAAATAGCTCTAACAATTTTTATTAAAATACCATACATTAAGAATATTTACAAGCCTAACAAAATGTGCATTTTGCATTTTCGGGGAATAGCTTGTGAAACCCACTTCATTCGGAAAGATTTATGTGTAAAATTGTATAATTGGCAATCGTTAAGCGATAGACGAAAATGTGCTACACAAAAATGTAGATTTCCCTAAGATACACAAGTTAGTCCAAACACTTTCTTGTTTCAGAATATTTTTTACGAGATTTCCGTTATTAATGATGATTCAAATTGTTCAATACTTTATTGCTCTTATTCATTTGTTAGCTTCAGTTTTTTTTCCCGGGATTTAATAGTAAGAGCATGGAATTTTGTGGTCAGTATATAGTGTCCAGTTCTTAAAATTTGATTATGGCTATTCCCTTTGTATTTATAACAAAACGTGTACTGTAGCTATTTCTGCTAAGGGTTGTCTCAATTAAAGTGAAGTAGATAGAAATATAAATGTTTAAAACATAATTTGTATACCCATTAATAAAGCGTTGGCAAATTAATATGAATATAGCACAGATATCTTTTTTTCTGAAGGGCAGTTATCTTATTTATTAGCATGAAAAATTTCATTTGTCTCATAAAAAGGTTTTGTTGCTATGGGAACTGTTTAATTGTTGGCTTCTTTAACATTTTCTCCAACGTGAAACAAATGGAATTCTAATTATTTAATTAAGTATTCAAAATGCACCCCATTTACAGTTTGTAACGCCGGATACGACAGATGGTGCAGGTAATATTTTGAAATGTTAATTGTCCTCTTTTGTTTCTCATGTTCTCATGTTCAACATATAAGGGCTTAGTTCATAAACATTGGGTTCTTGTCTCATCCTCTTGGTAATACTAAAGACCAAATTACATATAGGAAGTCAATACTGAAAGTGTTAATGTAAACAAATGTGAACCAATTTAGCTGAATATTGAGGGCGCAATTATTTTATTATTGATAATTATTTTATAGAGAAATAATGGAGAAATAGATAGGTAATCGAAATAAGTTACTATGTTATCACCAGCGGATAGTGTAAAAATCACAAATTATAATTTTGTTACTAGGTAGAGACATTATCAAGGTAAATTAAAGGTTTAACGAAGTAATTACATAGAATATCAAGGTAGCCTGGGTAATTAGGTGTTCCGGTAAGTTCTTATCTACAAGAAACCCATTAGCTAAAAGTTCAGTTCATGAGAATCAGTACGTTCAGAATCCAAAGAACGATTCAAAATTACATAGACCAGGTAATATCAATACACAGCTCCCTGACTCACTCCAGTTAGTGAATGCCACAACGAAAACGTAAGTGTAGGCCGTTTGTAAATTCAGTGGCGATCCCGTAAATGATACAAATTGATTTGAAGTGTTGTAATCATATTGCTTTAAGGGCTTATGTTGGTTATATGCTTTATTATCATTAATATTAAAGTAACAATTAGCGATGTTTTTTTATGTGTACTAAGCTACAATACAAAAATGCCTCATTCGAATCTCGCTTAGGATGAGTTACCCGGATAAGGTTTTCTTTCGGGGTTTTCCTTTATTCTGAGATGACGGTTGAGTAACTTCAAGCTCTATGGACCCTGAGATCATTTGAGCATCATTTCACTTATCGTTCGATGTGACCAAACAGGTTAAAGGACGTTAAGCTACATTAAAAAAAAAACTAACAAGAATATGGCTATGTGTCAGCCATAGTTGTTTTCTCGACATATTTATACCGAGATATCTAATGTGTAAACCATTTTATGTAAATGTTATTGCTAATAATAGAATTAATAATATAATAGGGATAATAGTTGTAATAGTAAAATACTATAGACTAACAGCTAAATAATATAAAACTGCGCAATGCTCAATAATTATTATGCCTTATTTGCATCTGTCAGTCATTTCTTTTTGACCTTGGTCAAGTACTTGCCTAACTTCTTACTATTCTTACTAAAGAGTTTAACGATCGAGGAAACCTTTCTGTCTAATTTCATCTGCTTCCGTTTATATCCTCTTTCTTCTAAAACTTTAACCCTCTATATTAAAAAAACCAACAAACTATTCTATATGTTTAGGCACTGATTCTGTTGGTGACTTCACGCATCCCTTTCGGTCTCCACACACCCGTTGGCACCCAAGCAATACTCTCTCTGTGATCCTTATTAATTTATCCAGATATATTTTCAGTTCCCATGAATGTGTTATTGTATGTATGATTCATATTATGCTTTTTCCTTTATGTTTCTAAACAATTATTTCTATATTTCTATGTCTTCAAATCTCCTCTTAGCTACTTTCCAAAATACATTTACATTATTTTCTCTCCTTTTCCAAATATACTCCAAACTATTATTCTCTACGTTTATTTACATGCTGTAACTCCATCCATTTCTCCATTCATTTCTTGAAAATCTGTGTTCTTCTATCCTTTTATCTAGCTTTAGCATTTTGTAACAGCATTTGAATGTTCACTCCATGTGTGATACATTTCCTTCCTACTCTTCCCATTTTAATTTACGCAAATTCCATCCCATTTACTGTTGCATTTGGCAGTTTTAAAACTTCCTTACAAAACATTCACAATCTAGTCCCCATGTTTCAATTTCATTTAGCCCTTTTGTTTCAACTACCACTTTGTATTTTCAATATAGCGAGACATTATTAATTTATGTTGCATCATTGGACGGCTTATACAACGAAGCATTATTCAATACAAACATGGCAATAATTTTTATGTTCCATGGCAAAAACAAGTTGTAAATCTGGTCAACATGAAATATATTCAGGAATAGCTATAAATTACAGAATAATAAAATATATTGCACTTAATATTCCACAACGTTGTACATTATAGTTGTTTCAACAAAGCTGGCCTTTCTTTTCCTTGGTATTTTGTGTACTGGTTTGCATGGTAAGACGAATAATGGTGATGTAAATTAAAGTTTTAATGTAGTTTTACATTTTATTACAAATGAAACACGTTACACCATTATCTTGAGCTGTAATAATTTGAATTTCCTTCCAAATAGTGTTCAACCTACATTGGTGCTATTAGCCTACGCTTTGACAAACTGTCTCCATGGTAGATGAAAACAACAGGACAGTACCGCCACTGCGCTGAGGAATGGTACAAATGACGTCCACATTTTCTTTCCTCTTTGCTCTTTTTAGTTGCTCCCGGCAAGCTTTTTTGAAAGTTCCCTGCTGCTCAGTACTTGCCGTTAGCTGAAGTAGATCATTTCTGGGTATTAGAAAGGAACGAGCATACTTAGCCTTTGGTAAGAAAAAAGTGAAAAGTTATTTCAGAGATGAATAAGAAGCTTAAATATTTGGTAATGTAGAACGTAGTAACGTTGGTATATAGTCAAGTGTTGTAGACAGAATTTAGGTTAATAAAAACGTGAATTTCGAAAATGCATTATATAAAGTCAGTAGATATCAAGTACTGCACTAGGCCCATGGTCTATTTAGCTGTAATTGCAACGGGATTCTCCGCATAGTATTTTAGCAGGCAACATCAGCTTACGCTTGTTTCTTTTAATATGGAAAAATGTTATCTAAACCGTATTAATTCGGGAAGTTGGCAGGAATAATACGAATAAATTAGAATTTCTCGAGTTTAAACTCAAGAACAATTTAATTAGTCAACTCATTCCAAATAGATCAGTTATTAGCCTCCATTAAATGTTCTCAGTAAATTTAACTGGTGTTGACCAGTCTCGCACCTACTCACACATATCCCCCGAGAAAGATCTCCCAGCTCACAACCGGAGCAGCCGGCAACAGATGGAGAGGATAACGACTTCATATTTAATACAAATAAACATAAATGAATCGATCGGAGCTGAAACGGATTAAGTCAAACACCGAAAAGCAAATTTTAAGCGACATTAAATAAAGCGCATGAAACGGCATAGAAAAGTCTTAATTGATGTTTCCTGTATGCAAAATTGCTACTGCACATAATATTAACAAGAAAAGCATTAAGCCATTAACTTATCAACTTTCAGCGACGTGCCGTTGTTGCGTGTTAGCAATGCAACGCTAATGTTGCATTTAATATTGTAGCTGAGATGAGGGGTTTCACCATGGCCCTATAAGGAAAAGAAACTTTAGGATGTAGAATACTGAAGCGGAAGGTGACTCCTCGTCCCTGAAATACCATTATGGGTCGATGATGACACGGGTGAGGTGAAAGAAGGAGAGGGTCCGTAGGCAGACATACCCTCACAGACGCGCAGAAGTCACCAACATTTGAACACACGCGCACCATTAGAGAGTAATGACAAGAAATCCAATTAGTGAGGCTTGCAGGCGAGACAGTTCACGCCGGCGTTTTGGAGAAGTCTTTCCATAGTGCGGTATGTCCTGTATCGCAGTCACTGCTGGACCTGAAATCATGTTGAGACATACATGGGAGATGAAATAAGGGAAAGGAGAATCATGGCAAAATACGCCTGCATTCCCCTTGACGACAAGGGTAAAAGCACGAAAAATCTCATGGTCGGAGAGGGTGGTCCTTGGGAATCGAACTGGAACCTTCCGAATGTTAGGCTCACACCGTTCACTCGGTTTCTCATCACAAGAAAACTAAAATCTGAGATTCCTCTCACATTCTATTCTACAACAAACTAATCTCATAAAGCTTATTCCACCGTCTACTTCTTGTTAATCTAGTCGCCCTCAGTGGTGTAATGGTTACCATGCTAACTTCATATACCCAAGGTCGCGGGTTCAAACCCGGCGGAGGACGATGGATTTTTTCGGGCGTAAAAATCCTTAGCATGGCTTCCTTCGGAAGAGAAGTAAAGCTGTGGGTCCCGTGTCGTAGATTTACGGCACGTAAAAGAACCTCAAGCCTGATAAGAGAGGCCTCTGAGCAAAATTAAGCGATCTTTCACGCCCAGTATAGAATGGGACGCTGAGAACCAAAGCAGTTAAAGAGCTTCCATAAATAACAGGCCATTTTTCATGTTAATCTAGCTAAATACTGGCAGAAATTATGTTATTGTTTCTTTCTTTGTAGGTACGAGAGATCTAGGGGGATACACCAAGTTAAATCAATAGTCAAAACTTTTAATAGCTAGTCGCTATGTGAAATCGATTGAAATTAGATTATCTTTGCATTGCTCAAAATAGAAAATAGAATAAAAACGAATGACATTACCAGAAGCGGACGTATTACTTGTTTCTTTGTAAGTAGAAGGAAACTCAAGGGATGCGCTAGCCTTAGGAGCCAGGAGCCAGGAGCCAGGAGCAGGAACTAGTCAAATCACCACAGTACCTATCCGCTTTTCTCGCGGATTTACCCGTGTGATATAAAAGATGTCTTGTGCAAGCGTTTATGTCTGTGTCGAAGTAATGTGGGCAGGGTGTTTCCCTCTGTGCAGCCGGCGCGGGCTGGCTTACCTACCTGAGTGGTCACCCACCCAGAGAGGGACCAGGGATTTGGCTGTGCGGACCCAGGGTATCCGCCGCCGCCGCAACCTCAGCGACCTCTCCGGTCGCCAGCCACGGACTTTAGCCAGCAGTAGAGCTGAGCTCTTCTGCGGGCTGATGGCCATCCGACAGTTAAGTGTTTTTAAATGTTGTTGCTATAGGATTGAAATTCGTTTGCGTGGCCAGGAGCTCACAAGTTCCCGTATGAGAAACATTAACTCAAATAAATAACAATGAATATCTCGAAAACGACCAAACTCCACGAAAAAAATACATATTACATAAGTTGTGTGCTTTAGGAGAATCTAGATTTTTTGTATGGTCTATCTCTTAAGGTTTACTGGTTAAGCAATATTTGGAAAAATTCATCCAGAACAAAGAGGTCTTTAGAAGCATTCCCAGAAAATGTAACACATACATTTTATATATCTTAAGTATAAGAGAATTTAATTAAAATTTTTAGATCAATTTTTGAGAAAACCAAAATTTTCTAATTTTTTTCATCTAAAGTGTGGTGGGATTTTCTCGAAAATCTTCGTGTCGTATCCTTGGAAGATACTGAACTTAAATATCAAGTTTGGTATTTAACGAACTTTTCGTTTTGGAGCTATGCTGCACACGCGCGCGCGCGCGCGCACACACACACACACACACACACTGACATTTTTCTATTTTTTTTTTTTTAATTTAGGGGAGTCTCAAAACACATATTTCTGATTTCGAATTTTTGGGTCCAATACAATATCTTCTCTATACACTATGTACACAGTACGTGTAAAGAAAGTAACAATTAAATTAACACTAATTGACCATAATAATTGACTAAACTATAAAGCCCGGGACTTCAAGTAAGTCGCCATTGGGGTATGTCATATCAAAATAATAATAAACCTTGTGGTTTACCAGGAAACATGCAAGTCAGTTGAGGAATTTAGAGCTGTGTGATTACTAGAGACCGGGAGATCCGTGGTTCAAATCCGGGCTATGGCATTGACTCTACCTATTCCAAATTATATTATATTCCTTTTGAAAAAAATGACTGATTCTTTTGGCTGCAGGATTGTACTGAAGCGGTTTCACGTCACCGGTATTATTTGATTCTTTATTCTGTTTCTTTTTATATTTTCGTTCTGGTTCATTTGTCATTCCGTCCATTTGCGCGGTATCTTAACGAGCATAAACTTTACCATTAGTCAGTCCTTCAAAGATAAACCTAATGTGAAAGCAGTAAGAATTGAAGGTCTATGTATGTGATAACGAAACAGTCGTATTTGTCAGCTAGAAGGCTTTTCAGTTTTTTTATTTTTTACTCACCTAAAAATTTATTGTCTGTCAGCCTTCAAGCAATTGCCCTTGCAAACTAGGCCAAGATTAGATACACTTGACACTTAGTATTTACTTTCTCTACTACTTGTAGTAAGCAGGGAGAAATATTGTATTACACCCAAAAATTCGATGACGAGATTTCACCGGGAATACGAGTTTTTAGGTTCTAAAATTTAGAAGATGGTGTATGTCTTTGAACAGCATAACTCAAAATACAAAAATGAATTAAATACCAAAATTTTATATTTAAGTTCTGCATCATTCAAGGAATGAATTTCTAGAAATTCCCCCCGCCTAATTAATCTTTATACGGGAAGTTTTTCGAAAATATTTATTTTTTCAAGAGTGGTTCTAAACTTTTGATGAAGATACTAAATGTTTAAAATATGCTCACAACATAAAACATACGTATATCTTAAGTTTTCTGGGATTAGCTTCTGAAGTCATCTTTATTCTAAATGACTTACATAACTGGTAAACCGTAAAAGACATACAAAATGTAACATCTACAAATAATGGTGATCTCGTTAAAGCACACAATTTATCTACATCAGATATCTATTTTTTGTGTGTGGTGTTAAACCTCTCCGAGATATTCCTTGTTATTGGTTTAAATTTTCCAATGCTTACACTCTTCTCCAATGGTAGGTCGTCATTTTTGTTTACTCCTGACTGCAAAATGAACCTAATTTCAAAGTAATTACATAGCGACCAGCTCTTAAAGAATGTGACCATCGCTTTAGTATTGAGTATTGCCTTATTTATTTTGTACCTACAAGGAAATATGGGATAAAACCGTTTCTGCTAATGTCCATCTCGATTAGCATCAAGTAGAAACAAGATAAGCTTTTGTAAGAATAGTTTGTTGCCAAATAAGCAGAGAAGGCCAAGTGAATGAAACACATCAAATATTTATAATATATGTACATTTTTTAAATCTGTGAAAGATATTCAATTGTCTAGTGTGCTATAAAATTCCTTGGGTTTTCCGTTCATTTCCATATAGGGTGACGTCACAGCTGTTTATGTAGGCAAAATAAGGGTTTAGTGCGCGAATACCTAGTTCCCAGACGAGACATAAGCCGACGATGCAAGTGCGGTAAGTGTGTTGTAAGTGAATGACGAGATTCCCCAATGGTAAATTGCATACTGTAGTTTCGATAGTAGTGAATAAGAGCAATAATATTTACACGAAAATAACATCAATAATTCCTAACAGTTGTTGCATATGGTGGATCCAGTAGCAACGTCGCCAATCTTATCCCCGGTGGTAAAGTGGCGATCGATTATACCAGAAGGCCCAATTGGTCCCATATTTGACGTGCGCAGATATCCCAAAGGAGTTGCAAAGGAGTTAAAACCTCCCAGTGAGGAACAGGATAGGCCGACTCAGGGTTTAACCCTCTCAATGAGTGCGACTCATTCACCGTTTCCGCTGATAAGCAACAGGGGTAAAGCGAAGGACGCTCAGACAGTTTCCCACTTACCGGCTTTAACTTGAAATAACACCGTTGAGTTGTGCAACTCTTTTAATGCCCGATGGGATATCTACACGTGTCAAATAGGGGTAGTTGGGCCATCTGGTACATGCCTGACAGTGACGAAGTCTGAGTTAATTTATACAGTAGACATTTTCTTACTGTTATTATTGATTTTGTTCTACTACTACTCACCACCACGACGACGACGACGACCACCACCACCACCACTGCTCCTGCCACTGCTACTCCTACTGCTCCTGCTGCTTCCGCTGCTTTTGTTTTTCTTCGCTGTTAAAAAAAAGTTCTTAGTATGCGCCACATACCACAAATGAGCTCTCTAATCATTAAATCAATTTTAACTTAAAATATATTCCTTATCTAAGAGAATGTCGTCCTCCCTGGTCTAGGGATAACATGCTAGCCTCTGGTTCCCAAGGTCATGGTTTCGTTCGTAAATATCCTTAGAATGCCCTCCTTCGGAAAGGAAACAAAGCCGTTGGTTCCTTGACGTAGCTTTATGACACGTAAAAGAACCTCAAACCTGATAAAAGGTCCTGTGTACAAAATTAAGGTGTCTTTCATGCTCAACATAGAATAGGCCGCTGAGAACCGCAGCAATTAAAGAGCATCCATAAATAAAACTAATTTTAATGTTTTATTTTTTTCCAAAGAGTACTCGGAGTATGGAGCTTAAAAGGTCAGGATTGTCACTGTAGGAGGGGACATGACCACCCCTCTTTGTTTTTTGGTTTGCTTATCGTCTAAACTCTTCCATTCTATTAGTATTCTGATGCAGTATAGTCCGACAATCCCCGACACACGAAGTTGTGGAGAGAGGCAATAAATTTATTGTAGCGTTAATCGTTTGCCAGATATGCTTTGTTATTGGTTTGAATTTTCAAATGTTATACTTTTTCTCGTTTCCCGATTCAAAGAGCATGGAAATTCAAAGCCATCACATAGACATCTGCTTTTTAAAAATTTGACCAGCTGTTTAACTGTACCCTTCTTGTACCTATAATGGAATGTGGAAATGTTTAATGATACTGTATCTCAATTAACAAGAAGCAGTTAGATGGAATAATAATCGTAAGGTTTTGGAAAAATAGCTTTAGATGAGAGAGCAGAGACATTTATGTGAATGCAACACATCAGAGTTTTACTTTGTAGGTAGAGAAGGTTTTATATTCCACCCAAAAATCAATACCGAGGTTTCACTGGAAATACATGTTTTGGAGTCCGCTGAATTAAATAAGCAACAAATGTGTAGAAAAAGCTCCAAGTGCGCGTGTGTATGTGTCTGTGAACAGCAAAACCCAAAAATTAAACTCGATTAAATAACAAATTTGAAATTTAAGTTCATCATCTTCAATGGATATAACACGAAGATTTTCAAGAAAATCCTCACAATCTAAACAACCCTTTACTTGGGAAAATTTTCGAAAATTTTGATTTTCTCAAAAATGGCTCTAACGACTTTTAATTAAATAACACATGTTAAAACATTTCCGAAATATACCTTGTTATTGTTTTCTATTTTGAAGTACACATTCTCCTCAATGGGATCTCGTTTTTTGTTCTCCTTACTCCTGACGAAGCAAAGGTTGAAAACCATCACAGAGCAATGGGTTCATAAAAGATTTGGCTATCGTTTTTTTCTAATAAAAGAATTTATGCAAACGTTATTTGGATTAACATGCAATAGTTAAAATAATCTGTTTTAAGAACAGTATGTTGAGCAATGTTTGCAAATCTGACAGCAATAACCAGTGGGCACGTAAAAACAAGGGCCTACCATCACAGATTTAAGATTCTGGGTAATCCAAACTGTCCAAACTATACTAGAAGAACAAACTATAAATCACCTAATTTACATGTGTTCAGTGTTAAACAAAGAAAGACAAAAAATGATTAATAGAATTCAAAATAAATGGCCAGTGAATAAAAATACATTAATCAATTCTTATTTCTCACTCTTCAAATCATTTGTTAATTCCACTGATTTTGACAAGCTCTGAAAGACTAATAGTTACAATATCAAATGTCCATCTGTTAAAAAACATGAAATATTATACACCAACAACCAATTAAATAAGTGATTTATGTTCAGCATCTAGTAATACTACGGTAATGGAGATGCTTTATTAGATAATAAAATAAATAATGAGTAGAGAAAGTCCTGTGAAAATAATACACTTTTTACATTCTCTACACGTACTATTTACAATTGTGTATTGAGGAAGTATTGTATTCCATCCAAAAATTCGATACCGAGATTTCATCGCAAATACACGTTTAGGACCCCCGGAATTAAAAAAAAAATACTTTCTCTATACGTAATATATACATAGTGTATAGAGAAGGTAAGTATTGTATTGCCCAAAAATTCGATACCGAGATTTTGCCGGAAACATATGTTTTGAGACTCACTGAATCCAAAAAAAGCATTTTTATAAACAGGTCCATGTTTGTATGTGTGTGTGTGTGTGTGTGTGTGTGTGTGTGTGTGTGTGTGTGCGCGCGCGCGGCCGTTTGCAGCATAACTCAAAAACGAAAAGACCGTTCAATACCAAACTTGGCACGAAGATTTTAAAAAAAAAAATCCCCCCACCCCAAATTACCCTTTACATGGAAAAAATTTCCAAAATTTTAATTTTCTTGAAAATGGCTCTAACGATTTTGATTAAAATATCGTATATTAAAGATATTTACCTGACAAATAAAATGTATATCTTGAATTTTCTGAGAATAGCCTTCTGGACGAATTTTACGGAATTTTGAATAACTGCTAAATCGTAAGAGATGGATAAAAACTTAAAACAAAAAAAAACAAAAAAAATGTAGAGCACATCAAAACACACAGTTTATGTTATATCATTTTTTTTTCGTGAGTTGATCGTTTTTGAGATATTCTTTGTTTTTGGTTTCAGCTTTGAAAAACATACCTTTCTCATACAGGAATTTGTCAACTCCTGTCCATACAAACAAAGGAATTTGAGTTACATAGCTTTTGACTATCACTTTAACGTATGGTACTCCCTTATTTTGCTTCTACTAACAAAGGAAGCAAATAATACGACTATTTCTGCTACTTTTTTCTCGATTAGACGAAGTAAATAGAATACTTTGTTGCAGAGATGTAGAGAAAGTCATGTGAATACAACATATCAGATTTTTCTTTTTAACTTATTTTATTTTCCCAAGCGGCCACGAAGTCTCTGTGAAACTCCAGTTTTACACACATGTGTACCTCTATTAATTTTAATTCTAGACAGTGGTATGAAGGTATTATTGAAGGAATGAGACCAGGGCAGTGACATTTGTGAACCCAACTCCAGTGTGAGAGCAGGCAACACATTCCAAGACATGAGGAAGGACCTTGAAGATGTTTCCCATCATAACATCCATCACGCCTTTATCCTTTGTCTATCTGGGGAACAAGACGCTGACATTCCAGGACTGATGATGGTATGTGCTCCTGTAGAGAAAACACAAGGATTAGACTAAATGTCTGTTCTTGGTACCTTTGGAATAATCTATACTAACATTTACAGGGGTAAGAAAAGTAGATATCTAGAGTCTGTGAGATCCAGCTTGACAGGTCTAGAAAGAAGAGACAAAATCAACTCTTGTTGTCTCTTTACGGTGACGGATTTATTTACAAATAGCATGTAGCCATTTAGCAGACATTAGAGGGATGAGAGGGGGTGCGTGCTTTCCAAGAAGTAAGACAGAGCAGGTAATGTTCCAAAGACGTGGACAGAATCAAACCGGACAAGTTACATCTCGTAGAGTATACGGTAATGAAACATGAAGTATCCGAAGAAGCCTAAATAATATGGACTTCGGAGTAACACATAACGTAACAATGAACTTTTGCTTTTACAACCTGCTCTAGATTTCAGACTTAGATATAGTTAACTACTCAGTTCTTTTTATTATTTTTTTATTGTTTCATTTAGCCTCCTTTATCATCTAAGGTCATATCGGGGACTTTGGACTTGAAACAACTCGTTGTCTGTAGGTTCTTTTACGTTTGGTTTTAAATCATTTTATTACTCAGCTCTTTCTTTCTGTGGTTTGTTTGAAATTGGGTACATACATACGAACTGTGGCAGAATGTGCACATTGGGAGAACCAGCGCCAAATTAAATTAGAAAAAAAATTAATTCCTACTAGAAGGAGACTGACATGCAGGTCTACTGCCTGACTAGAGGAACTGTCAAAACATGAGCAATTTTCCTAGATAAGGTGTACGAAAGCAGATCAAATTTGTTCAGAAGTCCGAAGCAATTTATCTCTATTTTACTTTATTTTTCTTTATTTTTATTACTTTCTCTAGCCTGTATGTGCAATTCATATAGTTGATAAAGAAGTATTGTATTCCACCCAAAAATTCGATGTGGAGATTTCACCGAAAATATGTGTTTTGAGGTCCCTGAGTCCGTAAAAAACATTTTTAGAAAACGTTCCGTGAGTGTGGACAGCATGGCTCAAAAACAAGAAGACCGTTTAAAACCAAACTTGGTGTTTAAGTTCAGTATCCTCCAAGGATGCGACTCGAAGATTTTCAAGAAAATCTCTCCACCCCAAACTACCCTTTATATGGAACAAATTTTGATAATTTTGTTTTTCTCAAAAATGGCTCTAACGAGTTTAATTAAAATGCCGTATATCAAAGATATTTACATCAGATATAAACTGTACATTTTTAATTTTCTGGGAATAGCCTCTGAAGACCTGTTTATTCTGGATGAAATTTGCAGAATTTTGCGAATTCTCCGGTACGGTTGGCTGCTGGCTGGACTATCAGAAAAAAAAAAACATTTCCAAAACACAACAGATTATTGCATTAAGAATTTGAAGGGACTATGTGATAAATGTAAAAAATTGGCAGCGTAGGTGTGGATGGTGTACATTGAAATTATGTTTTACACACTTTTTTGAGGAGTATCATTACTGCAGAGTACATATTCAGGAATAATAACGCATTTGAATATGTGTAGTACTCCCAAGAGGCTTCAAAAACATCTGATTTCTTCTCACATGAAATCTAACATCACCCCCTCCACTGCTCTTATTAATATGTCAATAACTCGCATTCGCGTTATAAAATTATATAAGAACAAATGTCAATATGTTTGACAATAAAAACCTGTTGGAAGAATAAAAAATAACATTTTTATCTGCCCCATGAGAATGTTTGTGAGAAAGGTGTGTTTGTTGTGAAGCCTATTGGATTCTACGATAATACTACCATGTTCAGAACAGAAGCCGTAGTTTCTCATTAGTTGAGACAGACACACACAGTTTTCATGTGAATTACATTTCATTTTGATGTTTCATTAAGTCAGTTTTCAATTATGTTCAGACAGCGTTCTTGTTAGCTGAATCTGCTATCACATGCTCCTATCCGCAAAATTCTTAGTTTGGTATTTTGTCCTTCTACTCTACAATATTTTTGCAAAAACATTTTCCACTCTTGTGTATCAACAAAGAAAATTCCTATTACAAAAAGAAATTTTGTGCAATTTTTGCTTTTTAAATCTCCCCTTAAATGGTATGCGTACTTGTTTGTATTACTGTCTCTACACGTGCTGCATACATGGTATATAGAGAAGTATTGCATTTCACCCAAAAATTTGATGCCAAGATTTCACCGAAAGTATGTTTTGAGGTCCTTGAGTACAAAAAAAAAAGAATTTTTAAAAAAATGTGTGTATGTGTGAGTGATTGTGGACAGCATCCTCAAAAACGAAAATACCATTATATACACAACTTGGTCTTTAAGTTTAATATGTTCCAAGCATATGACACGAAGATTTTCAAGAACCCTCCCCTTGTCCCAAACTACAATTTACTTGGAAAATGTTCGAAAAAAACTGTTTTTCTGAAAAATGATTTTGATTAAAATGCCGTATATTAGAGATATTTACATCTCATATAAAGTTAATATCTTGAATTTTCTGGGAATAGCCTCTGAAGACCACTTCATTCTGAACGAATTTTGCATAACTGGTAAACCATGAGAGATAGACAAAAACTTACTACACAAAGAATGCATATCTCGTTAAAAGACACAATTTATGCCATATATTTATTTATTTTTAAATGAGTAACCGTTTCCGAGATACTCCTTGTTATTTGTTTCAATTTTAAACTACCTACTTAAACTTATTTTCATGCGGGAAGTTAACTTTCGTTTCATCTCTTTTTACTGCCGGGAATGCAAAAGAAAACGGAATTTCAATTGTTTTATATAGCGATAGTTTTTAAAGGATTTGACTATCACTTAAGCCTAGTGTATTCCCTTATTTCTCTCCTACTTACAAGGGACCAAGTAATAAAACCATTTCTGCTAATGTTTATCTCGAATAGTATGACGCAGATTAGAGATGATCTTTTCTACGGAAAGTTTGTTTGTGGAACAGTTTGTTTGTGGAATGGCATGTGAATGAACCCGTATATTTGTTTTAATTGTTCCATTTATACACCATCTTTAACTACAATGTTCATATCGGCAGCCTTTAACCTTTGGAATATTGTTGCACTTCGGTAATAGTGTTAATTCGTGTGCAGTTTTCATTGGATTTTATTTCCTTGTACGTTAGTTCACACACATGCACACTCTCTCTCTCTCTCTCTCATACTTCCAGACTCTGAGGAGGATAGTGAACAATCTTGGATGGAGAAACTTACCCCTACCCCAACGAGAATAGAACCCTAGACCGCTCGCACAGCAAGTAGATGCTCTACCGACTGAGTACGGGACCAGTTGTACCTGTTTTGAAAGTGTTGAATTCACTTGTTAAGTATTAACTTGGAATTATTCCGGCCAGACTGGACACCTCTAGAAACTATTTTGACGGTCTGTGAATTATAACGGGCCAGAACGGAAAGGATGAAAATATTTCACGTTTTGGTGAGCAGAAGATTCGACTAACGGTCACGTTTGTAGCTCTGTTTACAATTCAGAAACACGCTTGATTTCTTTACGAAGCAGTGCAAGTTGGAAGGGCTTAAAGCATTCCCCTTTCAAGGGTTATCCTTAAGCGATAAAGTAAACAGAAAGTTGTAATCGTATTTTGATGTATGCATGTCCAAATGGTCAACAATTAAAGATTTAAACATTCGAATATTTCCGTTCGTGTTGTCAATGTGTACAATAATTGTTCAATGATGGGTGGCTCAGTTGATTAGACGCTGGCCTTCTGATCCTATGATCGCAAGTTGAAACTCAGCCCAGACCAATGGTTTTTTAAGTACACTTAAAAAGTGACATCTCAGCACATTTGCCGGGAAGAACTCCTGCGGCAAATCGGCGGCGCTGATATGATCCTGGCAATTGATAGAGTATTTAAAAAGCAAATAATGCAACTTTTTTTTTAATAATTACTGAATGGCTACTCTCTCTATTCAGGATAATGGCTGTAAAAAAACTTCTTCCGGATTACCCTCCTCTATATGGACTTACAGCCCCAACAACTGACAAGTAAATGCCTTAGGTCGGTGGCCTATCGAGGAGCAAGTAAATTTTGGATCATAGCATATTCAGAATGGGTGACCAGCCCAATACCTGATATGGTGGTGAAGAAGGAAATGAAATAAAGCGATGGAAGAGCTGATAAGAAAATTCGCGGATCAAATTAATGAACCCAGCAATTGCCTAGCGACTGAGGGCAAAAAAAAAAAAAAAAAAAAAAAAAGACCTTCCTTTAGGTTGGTCGGCCCGAGGTTGGAACCTCCCGAACACTTAAAATTTACTTTGCTCTTAGTTTTCAAAGAAGCATATAACTTAGATGGAATCCCTGATGTATTACATTGTTTGTGGAGTGCTGTTCTTTCAGTGCCTTCACGTGCTTAGGTGGCACATGTAAAATTTTCTCAAACTCGACTTGGTAGAAATATTGGTATTTGATGTCATGAAATGTAATTAATAATTACAAGATTACACAACAAATTCAAAACAATTTTTGTTCTTCGGAGTTGCTTTATTAGATACATAACAATTCTAAAGTTAAAGTCAAGGTCGCTGGAGAAATCAGAGGTTGTGGTAACGAATTTCCCTTTGATATTTGTTTTAAGACATTCCATGTCTCCACCACTTGTCGTGCTCAATTGGATGTCTCTTCATTACAGCTATAGCTCTGCACCTTTATTTCCATTGCAGTAGAATTTTTCGGTGTACAATAATGTCAATCTTTTCTCACTCCTCTTTACAAGCTTTCGATAAGCCATTTATAGTAAGTAAACGCCTGTCTTCCAAAGCTGTTTTCAGAAGGATGCCTGTTTCCAGCTGTTTTCAGATTAGCAGAAGACATAGATGATGCATCAGACAACTTGCCTGGAATGTTTCTGAGAGGAATAGAACGTTTCCTGATTCTTGCTGCATTGTCTCTAGAAAACTGAAGCTTGAACCCGATGTGTGACTGGAAGCTTTATGCTGGTGCAAACAAGACCTTGTTTGTGCCCACCCCATACAGATCCAGGATATAATTGTGAGAAATTGGGATCAAAACTTTCTTCTGATAGCACTGGGAGTTGATTTTGACCTTAGCAAATCGGTGGATTGTCAATTTGCCATTGTAACAGTATCCGGCGATAATTGTAAATCCTTTGGAAAAGATTTCCTTAGATACTGAGTACCATTTTTGAAAAATTGTCTTTGCCTTTGCGCGGTACTAGATTGCACGGGGTTTGTTGCAGTCACTTAGACGTATGCCTCATCCAATGTCACGTCAAAATTCCATCTTTCGCCCGCTAGGTGTCCCTCATACAGTTTGTGCAACAATCTTAAATGTGACGAGAAAGCACTTAGTGAACTTTGCCTGTATAACACATTTCCAAGTTCAAATCCCTGTTGATTATTGTGTTAACAGCTTTTAATCATGTTCCTAACTTGCATGCAATATTGCTGGTTAAGACAATTGAGTGTGGCTAGTAGCAGGTCGCGGGTTAGCCTGTTTCTTTCCTTTTGGAATTAACCCCCGTAAATCGAGCACAGAACTTATCCCTTTCTAGGAAACAATTCAATTTCGCTTCTTACACATCTCAGTAATAGCAGAATAACTGCAATTTGCGTTAGAAAGGCCGACAATGTAACCTTCGCTAAATGGTTCAATTTTCTTCGACATTGTTGCAGTTAGCAGAAACTTTAGGCCGGAAAAGCTGTGAATGATGTATGTTTATCGCTCTAAGCGTTGTCATTGGCTCACAAACAGTATTCTCCATTCATCTTTACTTCATCGATAATGTAAACAAAACCAACAGGTTGCAACAGCTCTACTTGGTCGCTGACAGTTTTACCGATTTTCTCCATCACAAAATAGTGCCTCTTAATTGCCGAGAGACGTACAGAAATATTAAATTAAGCTATGCACTAATGTCTAAACTATATAATACAAACTTTCCTGAATTATGATAATTATTGCCAATACTCAGAATTTACGGGTGTTTCCGAAAACAGCTTAAAGTGTGCAAAACATTTACATTACCTGAGGTACGACATCTTGTACGCGCAGCTTTTCGACAGTTACAGCCGAAAAATGCAGTGAATGTATATATCACACATTGTTCAGAAAGAGCAAAATTCAGATTTGGAAGGAATGGTGGACATTGTTGACCGACTAATTATTATCAACCCCAGTGATGACTCGGGTAATTTGAGTACAACCTCAATAGATGGCTCGTATCTTGAAGTAGTGGAACCATTTCCATTTTCAGATTAGTTCTTTTGGGTAAGTCACTGCATTATGGCAATGTGTCAAAAAATGTACAGTAGGACGAAATTCCGGTACGCAGCTGATAATATGAGCCTGGCTATTGTCAGCGTCGATAGCAATCAAATGTTTTTTTCTAAAGAAATATGCAGTGTATGGTTGTCCATATGTGAATGTTAAAATTCAAATAAAGAAACAAAAAACATTCGAGAGATGTAGGTACGTATGCAATCATACTTCAGTAAACTTTCAAAATAGCATGCCTACATTTTGTACTTTTCGGGAAAATTTCACATTTCGTACTGTATAACAACTCGCGGATCTGTTCCTAAACATGCTTTTTATCTAGGGGACCTCAAAACATACTTCCGGTGAAATCTTGACATCGAAAATTTGGGTGGAATATAATATCTACTTCCTATATTTGGTAAACGTAGTAGAGAAAATAAAATGTAATATGCTGGTTTCAAAATATTTAAACTTAATAGTTTTAGAAATTCAATTCTGAAAATATATATCTGCAGTTGTTTTCCAATTGAAACACTGTGATTCAGTTCAATGCTGTTATGCTTTTATATGGCGAAGGTCTTGTTTTCGTGTAATCATGTCAAAACTAAAAGTGAACGATAGAGTTAGGTTACAGGGGTAGATCCTAGCTGTTCAATATGAAAGTTACGTTTTGATGAGCTAAGTAATTCATGTTTTGCACAATAGTTTTGTTGATACAGATTTTACATAAAATTGGAAAGGTAGAGTCAGATTGAAAAATTCAATGTTACAGCCGGAATTTGGACCATATGAGTTATAAACTCAGTTGGTCAGAGCAACCTGACGAAAGCCGGGAGCCCCGTGGTTCAAATATCAGCTATGGTATTGGATGTTTCATTCTTACACACATTCATCACGTGGTAGGAAACTTCCAGTAGCAGTCGCACGTGCAAACCACCGCAGGTATCACACACACACACATACACACACTCAAGCGTAACAATGCGCGGATTCGATGTCAAAGAACTACCACAGCATACGTGTCTACTCACAAGGGGTATAACAATAACAACTTCGATGTCAAAAGATCTTGCCGTCGGCACACGTATCCATTGACGCAGGTGTAACTGTACACGGCAATAATCAACTGACTTACGAAGCTAGTCGTTCACACAATTACTAGAGCAGCGCAAAGTCACTGTATTCGTCCATAGTATATTCTATTCATTTAGCATCTGTATTATTTATCAAATCTAATTCTGGCTCGCCTGGGTAGTGGCGTGTCTGCGAGTTTGAATCTCGCTTAGGGTGAGTTACTCGGATAAGGTTTTTTTTCGGGGTTTTCCCTTATTCTGAGAGGAGGAAGAATGTCGAGTAACTTTAAGCACAATGGACCCCGAGATCTTTTGAGCATCATTTCATCAATTTCATTCATCGTCCGATATGGCTAACCAGGTTAAAGAACGTCAAGCACAAAAAGAAGGAAAGAAAAAAAAATCTAATTCTCCTTCTTCCGTGCAAGTTGCCTGGGCCCTTCCTGGAAATTGTTGACAATGTGGGTACCACTGCTGTAATCCTGACTGGGAACTTAAATAGCGTATACATTTATATGAAGCAGGCTGTTTTCAAACAGCCGCGAACACTTGCAGTAAAAACGTCGGTTAACCGCTACAGGCTTCTCTTTTAAGAAGCACTTGCCTATTGTGGAACATTATTAACATATGGCTTATGTCTTCTCCTCTTATGGTCTACTTTATTATACCAGCTTATTAAGTTCCGGCATACACCAGAGGGTGCTCTTCACTGTAATAATCCTCCCTAAAGGAAGTGGGGGTTTCTTAAATTAGATACTATTATGAGGGGTCTAGTAAAATCTACCATATCCATTTTTACTTCCTCTACACGTACTGTGTACATAATGTATAAAGTATTGAAATGCACCCAAAACTGCGATACCGAGATTTCACCGGAAATACTTGTTTTAGGTCCCCCTGAAAACAAAAAAAGCATTTATAGAAAAATCTGATGTGTACCATTCACATGACTTTCTCTACATCTCTGCAACAAATTATTCTTAAAAAGTATACTTCTATTTACTTCATGCTAATCAGAAAAAAATAGCAGAACTAGTCTTGTTACTTGCTTCCTTGTAAGTAGGAGCGAAATAAGGTTAAAGTAATAGTCAACAGTTGGTTGCTATGTCACAGAAATTGCTTTGTTTGTATGGACAGCAGCTGACAATTTCCTGTATGAGAAAAGTTTTTCAAAGCAGAAACCAAAAACAGGGAATGTCTCAAAAACGACGAACTCCACGAGCAAAATGTATTAAACATAAATTGTGTGTTTTAACGTGCTCTACATTTTTGATACAGTAAGTCTTTTTCCATCTCTTACGGTTTACCAGTTATTCAAAATTCCGTAAAATTCATCCAAAATAAAGTACTCTTCAGAGACTATTCCCAGAAAATTTAAAATATACATTGTATTTGTCAGGTAAATAGCTTTAATATACGAAATTTTAATAAAATCATTAGAGCCATTTTTGAGAAAATAAAAATTTTCGAAAAAAGTTCCATGTAAGGGGTAGTTTGGGGTGGGGGGATTTTTCTCAAAATCTTCGTGTCGGATCCCTGGAAGATACTAAACTTAAATACCAAGTTTGGTATTTTACCGACTTTTCGTGTTTGAGTTATCGTTTTCATAGACACACGGACACACACACACACACACGCGGACCTTTTTCCGAAAATGCTTTTTTTTAGATAAAGGGGACCCTAAAACATATATTTCCAGTGAAAACTCGGTATCGAATTTTTGGTTGGAGTGCAATACCTTCTCTAGAGAAAGTAAAAAAAGGTCCGTGTGTGTCCGTGTGTCTGTGAACACCATAACTCAAAAACGAAAAGTGGGTAAAATACCAAACTTGGTATATGAGTTTAGTATCTTTCAAGGATGCGACACGAACATTTTGAGGTAATCCCCTCACCCCAAACTGCCCTTCACATGAAAATATTTTCGAAAATTTTGATTTTCTCAAAAATAGCTCTAAAGAGTTTGACCAAAATACCGTATATTAAAGATATTTACACGATTAATAAAATGTATATTTTGAATTTTCTGGGAATTACCTCTGAAGACCTCCTCATTCTGGATGAATTTTGCTTGATTTTGCATAACTGGTAAACCATAAGAGATAAACTAAAACTTACAACACAAAATATAGAGATCTCGTTGAAACACACAATTTATGTCACATACATTTTTTTCGTAGAGTTGGCCATTTTTGAGACAATCCTTGTTATTAAACTTTTCACATATGGGAATGCAACTCCTGTCAATGCAAAGAAACGGATTTCAATCATATAGCAATCAGCTTTTAAAACCGTTGATTATCGTTTTAGCTAATGTATTCCATTATTTCCCTTCTACTTAAAAGAAAGCATTTTTGCTAATGCTTCTCTCGATTAGCATGAAGTAGACAGAAGAATAAGCTTTTTAATAATAATTTGTTACAGAGCTGTAGAGAAAGTCATGTGAATGGAACAGATCAGATTTTTAAATGTTGAGTTATGCTATACCTTTAAGAGTGCATTTCGCCATCTACCATATGCACTAGTTGATATTTTCAATACCCCATTTAAAATGCTTTGCGAAGGTAGTTCGTTTCAGAATCTGGCATATCCATCAGAAAAAATGCTGCGTGTGTTTCATAACCTACCTCATGCACTGACGAATCATTGAGAGTACTTTAATTGGTGATTCAATTATACAAGCCGTGTTGTGTGTTTAAGCAACAGACAAGATGTGTTGCCCTCTTACACTTCTTACAGCACGAGAAAAAGCTGGTGTGTTCCATCGCTGTAACAAATTATTGTTAAAAAGCATATTCTTCTATCTGCTTATTGATAATCGAGATAAACATTAACAAACAGTTTCTTAATTGCTTGTTTCCTAGGCTAAAACGAATGTAAAAATCTCTTAAAAGCTGGTTGCCATGTGGTTGAAATCCATTTCTATGCAGGGCTAGAAGTTTACAGTTTTCGTGTGAGAAAAGTTTTAGGTATTTTGAGTCTGAAACAAATAACATCTCAGAAATGGTCACTTCCACGAAAAAAAAAAAACAAAAAAACAAACAAAACAAAAACGTATATGACATAAATTGCGTATTTTAATGTGATCTATATTTTTTGTGCAGTAAGTTTCTGCCTATCTCTTACGGTTTAGTGAAATATTTTAAAAGCTCGTTACCATGTGGTTGAAATTTGCTTCTTTGCCTCGCCAGGAGTTGGAAAATGAGGATAGTTCTGAGTATTTTAAAATTAAAATGAATGAGAAAGAATAATTCGGAAATGGTAAACTCCACGAAAAAGATGTATAAGATTTAAATTGTTTTAACGGGATCTATATTTTTTGTAAAGTAAGTTTTTTTTATATTTCTTACGGTTTACCAGCTATCCAAAATTCATTCCAACATGAAGAGTTCTTCAGAGGCTATTTACAGAAAATTTACATTTTATTTGTCATGTAAATATTTGTAATATACAGTAGTTTAATCAAAATCGTTAAAGCCATTTTTGAGAAAATCAACATTTTTGGTAACTTTTTCTACGTAAAGGGTAGTTTGGAGTGGGGCCACTTTCTTTAAAATCCTCGTGTCGCATCCTTAGAAGATACTAAACTTAAAATACCAAATTTGGTATTCCATTTTTGAGTATCGCGGAGTTTTTTAGAAAATGGTTTCTTTGGATTCAGGGACTCAAAAAGCTCAACTCTACAAGAAGTATTTTAATGAGATCTACATTTTTGTGTGATACGTTTTTATCTATCTCCTACGGTTTAACCATTACGCAAAATTTTGCAAAACTCATCCAAAATAAAGAGCTCTTCAGAGGCTATTCTCAGAAAATTCAAGATATACATCTTATGTATCATGTAAATACCTTTAATATACAATATTTTAATCAAAATATTTAGAGGCAGTTTTGGGAGGATCACAATTTTCGAAAATTTATCCATGTAAAGGGTAGCGAGTTGGGAAATTTTCTTTAAAATCTTCGTATCACATCCTTGGGACGTTCTAATCCAAGTTTGTTATTTAACGGACTTTTCGTTTTTGAGCAATGCTGTCGATAGACACACACATGACCTTTTTTTTTTAAATGCTTTTTTGGACTAAGGGGTCTCAAAACATATTTCCGACGAAATCTCGATTTGAATTTTTGAGTCGAATACAATACCTTCTACAATACCTTGTATGCCCTACATATGGGAGAGAAAATAAAAAACAACATAATTGCCTTTTAAGTTACGAAAAGGCACATTATGAACATATGCCAATTATAAGAATTATAAAATTAGTATATTTGAGTACAGTATACGAAATCTAGGAATCTAAACTGCTACTGCTGCTACTTCTTCTTCTTCTTCTTCTTCTTTTACTTTCGCTATTTACCTCCTTATAGTGGAGAACTTGTAGTACCCAAGATTTACAGGTCAGCTCCTGGAGGAGCGGACAGAAATATCAGAAAGAGAGAGAGAGAGAGAGAGAGAGAGAGAGAGAGAGAGAGAGAGAGAAAGTAGCCAGGATGGGTGATCTCCCGATGCCTGGTATGAGAATGTGGAAGAAGATAATATGGAATGACGCTGAAATGGATGAAAGGAAATGTGATAATGGAACAGGCGGTGGAGTGAAAGGCGAGGGAAACCTGAAATCCCACTCGCTTTGTTCAACACAAATCTCACATGCTGTCCCCTGGGATTGAACCCTTTGCCTGAGTGAGAGGAAAACGGTCTAACAGCTCGGTCATGGCGCCGCCTACATTATAAACAAAGAAACAAAATAGGTAAATAAGCAAATGGCAATCACTATTTATAACGGTACGACAATTGGTGGAACAGTACATGTAACAAATATTTTTACTTTGTTTTCTTTCCAATTTCTTATTTCTTTCGGCTTTCTTATATTTTCTTATTTCTCTTTTGTTCTCTGGTGCTAGACAATGATCTGTGTTTTACAGCTCCATTCTATTTGCTGCCATAACAGCTGCCGCCACATGATTAGCTCGTTTTCCCATACCGCCTCTCAACAAAAAACACCGGAGTTTGCAAAGAGCCTGCATCTTCACATGAAGAACATAATAACTTGGCGCATCTTTGATGTGATACATGCGTATCTCTTTTAGCACTTAATCCTGGAGAGGAGGCAGTTTTTTGTTTCGCCGTCAAGAACAATACGCGAGAGACGCGCTTCAGCGAACATCAACTGTTTAATGTACCTTCTCGTGAACACGGTAATTATCATACTGGCGGCGGTGAATAATGCTGTAATGGACTCTGTTGAACGCAACTTCTAGGGACGAGGCGTGATATATGATCTTCTATAGCCATTAAAACAAGTCACAAAGTGCTGCGAATATGACATTATGAATTACATAATTCCCACAATAATATCACAATGTAGACTGCCTCCGTGGTCGAGTGGTCAGAGAGCTGACTTCTCACCCGGATGTCCCGGGTTCGATTCCCGGCTGGGACTGGGAATTCTTCTTTAGCCAGAATTATTCTCTATCCCTCACAGAGTCTGGAAATGTGAATGAGAGAGCTAATGTGCACTTGTTTAGTAATATAAAATTGATTAACCTAATGTTCTAACCTACAGTAATACGAATTGTTTCACAAGTCAAAGCCCCCGATATGACCATTGAAGTTAAAGTGGGCTATACAAATGAAACAATAAATAAATAATAACATCACAAGGTTTTAAGATTATCGAATAAGTCACAGTTGCTTAAAGTAGAGAACTTATCTTCAATAAGATCATGAGTGTTTATAGATTATATAATTTAAGTAGATTAAGCAATGCGGCTATTATTATTATTATTATTATTATTATTATTATCATCATCATTATCATCATCATTACCATGCTGATTATATCTTACCCAAACTGCGCTCTATATGTTTTGCAATCATTAATTCACGTTATAAATGAGAGCATTCTAAAAACAACTTATTATGCTTATCTTCATTCTTTTATGACCTATAGAATAATATTCTGGGGAAATTCGGTAGATGCCAAAAAATGTTTATTATGCAAAAAAAAAAAAAAAAAAAAAAAAAAAAAAAAAAAAAAAAAAAAAAAAAAAAAAAAAAGCAACAAGAATAATGGCAGAGGCATGACAATCAACTCACTACAAACCACTATTCTAAATGTTTGGAATTTTCCCATTAGTCTGCGAATATATTCTAGCAGTATTTTTTTATAGTGTTTAACGCCCGCTTTTACTACTTTGGCACGCAGGCGATGGCACTGATAACATATGGAATGAATATGGAGCACCGGTGGAATGTGATGGCGGGGGAAACCGGAGAAAACCCGCCCCTGCGCCGCTTTGTCCACCACAAATCTCATATGCGGTCGCTTGGGTCCAAGGTGAGAGGCAAGTGGTTTGACCACTCGGCCACGGGGCGGGCTTCTAGCAGTATTGTTATTTGTAATAATAACCCAGAAAAGTTTACAACAAATGCAGATATACATAACAAAGAGACTAGACAGAGACAGGACTTACATAGACCAACAAATAATTTGCAAACATTCCAAAAGAGTGTTTTGTTACAATGGTATACTTTTATTTAATTCGCATCCTATAAAGAAATTGCATAAGAACAAAAACAAGTCTAGGTCAGAATTAAAAAGATACCTAATTACTCTGACCTTCTATATAAAGGACGATTTCATACAATCAAAAAGTACTATTTTTAATGCAGTGCTGTAAATATTCTATAAATGAATATACTAAAAATGCATACTATAAGAATTGGTTTTTGAAAACAGACATGTAATTGTAAACTATGCAAAATTGACTATCTAAAAATGCAGAATCAGAGTTAATCTTTGTAAATAAATGTACTAAAAGTAACCAATAAATAAAATTTGTCTTGATCTACAACCTAGATGCTGAACTTTGTGTCTAATCTCAAAACTGGATACATGGGTGCAATGTATTGTAAATGTGTAAAATAATAATAATTATATAATAATAAATATTATTAGATATTATTACTATTATTATTATTATTATTTCCAGACCTAAAGTTGAAACAAGTACGAGGTTGAAAGCTCTATTAAATTTATCTAAGATAAATTATAAGCAAGAGAGGATTTCGGTAAGACAATTACATGCCAGAACGTCTTTTGCTTATTTTGTATTCCAGAACTTCTTTTGTTTATTTTTGAATGATGTGGTATTTTATTTTGCACCGCTTCTTTTGTACCAACTAAACCAACTGTCATGTTTGTCATGTGCCGATATTCCTTAGCACGTTAAAAGAGTTGCAGAACTCAACGGGAATATTTCAAGTTAATATCTGCAACCAGGGAGCTGGCGCGACCGACCTTCAATGATGTTCATTCGTTTACTGTTGCTGTTGATTTTTTTTGTTTTTTGTTAACTTTCTTTAACTGCACACACTCATTCTCTCATTTATACCTCCAGACTCCCAGATGAAGAATAATCTTGGCTAATAGAAAATCTGATGTGTTCCATTCATATACCTTTTTCTAGCTGTTCCATATACAAACTATTCTGACAAAAGATTATATTTCATCTACATCGTGATAAACATTAGCAGATATGGTGTTATTACTTGTTTCATGATAAGTAGGAGGGAATACATTAGGCTAAAGCGAGAGTAAAATATTTTAAAAGCTGGTCGCTATGTGAAAAAATTGAGGTTCGGTTCGCTTTGTATTGTTGCTTCTCGTTTGGGAAAAGTTAGGTGATTTAAAATTGAAACCAATAAAGGAATATCTCTAAAACGGTCTACTCTACAAGACAAACGTATATGACATAGATTATGCGTTTTAATGAGATCTTCATTTTTTGGTGCAGTAAGTTTTTGTTTATCTGTTACAGTTTACCAGTTACACAAAATTCTGCAAAATTAATTCAGAACAAAGAAGTCTTCAGAGGCTATTTCCAGAAAATTCAAATTATACATTTTATTTGCGATGTAAATATATTTAATATACAGCATTTTAATCAAAAACGTGAGAGCCATTTTTGAGAACAACATTTTCAAAACATTTTCCATGTAAAGGTAGTTTGTGGTGGACGCATTATGTTGCAAATCCTAGTATCGCATCCTTGGAAGATACTAAACATAAATATAAGTTTTAAAATGTTAAAAAGCATTACATACAGTGAAGCTATCATTTTGTTCAAATCTGGACATCTATTTCCAACACGTGCTCCACTTGGACATGGTGTAAATGGAGTTACACTGCACGCGTTTCGACAACCTTCGTTGTCATCCTCTTTTGTAGATTAGCAGACGTCGCGCGCGCCTTTTTCTAAAATTCTGTTTTCGAATCAGGCGACATCAAAACATTTATTTCCGGTGAAATCTCGACATAGAATTTTGAGTGAAATACAATGCCTTCTCTAGCTACTGTGTACATTGCATGCACATAGAGAAAGTAAAAATTCCCACCTCCAGGCGAGGATCAAACACGAAACTCCTTGCTCAGCAAACAGGTACTCTACTGACTGAGCTATGTTCAAATTATTCAGTATGTTGTCATTCTTTTAGTCTTGTTTTTCAGATATTTTTAGTGAACATGGAAAAGGAATGGTATTTTAAGACCAAAATATAGCGTTAAGTTCTTTAACATTTGACTATCGCTATTCCTTTTGTATCTATAACGAAATGTGTAATGTAACTATTTCTGCGAAGGTTCATCTCAATTAAAATGAAGTGTAAAGTTAGCTTTCATAAGAATAGTTTGTATAGTCATTAATAATGGTTAGGTATAGTCATATGAAGGTGACAGATCAGATGATTTTACTTTCTCTAACATGTACATACAATGCAAATAGTAGATAGAGAAGGTAATGTACACTATCCTAAAATTCTATGATATGATTTCCCCGGAAATTGTTTTGAGATCCCCTAAGTCCAAACAAGAATTTCAGAAAAAGGGCTGTGTGTATGTGTCTGAGGGCAGCATAGCTCAAAAACGAAAAGTCGATTAAATCTATTAAATACCACACTTGGTATATAAATGGAGTATCTTCCAAGGATGCGTGAATATCTAGACATTTTTCATCTCTTTTTTTAAATAATTTGGATTCCACGCAATTACAGTTATACGGGGTAAAGAGGAGGAATAACAGTAAAATCCTCTAATTCGTCACTGGAGTTTAAAGGATACAGAGTGAAATTTGAATGTTCAACATTTTTGTATGGATTTTTCTGAAATTTTTACTGTAATTGCCGTTTAGTTCATATTTCTACTATATTCCATTAACATTGGATAAACATTTTTATAGCTATAACCTGGTTCATAAATGTAATTATGTAAAAACAACACGTAATTAAAATGTCCAATTTGTCTCATAATTTTGGAAAAATGGTTGCAGTTTTTTTTCAACTGGAGCTTTGAACCAAAACAAAAATTGTATGGAAATACGTTTTAATTAAATATGATAGGATAAGAAAATTTAATTCTTAAAACTGATCATATTTTCAAAATATAGATTTATTTTAAAATGTATTAAATATGTTAGCATAACATTTTGCTCTGTAGAATGTTTAGGTGGTTACTTCTGCACATTATAAGACATTTTAATACAATTAAACAAAAACTGAGACGCTTTGATACATTTTGAAGTTGTGATATGTAATTTTGAGTAAAAAAGCTGTTTTATAAAACAGTAAGCTAGGAAACAGGTATATTGTACGACCTTTATGGCTGTAGATCCTGAAGCAAGGGGTGACATGTGAATATAGACTCTCTAGTTTGCCCAGATTCCATCATTTACTACAATCATTCATTACAAAAGTTGATTTTTTTTTGATTTTTTAACAGATTTTGGTTAAAATTTTCCTCCCGGTATTCCTTAAAGCAGTGTTTCCCCACCTTTTGAAGTTCACGGCACCCTTGGTAATAACATTAAACACCGGGGGCACCCTTCCTTGAATTAAAAGAAAATTAAGCTTAATATGTTAATTTATTGAAATATTATATAATAATAACGTACACCATAACATAATACAGTTAACTTTACTACAATCACTGAGTAAAAATACATCAATAAATTTTGTTCGATTAATGATTAATGTGAAACTTGTGATTGATGCTTAGAGCACAGATATGTGATGTCGGGTCTTACAGTTGACAGTGAAACACGCAAATCATCCTCAAGGTTATTCAGTCTATTTCTTGCTTTGCATTTTATTGTCACCATAGCAGAGAAGGCTTGCTCGCATAGATAGGATGTTGAAAAGGGCAAAAGTGCGTTAATTGCTTTCTTCATTAGGTTAGGGTACTCCTCTCTCCGTTGAAGCAAAAAACTAGCCTCACTCTTGGTGAACTTACCTTTGAGTGTGGAATCAGCGCAAAGATCAATAAATTCATCTCGTTCGCAAGCAGTGAAATCTATTTCCTCTACACTATCTACGAAATCAAATGGTGAGACAACCCAGTCGAGATTCGTAGTGGAAATAGCTGGAAAGTACGCATCTATTGCATCTTGCAATCTTGATAAGTGATCACAAATGCGGTCTTTCAGTTTACTCGGATCTTTATCTCCTGCCACATTAAGAAGAGATGCAAAGTTCGTCAAATCTCCTTTTTGAACTGCAGACTTCCAAGAACTAAGTTTTCTTTTAAAACCTTTCATTTTATTGGTTGAGGAGATTATTGTTTCATGTCGACCCTGCATCGAAACATTCAGTTCATTCAGCTTATGAAAAATATCTGCCAGATACGACAGTTCAAAACACCAAGAATCACTTAGTAAGAGCTCATGAAATGTGTCTTGATTTTCATCCTTAAAAAAAGTTTTTACCTGTTCTTTAAGTTTGAGAAACCGGTTCAATACACGACCCCGCGACAACCACCTTACTTCTGTGTGAAGTAACAAAGAGGTATGAGCTGCATCCGTTGCGACACATAACTGTTAAAAAATTCTGCACTTTAAAGGTCGAGACTTCATATAGTTCACCATTTTCACAACTTGGTTAAACACTTCAGCAAAATCTTCATTACACGCTTTCACGACTAATGCCTCTCTATGCAGAAAACAGTGAGTTATAATAATGGATGGATTTTCATTGAGAGCTCTGGCAGTAAAACCTTTAATTTTCCCAGACATAGATGGTGCACCATCTGTACATATACCACAACAGTCTTTCCATGAAAGATCATGGTCATTGAGATAGGAATTAATAGAAACGAAAACATCATGGCCTGCGGTTGTAGTCTCCAGTGGTGTACAGCACAGAAACTTCACTAATATCTTTTTCATCAATATATCTGATAAAACCAAGGAGTTGCGGTTATTGTCACCAATATCGAGACTCTCATCTACTTGCAAAGCAAATGTTCTATAAGTTTTTATTTTCTCCGTGACTTGTTCGTTGATATTGCATGACATTTCAGATATCCTGCGGCTGATTGTGTTGTTGGACAGAGGAACATTCGAAATTTGATTAGCTGCTCCTTCGCCAAGTATTGTTGAAACTATAACTTGACATGCAGGGTCAATGATTTCCTCTCCAAGAGTATGAGGTTTCTTTTTTTTTAGCTATCAGTTCTGCTACTTTAAATGAGGCTTCAAGAGTAGTATCACCTATGGTCATTCTCTTTACCATTCGCACAGCTATTTTCTTTTCCCCTTCTAATATATGTGAAAAATACATTACACTTTTCTGTGACACACTAAGATGCTTTGTTGTAAGATGCCGCTTCAGTTTGCAAGGTACCATGGCCTCGTTGTAAGTGTTTCGCCACAAACTAAACACACAGGGATAGGGTTTTCCTCGTTGTTATTCCACTTAAATCCATACGCTAAGTAACTGTCCTGGTATGTTCTTTTCTTTCGTTTGTCTTCTTTATGTGGTGAATTCGACGGTCCGGGAGAAACTGTAAGATTTGGCCTCTTAAAGCAAGCAGTAGGAGCCGACTGTTCACTTTCACTGTCCTGGCGTTTACGTTTAACAATGAACTTATCCATAGCTAAACACTGTGAATCAACGCGAGGAAGACAACTGAAAGCGCCAAGCGGCGTACACTTTTATATATTCATCTGTCGAAGTCTCGGGAATGTTCGTGAGGAAGCGAGTAGTCTCGGGATGTTCGGCAGGGTATAGCTGTAATGCCATCTGTGGGATACTAGTATAACTGAATTATTGAAAGGAATTGACCACCTGCCGTGCATGAGAGTAATTGATTTGACTTATTTTATTTCAAGACCTTAGAAGACTTAAGGCTTCAGTAGAAGGTATTTTTTTTTTGTTTATCTCAATATCTCGCGGCACCCCTTAAGCCAATCACACGGCACACTGGTTGGGAACCGTTGCCTTAAAGAGTCAACCTTGTGAGGTGTGGTAAGTCAGCTAATATAAGCTATAATCAGAACAGAATAGAGACTTACTTTTTCTAAAACATAGTTCGCTGGAAATTTACATTATTTGAATGCTGAAGGAATCTGCTGGGTTTTTTTTTTTTTTTTTTTTTTGTGTGTGTGTGTGTGTGTGTGTGTGTGTGTTTTTTTTTTTTTTTTTTTTTTCTTCTTGTTTTTATTTTCTCCGGAAACTGAGGCGGATTGAACTGAAATAAATGATGAGTTTGCATCGTTTTGTAATTTCTCCTTAAATGGAGTTGTTGATTTTTCTGCATTCCAGTCTGAACCATGTTTGTTTTGCTCTTTCGAGAGATGACATAATCGCATCCTATTACTCAGCGCAAATTAATATTAGAACTGTTCAAAAACGAGCTGAGTTTTATCCGTTAGCCAAGCATGATGGCTCAGGCCATCAGTGACCCGCATTCGAGAGGTCCGGGTTCACTTTCCATGGCCAGCCTATCCGACCCACGGGGTTTTTCGGTTTTTCCCCGGGTCGCCAGGCGAATGCTGGGTAGTTTTCTTTCATCCCCCGAATATCCTATTCCTCCATAACTTTTTCATTTCATTCATCCTTCATTCTCATTGACTTCTTTCGGGTTGGAAGTGTCGGAAATAGTGCTTGATGCGGCGTGGCAGGGTAAAGGATGCTCTAAGTAAATATCTCCATCCCCCGATTTCGGCTAGTTGCCGGGATGACGCTCCTGGTCGGGGCGTTGGACCCCGGTGTGGGGCTACTGTCCAACTGTCGAAGTGCTTCAATCTGAAAACTGTAGGGACCCAGTCATCGCTGTGGTGCCGCTTATGATTCCGACCCCCGGTGTTTCCTCTCACCTCATTCCTCCTTTGATAAAGTAGGCCACTAAATTCTAACACATCACATCGTCTATTGCGTACTGTTATACTTATCAGGTCGTCGTTAGTCAATTACTTTTTGAGTACTTAAAAACTGTAAAAAAATAAATAAATAAATAAAATAATAAAAGGAACAATAATAAATCAAAATTGCTTTTGAATATTTTATTGAACATTAAGAAAAAATGAATTCTGAATGAGAACCAATAAAAGGCTACATCTAAATTATATGAACAAAGCCTTCATATACACTCTTTTGTTAATGAATGTTGCAATAGATTCTTTACTTGAAGTAACACATGTCTTGGTTGTTAGATTATTTATGCAGCCGAATTGAATCTTTCGACTTTTCATAATTATTATCAAGCAGTAACATTTTATAAAAATGAGCGACTTTGTGATTGAAGAAGCTGCGGATCTAGCATATGCTTCACTTTTACCAGCAAAGTCGAAGTAAAGATATGTTGAGTGTTACATCATTTCCTAGCTGTACTATAAATATTAATGACCTCTCAAACTCTTACTATAAGTACTTAAAGTGCTTGTTGGCATGGCAATTAGTAAATGAATTACAAATTTAGCTTACTTACATATCAAGTATTTTAAAAATGTAATTTTGAGCATTTCGGCCTTTTTAGCAGACGTGTTGCAACAGTATTATAAGATAAACCATGATTGGTCATATTTAAATCATTAGCGTTATTATTCAGTACCGATTTCGTGATGTATAAGTAGAAGAGTAATTAAAAGACATAATTTTCCTGTAGATTCATTCGCTGTATTTGCATCAACCATAATGAATTCCGTAAATATCCGAAAGCCGGGGGAATGGTTACTCTAATGCAACTGAATGATGAAAAAGACACGGTGACCTGTGTAAACAGTGACAATTGTAATTCCTTCATTGTGCCACAATACCGTTTCCACAACGTTTTCCAGGTATCTACACGAAATTTATGAGCTGGAGAAGAATCTCAATGCTGTCACTTCATGTTCAGAATCTGGTACAAGGCGCTGCACCCACCATTCTTCTATTGCATCAAATGGACCTATCTGTCCAAGCCAAGCGAAGCTGGCTGCAGTACAAGTCAGTTTTCACGCTTTTGTCCCAGAGTCCAAATTCTTGGCACCTGACTAACTTCACACCATACTAGAACACTACAAACTGTGCCGTTACAGAAGCTATTACATCAGAAGCAACAAAGTGGAACTCCGTAAATGTCCATGATATATCTGATTCTGTGCTCTCAAGCAATCCTTCAAGAAAAGAATCAACCAATCGCGCCTTGATCACATAGTAATAATTATCGCACCGAGAATATTTCAATAAAAGTAAGCTATGATATGTTACATTCACGTGATTTTTTCTACCCACTATTGTATTCGTTATTACTTTCTCTAGCACGTACATGGTGTATAGGTAGAGAAGGTATTACATTCCGCCCAAAAATTCGATACCGAGATTTCACTGGCAACACACTTTTTAGATCTGATGTGTTCCATTCACATGACTTTCTCTACATGACTGTAACAAGCAGATATTGTTAATACTTATTAATAATATCTACTCCATCAAGTAGATGAATGATCTGCTATTCACTTCATACTAATCGAGATAAACGGTCTTATTACTTGGTTCATTATAAGCAGAAAGGAAATAAGGGAATGCACTAGGCTAAACTGACAATCAAATGTTTTAAAACATGGCTGCTATGGGAGAGAGATCCTTCTCTTTGCGGGTCAGGAGTTGACAAGTTCCCGTATGAGAAAAGTTTCAAGTATTTTAAAACTGAAGCCAATAAAAAAGAATATCCCGAAAGTGGTCATCTTCACCAAAAATATATGGCATAAATTGTGTGTTTTAGCGAGATATATGTACATCTTTTGTATAGTTTATGTCTTGCGGTTTACCAATTACATAAAGTTCAGGAAAGTTCATCCAGAATAAAGAGGTCTTCAGAGACTATTCTTAGAAAATTCAAGATATGCATTTAATCTGTCATGTAAATATCTTAAATATAAAGGCTTTAATTTAACAGCCATTTTTGAGAAAACCAACATTTTCGAAATGTTTTCCATGAAAAGGGTAGTTGAGGAAGAGGAGATTTTCTTGAAAATCATCGTATCGTTTCCTTGGAAGATGCTGAACTTAAATATCAAGTTTGTTATTTAACAGACTTCTTGTTTATGGCTATGCTACCCACGGACAAAGACGCAAACACCCACACACGCATACAAACACACTACACAGACAGACAGACACACACGGACATTTTTCTAAAAATGCCTTTTTTTTTTTTTTTTTTTTTTTTTTTTTTGATTCCGGGTGTCCCACAACATGTATTTCCTCTATACACTGAGTACATAGTACATGTAGAGAAAGTAAAATTAAAATAAAAACAGTTTTAGATCGTAAGCTTAAGTGTGTCTGTGAGCATATGAACTCAAAAACGGAAAGTCGGTTAAATACTAAACTAGATATTTAAGTTCAGCACCTCCCAAGGATGGGACACGAAGATTTTCAAGAAAATTCTCCCACTCCAAATTACCTTTTAAATGGAAAAAAGTTCGAAAATGTTGATTTTCTCTAAAATGGCTCTAACTATTTTGATTAAAATAAGCGGTATTAAAGATACTTATATGATAAATAAAATGTATATCACAAATTTTCTGGGAACAATCTCTGAAGTCCTCTTCATTCTGAATGAGTTTTGCATAACTAGTGAACCGTAAAGGATAGGCAAAAGGTTGCTAGACAAAAAAATCTAATGTGTTCCATTCATATGACTTTCTCTACCTCTCTGTAACAAGTTATTATTAATAAACTTATTCTTCTATCTACTTCATGGTAATAGAGATAAACATTATTACTTAGTTCCTTGTAAGTAGAAGGGAAATAAGGGAATACTCTAGGGTAAACCGACAGTCAAATGTTTTGAAATGTGGTTGCTATGGGATTGAAATCCGTTTCTTTGTGTGGCCAAGAGTTGACAAGTCCCCGTATATGAGACATATGTTTTTTTAAACTAAAACCAATAACAAGGAATACCTCAAAAACGGCCAACTTCACAAAAACAATGTATATGACATAAATAGTTAAAAAAAAAAAAAAAAAAGATCTGTTCCAGTCACATAACTTTCTCTAGTTCTTCCACATACACATATTTCTTACAAAAGATTATTTTATCTACCTCATGCTAATCTAGATAATCATTAGCAGAATTGCATTATTACTTGCTTCCTTGTAAGTAGAAGGGAGTTAAGGGAATACATTAGGCTTAAGCGATAGTCAAATCTTTTAAAAGCTGGTCGCTATGTGAAACTATTGAGTTTCGGTTCGCTTTGCATTATCCCGTTTGATAAGGTTAGTTTAAAATTGAAACCAATAACAATGAATATCTTGAAAACGGTTAACTCTACAAGAAAAACGTATGTGACAAAGTATGTTTTTAAAGAGATTACATTTTTTGTGCAGTAGGTTTGTGTCTATCTCTTACGGTTTAACCATTATGCAAAATTCTGCAAAACTCCACCAGAATAAAGAGCTCTTCAGAGGGTATTCCCAGAAAATTCAAAATATATTTTTTGTTTGTGATTTGAATACCTTGAATATACGGGTATTTTAATCAAAATCGTTAGAGCCAATTTTGAGAAAATCAAAATTTTCGAAAAATGTTCCATGTAAAGGGTAGTTGGGGGTGTGGGGTTTCTTGAAAATCTTCGTGTTACATCCTTGGAAAATACTGGACTTAAATACCAAGGGGACCTCAAAACATATTTCCGATAAAATATTGGTATCAAATTTTTGAGTGAAATGAAATATCTTCTCTATCCACTATGTACATTGTACATATTGGCTAGAGAAAGTAATAAGCTTTTATGATAATAATTTATTGCAGAATAGATAGAGAAAGTCATGTGCATGGAACATACCACATTCTTTATCTTGCGGTCATGCATAGAGCACGGAACTTCAAAGCCATTAGCTTCGTTCTTAAAAAGTATGACAAACACTGCGATAAATGTTGCTATTTCTCTTGTAGCTATAAGCTTGGTAATGATTGCTTCAATTACACCGAAGGGGCAGAGAAAGCCATGTTAGTGTAACAGTGCTTCTTTTAAAATCGGTTGGAAAATTCCATTCTAAGTATTATTTGTTAAGAGGAAGATGCTCTGAGACAGGAAATGACTGGCATAATTTTCCCTCACAAGAAGATGCGTGTTAAACAACAGAGTGGAGGGAGAAGATCCATAATACTGATACTGTTAATAAGAGTAACTTTAATAATAGACCGGTCTTGTCTAGCAATAATTGTGTAGTTGCGTTCAGTTCCTGATTCAGCACAGGAATTTCCTGCTTCAATGTAGGGTATGGCTTGTTGAATTCTGCTTCTGTTATTCGAAACTGACACTTTTAATTAAGGGACGGGCGGTTGCATTGTTTTTCGATACTCAATACTACATACTGATACTATTTTTGAGCCCAATATACGAATTTCTCTCTATATAAAACTTGAAGGCAATGCACTCTTCATTTAATTATTACTGGACTAGCTGTTATTAACTGATTTGCGTGTCTGACGTATATATAAACGCATTTCTAAATCCATGAGTTGTTAATATGTGTAGTACATTGCATACAACATGTCTACAACATTTCACGGCAATATCTTCAGTATTTTTACTTTCTTTAGCACGTATGTACAATAGTAGGTAGAGATGATGTATTCCACACAAAAATTCGATACCGAAATTTCACTGGAAATGTATACTGTGACGCTCCATCTATTTGGATAAAATAAAGTATTTTAGGAAAAGGTCTGTGCGTGTTTTTTTTTGTTTTTTTTTTTTTTTGGTAGTGTTTAACACCCCCTTTAACTAATTATGGCACCTCAGGCGGTGACACAGATGATACGTGAATGATGATGGAGCACCGGTGGAATGCGATGGCGGGGGAAACCGGAGTACCCGGAGAAAACCCGCCCAGCGCCACTTTGTCCACCACAAATGTCACATGCGATCGCTTGGGATCGAACCCCGGCCGTCTAGGTGAGAGGCGAGTGGTCTAACCACTCGGCCACGGCGCGGCCGTGTGTGTGTGTGTGCGTGAATACTAAACTTGGTACTTTAAAATCTCCCATCTCAAACCATCCTTTACATGGAAAACGTTTCGAAAATTTGTTTTTTATTAAAAAATGCTCCAACGATTTTGATTAAAATGCTGTATATTAAAAATATTTGCATCACAAAATGTGTTAATTGAATTTTAAGGGAATAGCCGCTGATGTAATCTTCATTCTGAATGATTTTGCATAACTGGTAAACCATAACAGATAGACAAAAGGTTATTACAACAACAAAAAAATAAATAAATAAATGTACAGCTTGTTTAAACTATTTGTCTTACACAGTTTTTTGTATAATTAACTATTTCCGAGGTATTTCATATTCAATTTTAATGTGTTAAAATTTTTTCATGCAGGAGTTTTTCAACGCCTGTCTGTGCAAAGAGAACGAAGTTAAATCTATCACATAGCAACCGGCAAGATTTGACTATCGCTGGTAGTGCGATCCCCAATTTCCCTTCTACTTAATAGGGAACTGAGGAATAAGACCATTTCTGCTAATGTTTATATCGATTAGCACGTAGTAGATAGAAGAATAAGGGTTTTAACAATACTTTGTTACAGAGATGTAGAGAAAGCCATGTGAATTGAACACATAATTTTTAAAGTTATTACTTGTTTGGTTAATTATTTTAATGTTTAACAAAGTGCACTTAAAATGAAAAATTACAATTTTTAATATATTATACAATTATACAAATATATGTTCTAGTTGGAATGAAATGAAATTGTATCGTGTGGAACATTTTGAACAGTTTATTCTTTTGTATAATTCATGCTAATCGATGGCAGAAATGATCTTATTACTTAGTTTCTTATAACTGGAAGGGGACTAAGAGCATTCTCTAGGTTAAAGCGATAGATTAATCTTTTAAAAGCTGCCGCTATGTGATACAATTGAAGTTCGGTTCTCTCTGTGGTGCCCACGAGTAAATCAAAAGACATATGAAACGAATGACGAGTTCCCATTTGAGAAACGTTTAAGTATTTTAAAATTGAAACCAATAAAAATAATATCTCGTAAATTGTTAACTCAAAAAGAAAGAAAGACAGTAAGAAAAAAGCCTGACAAATTGTGTTTTGACATCTACATTTTTATGCAGTAAGCTTTTTGTTTATCTCTTACGGTTTAGCAGGTATTCAAAAGTCATCCAGATTGAAGATGTCTTCAGAGGTTAATCTCAAAAAATCAAAGATACACACTTTATTTTTATGTAGGTATCTTTAATATAGGTACGGTATTTTAATCAAAATCGTTACAGCCAATTTTTAAAAATCGAAGTTAAGTTTTCTATGTACATAAATGGAATTTTCGGTTTGGGGGATTTTCTTGAAAGTCTTCGTGAATTATCCTTGGAAGATGCTGAGCTTAAATATAAAGTTTGTTGTTTAATCGACTTTTTGTTTTTGAATCGTCGGGTTCACAGACACATTCATATGCATGCATACTCGTATACACACAGACCATTTTCTAAAAATAATTTTTGATTGGATTCAGTGGTTCTCAAAACATATGTTTCCGATGTAATCTCGGTATCATTTTTTTCAATATCTTCTCTATCTACTAAATGCATTGTACATAATACCTGGTAGAGAAATAAAAATAGAGTTTATTTCTTTAAGGTTCTCAATTTTAACCTATATGCACAATCGAACCTCGAATGATCATTTATTTCATTTAATTAGTGGCTCCATATTGTTAATAAAATTAAGATAAACAATTCTCCTTCTTGCCCCTTATAAATGCTTGACTTTCCCATGATATTCCTAAATAAGGACGAAAATTCTCTTGATAGTTACGAAATATGTAATAAATATCAGGGGAAGTTGCAACATTACTCATTCTCTCGACAGTTTTCCAATTTCTGAAAATGACGAATAGCCTGCGAGATAAGCAGTTTTTAGCGGGGAAAAGTTATCAAATTGCTTGGGTGCATTGCAGTAATCGAAGCAAAAGAAATATTAAACGTTATACTCTCACTTTGCTCCCGTAGTTGCTTAATAACAAATATGATGTATTCCATGCACATGACCTTCGCTTGTGTTCTACAAACTATTCTATAGATTAACCTATATTCTACTTCATGCTAATTGAGATAAATATTAACAGAAATGGTCTTATTACATAGCTCCTTATAAGTAGAAGGGAAACAAGGAAATGCACTATTCATAAAATCTTTTAAGAGCTGTCCCTATGCGATTGACTTTAAAATTAGGTTTTCTTTCTGTGGCCACGAGTAAAACAAATGAAAAATGGGTTACGACTTCCTGTTTGAGAAATGTATTGAAACGAATAAAAAGGACTGTCTCTGAAATGTTTAACTTTACAAAAAGAAATATATGTGACATAAATTGTCTGTTTTAACGGGATCTACATCTTTTTGTGCCGTAAGTTTTTTCTATCTCTTACATTATGCAAAAGTAATTCAGAATGAAGGGGACTTTAGAGGATATTCTAGGAGAATTCAGGATGTACATTTTATTTATAATGTAATTTAATGTATGGTGTTTTTATTAAAACGTTAGAGCCATTTTTTATAAAATCAGCATTTTCGATTTTTTTCCCATGAAATTCAAATTGAGTGTTATTTATGGACGCTCTTTAACTGCTATGGTTTTCAGCGTCCCATTGGACGTGAAAGATCGCTTAATTTTTCTCAGATACCTCTATACTCGGTTTGGAGTTTTTTTTACGTGCCGTAAATCTATGACATGGGACCAACGACTCTTGTTCCCTTCCGAAGGAAGCCACGCTAAGAATTTTTACGCCCGAAAAAAATCCACTGCCCTCCGCGGGTCTGAACCCGATATATTTGTAGTTATGTTTTACTAGATTTTGTTAATATTTATATGTTTATTAAGATTTGCGTTTAGTATATATTGTATTATAAAGTATTTAGTTTATTTTTTTTATGTAAAGGACAGTTTAGGGTGGGGGATTTTTTGACAATTCAGCTCCGCTATCAAAGCGGCAATGGAATGGCCGGGATTAGACAATTTCAAACAATCGCGGTCATCTGACTGGAGCAATATGTCGAAAAATCTTATCCCTGCTGATGTTCTTTCTTTGAAATCCTGTCACACCTGATGTTCGTATGTTTAGTCTCCCATCTTGATTATTGGTAACAAGGTGACAATCCAGTCAGCCAATCTGCTTTTTAAATAACTGTCACTTCCTCAATTGTACTTTCAATTAATTCAGTTACAATATTTATTGAAAGTTTTATCCAGTTGGATAGGTAGAATCAGACTGAACTTTGTCCAGTTCATAATGTATTTAGTTAAAAAAAGAAGTGAAATAATAATTACTTGTATTTCTTATGTATGAGATGAGTGCAATAACCTCAAATAAAATAACGTTTGTTTCCATTTCATGTATTACTTATTAAAAGCTTAAATAAAATAATTGTTCCCTATTTCTATTGTTGCTATTGATATCCGTACATTGGGTGTGGGTTCGGCCGGCCAAATCATAATTCAGGAGGCAGTGAAGAAAAAAAGAAAAAAAAAAACGCTTAGTAAATAAACATGGCTAAATGTGCCTCCTCCATTTGAGAACTAATGTATGTATTACAATCATAACCTGATAAAATCTCCCTTCCTGTATATTATAAATTATTAATAGTCTATTTCGCTGAATGTCTTATCAAATACAACTAGTGTTTTCATCTTTTCGGACAATTCACTCCCGTCGCTTCGCTCCGATCGTGAATTATCGACAAAATGAAAACCCTCGTGCTATTTCTTATGAAAATCTTCGTGTTGAAGATTGAAACTTTCAGCATCCTTGGAAGATGAACTTAAATATCAAATTTAGTATTAAACAGAATTTTTCGTCTTTTATTTATAGTGTTTACAATGTTCAATAGAAAATTACACGTGTTCGCATATTCTTTCTCTTGTATTTTAGCTATGTGATAAGTATTTAAAGTTTATATATTGAACACAACCCTCATGAAGTGAAGACAAAGACCAGTCGCGTCCCTCTGCACATAATTCCGCTGGCGAGTTGTGCGTCTCGGAATGTGGTGTCGTTGGATTTAAATTCAAACAACCACAAGCGTGGGTTGGGAACATATAAAACCGACAGACTGAGGACTGGCAATGAAACTCAATGAAGTGACGTGCACTATCCCTTTTGTTTCAGACACTCCCAGCTGAGAGCTAACAAGCAAGCTGCACTTACGTCACACACATGTCTGTCTTACATTTTCATCATTTTGGCACATGCTTCTGTTTTAGATATTCGTATTCACGTGGTTCAACACTTAACGGAGTGCAATTTCGAAACAATACTTTTAATTTGTTCACCTTGAATGTCACCATAGGCGTGCGCATTTACAATAGTGGGGGGGGGGCGCGTTGCAGGTATCTGGTGGGTGTGCACTATGCCCTGTAGAGAGAAGCGGAAGGGTCCACTGGTCCTCCCCAAAATAAATGTACACCTACAAGTATTTTTCGACAGCATGTACGGCCACCCGACCCATGCGACTGTGTGACGCATTTATTGTATTAGTGTAAACTTAATAAAATACTACTACTAAAAATTGTAATATAAGCACTTTTCTCCAGCACGTATGTACAACACAGGTATTGTATTTCACCAAAAAGTTCAACACCGAAATTTCACCGGAAATACATGTTTTGTGACCCTCTGAATCCAAAGAAAACATTTTTAGAAACATGTCCAAATGGGTGTCTGTGTGTGCGTGTGTCTGTAGGCAGCATAGCTCAAAAACGAAAAGTCCGTTAAATACCAAACTTATATTTAAGTTCAGTATCTTTCGAGGATGCGACACGAAAACTTTCAAGAAACTCTCCCCTCCCTCAACAACCCTTTACACGAAAATTTTTCGAAAATTTTGATTTTCTCAAAAAATGGCTGTAATGATTTTGATTAAAATATCGTATGCTGAAGATATTTACATGAAAAATAAAATGTATATCTTGAATTTTCTGGGAATGCCTCTGAAGACACCTTTATTGTGAATGAATTTTGCGGAAATTAGTATTACTGGTAAACCGTAAGTGAGAGACAAAAACTTATCAAAACATATAGAGCTCGTTGAAACACACAATTTATGTTATATACACTTTCTTCGTGGAGTTGACCGTTTTTGAGATATTACTTGTTATTGATTTCAGATCTAAAATACAGTAGAACCTCAATAATCCGGATCCCATTAGTCTAGACTTCTCTTAATCCGTACAACCGTTTAATACGTGACAACCTTCACTCGCACTGCCTCCCATCAGTCTCAGTCGGTCGGTCGCCTGTTTGTGCCGCAGATTGTTGACCTTCCCAAGGTTGAAGATACAACTGTGAACACATATCTGCATATTACGAATGTTTTAGGCATCTGAGCCGGTTAATTATTAAAGCAATTAATGTAATGGGAAGATAACAAAAGACCAACAGTTTCTTCAAACCATTAATCGTGTCAAGTGTGATAAATGACAGTGTGCCTTGATAGCCATGTTCTAATGTTGTATTGCGCAACGACGACATCTTGTATACGTACTAAATAACCTTTGTATTTCTTTCTTTTTACTGAACAGTGTTTAAATATGTACGTTGACTCATTTCATAGATTATTTTGTTTAATCCGGACTTTCATTAATTCACACAAGCTAGAATCCCAATTAGACCGGATTAACTGTACTGTACTTTTGTCAACAGCTAGCCACGCAAAGAAATGGATACGGCCGCGCCGTGGCCGAATGGTTAGACCACTCGCCTCTCACCTAGACAGCCCGGGTTCGATCCCAAGCGACCGCATGTGAGATTTTTGGTGGACAAAGCGGCGCTGGGGCGGGTTTTCTCCGGGTTCTCCGGTTTCCCCCGCCATCGCAAGCCACCGGTGCTCCATCTTCATTCATGTATCATCATTGTCACCGCCTGCGGTGCCATAAGTAGTTAAAGCGGGCGCTAAACACTACAAAAAAAAAATATATTTCAATCCCATAGCAACCACATTTTAAAACATGTGACTGTTGGTTTAGCCTAGTGCTTTCCCTTATTTCCCTACTACTTATAAGGAACTAAATAATACGACCGTTCTCCTAATACTTATATCGATTAGCATGAAATGGATAGAATAATAAGTTTATTAACTGGATGTAACTGGAGCACAACAGATTTTTTAAACGTCTAGTAATTGTTACATTGCTATAGATAAGTCATTAAATCCATAACAAAATTGTAACCGTAATTTTCCAAGTAAAACAAAATAGCTGCTAGCCCAGAGCTTGGAAGTAGTACCTACACGCTTCTGAACGAAGTGTAACAACAATGGGTCAAGAAAGGAAGTAACAGACAAGTTCCATGCTCGAGGGCTTGTGTGTACCTCATCTGTAAACGAGGTGGGTAATGTACGTCTTGTGATTCAATAATTGCAGCAACAGTTTTTGCTCGTGCGCCGAGCAGCGGTATGATGAAGGACTTGTCCTACAAAGCAATACATTCTTTCGGAATGTAACTTCTGTACTAAAATTATCTCATGGAGTATCATCCGTACATAAGCTCACATTTAATAATTATACACGAGTTCGAATATAAAAACAATCTGATATGTTCAATTCACAGTCTTTCTCTACATTCCTGCAACAAGTTATTGTTGATAAGCTTATTCTTCTATCTACTTCATGCTATCAAGATAAACATTAGCAGAAACGGTCTTATTACTAAGTTCCTTATAAGTAGGAGGGAAATAAGGCTAATCCGACAGTCGCCCTCCGTGGTGTAATGGTTACCATGCTAACTTGATATACCCAAGGTCGCGGGTTCTAACCCGGCGGAGGACGATGGATTTTTTCGCGTGTAAAAAGCCTCAGCATGGCTTCCTTCGGAAGGGAAGTAAAGCCGTGGGTCCCGTGTCATAGATTTACAGCACGTAAAAGAACCTCAAGCCTGATAGAGAGGCCTCTGAGCAAAATTAAACGGTCTTTCACGCCCAATTTAGAATGGGACGCTGAGAACCACAGTAGCTAAAGAACGTCCATAAATAACACGTCATTTACATTTACATTTGGCTAATCCGACTGTCAAATGTTTTAAAATGTGGTTGCTATGGGATTGAAATCCATTTCTTTACGTGGCCAGGTATTGACAACTTCCCGTATGAGAAAAGTTTTAAAGTATTTTAAAACTGAAACAAATAATACGGAATAGCTCGAGAACGGTCAACTCCACGAGAGAGGAGATAAAAAAAAAAAAAACGTATATGACATAAATTTTGTGTTTTAACGAGCTCTACATTTTTGTGTAATAAATGTTAGTCTATGTTTTGTGGTTTACCAGTTTTGCAAAATTCAGCAAAATTCATCCAGAATGAACAGGTCTTCAGAAGCTATTCCCAAAAAATTCAAGATTTACATTTTATTTGTGATGTAAATATCTTTAATATACAGTATTTCAATTAAAACTGTTAGAGCCATTTTTAAGAAAATTTAAATGTTTGAAAAATGTTCCATGTAAAGAGTAGTTGAAGTGGAGGGATTTTCTTGAAAATCTTTAAGTCGCATCCTTGGAAGATACTAAACTTAAATCCCAAGTTTGGCATGTAACTGACTTTTCGTTTTGAGCTACGCTGTCCACAGACAGACACACATAAGGACCTTTTTCTAAAAATGCTTTTTTTCGAGCTCAGGGGGTCTCAAAACATATTTCCAGTGAAATCTCGGTATTGAATTTTTGGCTGGAGTACAGTAATTCTTCTGTACACTATGCACGCAGTACGTGTAGCAAAGCGTTACCGTATCGTGACGTTCTTATATTGTGGAGCTCGATCCCAAGAAGTAATTTCAAACTTCAAACCGTTATAAATATAATAGAGAGTGTCTACAAATTATTGGGCAGTTTCATAAGGCTGTATTCTCACCAATATTTAAGATAAATAAATTGCCATACCAGCATTTGAAGGAGGGAAATTTTAATTTTTGTGTTGTACATGTGATTTTAATTTGTCATCAAGTGAGAAACGCGTATATTATATTGTACTATTGCTCGTACAGCAGCCGCAGACAGTACCTTCTGCACATGGCCACCCTATTCACCTGATCTTGCAGTGTGGGATTTCTTCCTGTGGGTTATATCAAGGATAGTGGTTACATCCTCTACTTCCAGCGACTTTGACGGGTTTTCTTAATACATATTTGGCCTTCAGGCTTAACCTAATTGGCTAGCAGGGATTGGCAGAATTGAGAAAGCGGATTACAATTACAGCAGCCATCGAGAACATAACACAAGACATGCTTGAAAGGGTGTGGCATACATGGGACCGGCTGGACATCTGCCTTATTAGCCGCGGTGCTCATATCGAGTGCATCTGAGGTGAAAACAAAACTTCAAAATTCCCCCTTTATTTATGTTAAGTATTAGTGAAAATATAGTATTAGTAATTAGTGAAAATACTGAGTCCCTAGCGATTCCAGATTGAATGCATCCGACATCGCCCAGACCCAACCCACGAGCCTGGAGCCTCCAGGGGTTCCCCACCTTTGAAAGCATCCGAAACAATGGACCTGCGACCATGCCAGGAATAAATGTACAAGTCACCATCCAACCATTGCTGTCGTGAATGTCGTGTTATTTATGGACGCTCTTTAACTGCTGTGGTTCTCAGCGTCCCATTCTAAATTGGGCGTGAAAGACCGCTTAATTTTGCTCAGAGGCCTCTCAATCAGGCTTGAGGTTCTTTTACGTGCCGTAAATCTACGACACGGGACCCACACGGGACCCCACAGCTTTACTTCCCTTCCGAAGGAAACCATGCTAAGGATTTTTACGCCCGAAAAAATCCATCGTCCTCCGCCGAGTTTGAACCCGCGACCTTGGGTATATGAAGTCAGCATGATAACCACTACACCACGGAGGGCGACTCCAACCATTGCTGGAACAGATGACAAGAAAGGGATGGAAACACAAATAATAGACAGGAAATTCGGAGGATGCATTTACCTGGCGACCAGGGAAAGCCTCTAAAAATACCATGGGTCAGGAAGGCCACTGCGGGAATCAAACCAATGACCTCCCGAATGCGAGTTGTACAGTTATTGCACTGTCACCTCCCTTGGTGCACACACACCTAAAGAAGTAGTTTTAAAAGAAAAATCTCTAGAGCTCAGACAAGAATGGAACACGGAACCTCTCTGCTGATCCGTTGCACTCACATGACCTCCCCTACTCTTCTTAAACTACCCAGTCAAAGTTTATTCTTCTATGTTCTATGTTAGTTGAGATAAACTTTCATTACAGAATTACACATATGTGGCAAGTATATGAATGGCAGAGTGAGCTAACGTGGTAGTAATTACTTTCCCTAGTACGTATGTACAATTTATATAGTAGATAGAAAAGGTTTTGCATTCGTCTACAAAAGCCATTAAAAAAGAAGAGAACTTCATACGCTATTTGCAGAAAATTCAAATATGCATTTTATTTGCCACAGAAATATCTTGATCGTTTCGTATTTTCATCAGAACAGAGGAAAACAATTTTCCACGTAAAGGATAGTTTGGTGTAGGGAATTTTATTGAAAATACATTCGGGTCTCATCCCTAGTAGATACTGAACTTAAACACGAAATTATGTATTTGCCAACTTTACGTTTTTTAGTTGCTATTCTCAGACACATGTGCGCAGACCCATAGATACACTCTCATGTACACATGCGCGCGGACCTTTTTCTGAAAAGTGCTCTTAGGATTCAGGGAACCTTAAAACGTGTATATTCTCTGAAGCTTCAGTATCAAAATTTGAGTGAATTGCAACACTTCCTGTGGTTTTGTAGATATAAAGATAAGCGATTAATGGGTAGAGAAAGTCATGTGAATATTAAAACAGATATTTTTGCACTCAAGAGGTCTCGAATACGAATCTCGGTTAGGGTGAGTTACCCGGATAAGTTTTTTTTTTGTTTTATTTTTGTTTTATTTTGTTTTATTTATTTATTTATTTTTTTAACGTTTTCCCTTATCCTGAGAAGACGAATATGAAGTAACTTTAGCCTCCATAAATTCCTGGCTCATTTTAGCATCATACTACTGATTTCATTCAGCGTCCTATATGACCAACTAAGTTGAAGGATGCTAAAATACGCAAAATATTTTGTGTTACATTCACACGACTTATTCTAGCTATTCTGCAATAAGCTATTCTTATAAACGTTTATTCTTCTATCTACTTCATGCTAATCGAGATAAACATTAGCAGGAATGGTCTTATTTCTTGCTTCCTGGTAGGTAGAAGGGAATCAAAGGAATACACTGAGCTAAAGCAATAGTCAATGTTTTAAGAGCTAGTGGCTGTGTGGTCCCATTGAAATTGGGTTTTCTTTGCATGATCAAGAGTTAAAAAATAAAATAAATAGGAAATAAAGACTTGGCATTTGAGAATTGTGCTTTAACGATATCTATATTTTTTGTATAGTATGATTTCATCATTCTCTTACGGTTTGCCAGCTATGCAAAAGTCATCCAAAGTTAAGAGGACTTCAAAGATTACTCTAAAAAAATTCAGATACAAATTTCAGTTGCCATGGAAATATCTTAAACAGTGGTATTTTAATCAAAATTGATAGAGCCAGTTTAGAAGAAAATCAAAATGTTCGACAAATGTTCTATGTAAATGGTAGTTTTTTGGAATGCGGGATTTTCTTAAAAATTCTCATGTCGTATTTTTGGAAGATGCTGCCTGAACTTAAATATCAATTTCCATTTTGTGGTTATGCTGTTCACACACATACACATGCACGGATACTTTTCTAAAACTGTTCTTATGGATTCAGGAAACCTCAAAACATATATTACGTGTGAAATCTCGACATAGAATTTTGGACGAAATAAAATACTTTCCTACTAGCTATATTACCGTGCTATTCAAAAGGTAACATGTGGCTTCAGAGGCTGCGATAGGAGGTGTGTTTTACTCCACGGTACGCCACGTCTCTCTGTTTCTTGTGATTTCTATTAGCTGAAGTGACGTGCTCATTGGTGCACTGAAAAACGTTGGTGACTTCCCAGACGTCATCTGAGAGCTTTGTATTAACAAAGATAAAGCCCATGTTAACCTTTTGAGTCGCACAGTAATAGCTAATAGAGAAAGGGCAAATAAAATAATAACCATAATAATAATAATAATAATAATAATAATAATAATAATAATAATAATGATAATGTGTGTGTGTGTTCGATGAATGAATAACCAGTATTTGCACAAAGAATATTCGTAATGCTTGGGAGCGCTTGCTTGTATCCGGGATGACGTCGCAGGAATGGCACAAGCTTTGTGACCTCGGGTGTGATAAGGTTAATCTGGGTATTTTTACCACACTTCTTGTCTCTTCTCCCTCCTTGCAGCCTGTGCGTGTGACTCTTGCACTGTGCAACATGTGCACAAACTTCCTCTTCACAGCTTGGGGTTCCCATGTTGAAATAGGCGTCGTTAAAATATCAGGGTGTCCAACGTTTGGCCAACAAATAACAGTGTCCGAAGTATATCACGAACCGCTGTGTATATCAAGCCGACATTTTATGTGCAACATTTTGAAATATGTTTGTTAACTTTTCTAATTTGGTAGAAATCACTAGTAAGATTACATTAATAAACTTGTAGTTTCGGAGTAATACGGCATACGGTTTTCCGGAATGTTGATAAGTTGATAACTGTAAACGTTAATCAATTGATATTATTTGATATTTATTCGATTTAGACGTTAAGAAACAAGGAAATGCATATTACGAATAGAAATCTGATTTTATTCATAATCAAATACTTTGTAAAACATGTATGCAGAAACATTTTTAAAAATATACACCATAATATGTAAAAACATATGAAAAAAACTTATCGTTTACACTCACGACACTACCTATTCTACAAAGAGGCTTCTTACAAACGATTTTTCTTCCTACACCATGCTAATAGAGATAAGCATTAGCAGAATGTTCTCATTACTTAGTTACTTATGATAGGAAAGCACTATGCTAAAGCATTAAGCATATGTTTTAAAAGTCATCGCTATGTGACTTGCAATGAAATTCGCTTCTTTTGCTTGGCCAGAAGTAAAACAAAAGAAACACGAGAGGCTTCCTGTCTGAGAAAACTTTTTAAAATTAAAACAAATAACCAGGAATATCTCGGAAACGGTTACCTCCACAACAAAAATGTAAGGAACATAAATTGCGTGTTTTGACGGGATCTACAATGTAGTAAAACGTTGCCCGTCTCTTACGGTTTACCAGTTATGCCAAAATTCATGCAGAATGAAGAGGACTTCAGAAAATTCAAGATATTGAATTATTTGTCATTCAAATATCTTTAATATAGGGTATTTGAATCAAAATCATAGAGCCAATTTTGAGAAAATCAAAATGTTCAATAAGTCTTCCATATAAAGGTTAGTTTGGGGTGGGGGGATTTTCTAGAAAATCTTCGTGTCACATCCTTGGGATTGGGTATTTAACGACTTTTCGTTTTTGAGTTGTGCTGTCCATAGACTCACACACACACACACACACACACACACACACACACACACACACACACTGACCTATTTCTAAAAATGATTCAGGACATTAAAACCTACATCTCGGTATGGAATTTTTGGGAGGAATATAATACCTTCTGTCTACTATGTATGTTGTGCATATACGCTAGAGAAAATAAAAATCAGACTAACAGTTTTGTGGGTAATCGCTTACCAGTATGAGTAAGGGCTTTTGTATAGTTGGTGCATTATGCTCTCAGACTAGTTCTAATCTGTTCCGATAAATACATTTTATATAACTTATTTTAACGTACGGTAAAATATTACTTTCTCTAGCCCGCATGCACAATGTACACAATGGATAAAGGTATTGTATTCCATCCAAAAATTTGATGTCGATATTTCACCGGAAATTATGTTTTGGGATCCCCTGCATACGAAAAAAACATTTTTAGAAAAAGGTCCGCGTGTATGTGTGTCTGTGGACAGCATAGCTAAAAACGAAAAGACCGTTAAATACCAAACGTGGTATTTAGGTTAAGTATCTTCCAAGGATGCAACACGAAGATTAAAACAAAAAATCTCCCCACAACAAATTATCTTTTACATGGAAAAATTTTCGATTTTTTTATTTTTTCACAGATAGCTCTAACGATTTTGGTTACATTCCAAATAAAATGTACATCTTGAGTTTTCTGGGAATATCTTCTAAAGACCTCTTTATTCTGGCTAATTGGTTTTTTTTTTTTTTTTTAGTTTCAATAAATGGTAAACAGTAAGACAAAAAGGTTACCATACAAAAAATGTATATCTCATTAAAACACAATTTGTGTCAGTTTTAAAGTACTTCTACTTTTCTCATTTGGGAATTTGTCAACTCCTGGTCATGCAAACAAAGGAACTTCAATCACATAGCAACCAACTTTTTAAAATTTTGACTATCGTTTCAGCCTATGATACTCTCTTATTTCCGTTCTACTTACACGGTTGCAAGTAAAAAGACCGTTTCTGCTAATGTTTATCAAGATTTTTTTAATTTTCCTCTTTTTTCATTTTCCTAACATTGACTTTGTTTTTCTGTTTCATTATCGTTTGCTTTAAAATACACAAACATATACACACATGACCAATGTGGGGCTTGAACCCACGATCCCCTGCGCCACGAAGCACCAAAGTGAGGCACTTTAACGAGCGCGGCCATGGAGACCGGCGATTAGCATGCAGTAAATAGAAGAATTAGCTTAATAACAATAATTTGTTACAGAGATGTAGAGAAAGTCATGTGAATGGAACATATCAAACATTTTTTTTGTAATATTCACATAAAACTTTTTTGTTTAACACCATTATATTTAAATTTTATTCATTTTCTCTAGGAAAACTCATTTATAAGTCTGAATGTCCATATGTCTGACAGACAATATTTAAAATAAATGCATCATATGTGGAGACGAAGAGAAAAGCGAGAAATATTGGAGAGTGTAGGAGACGGTTCGCAGCGAAGGTTTTATCCTTGTGGGAAAAACTTCAACTTGGTTTAATGATATCCGACTGCAGATGACATCAAGTGATAGTGATCTAGAAGATCCAGTTTGGACAGCACTGAAGGAGTCTTGCTAATGAACTTTTAACTCCAGAGAATGAAGCGGCTTTTGCTAAAGATCATCCCGAAGGTCTTGAACTCACGTGCAGTTGCCATTGACCATTAGAAGTCTAAATGTGGAAGCCGCCCCGGAATAAAAATAAAACTGCTGTAACATTATGCTAATTGAATCCAGACAAGCTTGGACTGTTACATCATTGGAGCAGACTAGTTGGTACACACACGCCCTCTCTGCAACAACTGCAGAGGTCGCGAACCTCCCCAAGGTCTTTCTCTGCTTCTTCGTGTAAATAAGACTTCTGTCCAAATGAAACTTGGAGATCATAAATTTCCTAAAAAATGACAATACATACTTCGTTTAACTAGTGATAATACCACATGAGGTTCGAATTTATCTGATGAAACTAATATTGGGTGTATTAAGAATACTCCTTGAGTAAAACGTAACAGAATATATAAGTAATAATTGCTTTCTAACTTGAGTTATTTAAAATTAAAATCAACATTGTGTTACGTTCAAATCAGGGCTAGCTTTTTTTTTTTTGTTTTTGTTTTTTTGTAGCTTAACATCCTTTAACCTGGTTGGTCATATCGGACGATGAATGATGCTCAAATGATCTCTGGGTCCATGGAGCTTTAAGTTACCCTAAGCGAGATTCGAACTCACGACCTTTCGAATGTGAAGCAGACACGCTACCACCACACTACCCCGGCGAGCACTAATTCCTTTTTGCTTTTGTGCTTATTATCTAATAATGTCTTGAGATAGTTGAGGTCTTTTTGCCATCTAGAGTTCAACACTGTTTAATTGTTCAAAGCAATACAATCAAATCAGATGTGTTCCATTTGCATGTATTTCTCTACATCTCTGTAAGAAACTATTTTTAGAACTCTTATTCTTCAAAATACTTCATGCTAATCGAGATAAACATTAGGATAAATGGTCTTATTACTTGTTCTCTTGTAAGTAGGAGAGAAATAAGGGATTGCAGTAGGCTAAAGCGATAGTCAAATATTCAAATATTTTAAAAGCAGGTTGTCATGTGGTTAATATCCGTTTCTTTGCATTGCCAGGAGTTGAAAAATTTCCGTATGAGAAAAGTTTAAGTATTTTAAAACTGAATCCAATAAAAAGGAATATTTAAAGGAATGTAAATTCCGTGACAAAATGTACATATGTGACATAAATTGTCTTTTAGCAAGATTTACGATTTGAATGCAAGTAAGTCTTTTACGGTTTACCAGCTATGAAAAATTAATCCAGAATGAAAGGCTCTTCAGATGTTATTCCTATCAAATTCAAAATATACATTTTATTTGTCATGTAAATATTTTTAATATATGGTATTTTAATCAAAATCGTAAGAGCCAGTTTTGAGAAAATCGATATTTTCTGAACTTTTTCCTTGTAAAGGGTATTTTGGGGTGGGGGTGATTTTCCTCAACTATTCGTGTCGCATCCTTGGAAGATACTAAACGTAAATACTAAGTTTGGTATTTTATGGACTTTTCTTTTCTGAATTATGTTCAGGATCACATGGGTACACATACGCGCGCGGACCCTTTATTAAGATGCTTTTTTTTTGGATACAGGGTACCCTAAAATATGTATTGCCGGTGAAATCTCGGTATGAGTTTTTGGATGCAACGCAATACCTTCTCTATACACTATGTACACTCATAGTACGTGTAGAGAAATAACACATTCAATGCCTGTTTTTCCTATTTAATTATTCTGTATCCTTCTATTCTATAACACGTTTATACATTCCGTTCAAGTAAAATACTTTTTTCGTCTTCTTCTTCATTTACTTTATCCCTTCTTTACATGCTTATTAGTATCACCCTTAGATTTTAATACATGTACTTTTAAAGATATGCTATCTTTTCTTTCTTTCTTTCTTTCTTCTTATGTTTCATTATATGCCAATTTTTATAGTGTTTATCGTCCGATTGTACTACTATGGCGCCACAGGCGATAACACTGATGATACATGGAATGAAGATGGAGCATGGCTTGATGATGGCGAGGGAAAGCGGAGAACCCGAGGAAAACCTGCCCCTGCGCCGCTTTGTCCTCCACAAATCTCAAATGTGATCGCTTGGTATGCCACTTTTAACAGTTACTCATATCGGCGGCTTTTCTTTCTTATAGCACTCATTTATTTTCATTTTCTCAATCAAGACTCATATTTTATATCTTAAATTATTTTCTTTTTAAAAAAGACCACATTAAATTTCGATAAATATATGGTTTTAAAATATTAGGCCTTTACATCAGTGTTTACTTTATCTGTATAGTAAACAGAGAAGGTATTGCATTCCATTCAAAAATTTGATCTAGATATCTTATTAGAAATCATGTTTTGTGGTCACCTGAATAAATAAACATATTAGAAAAAGCTCTTTGAACGTGTACATTGTGTGTATGTGTGTGAACAGATAACTCAAAAACCAAAAGCCGGTTAATACAAAACTGCTATTTAAGTTTAGTATCCTCCAAGAATGCGACACGATCAAGAATATCCCACCTCCCCTAACTACCCTTTATATGGAACATTTTTCGAAAATTTCGATTTTCTAAAAATTAGCTCAAACGTATTTGACCAAAATAGCGCATATTAAAGTTGTTTACAGATAAATTAAATATATATCCTGAATTACTTGGGAATATCCCCTGAAGTCCTCCTTATTCTGAATGACTTGTGCAAAATTAGTAAACTTAGTGCCCAAACATATTAGATCTTATTAAAATACACAATTTATGTCGCATACAGTATTGTTTATGAGTTAACCATTTCAGAGATATTCCCTGTAAACGGCTTTAATTTTAAAATATGTAAACTTTTATCAAAGAGTAGCCGTTTCATGTCACTTTTGTTTTACTCTTGGACATGGGAAGAGAACCGAATTTCAATGGCATACACATAGTGACAGCTTTTAAAATATTTGACTATGCTTTAGACTAATGTATTCCCTTATTTCCCTTCTATTTATAAGAAACTGAGTAATAAGACCGCATCTGCTAGTGCTTATCTCGATTAACATTATGAAGGATATCTTTGTTTGCCGAACATATAGAGAAAAGCATGTGAATGGAACAAATCAGATTCTTGTAAGAGCATAGTTTATTTGAAATTTGATACTAGTTAAATGTTCAATGAATAAAAAATACTTTTTAAAGTTGAAGGAATCTGCTGGTTTTCAGTGAAGTAAATTGAAGTGGATATTGATACTATTGTAGGAGTAGGATATGGTAACGGAGGAGGGCTCTCGCTCATTGTGACGCCATAATGGATCGATTATTGCTTCACCCCCGGGAGGCAGGGATGTGGTTAAGGAGTCGGAGGAGGTTCCAGACCCATAGATAGAGAGACCCACATAGAGGCGCAGAAACACATAGTATTTACCGTTTGAGCACCCGTGCATCTTTAGAGAGCAGTGCCAAGAGGACGATGCAGCGACCGTAGCAGGCGAGATAGCTCACCCTGGCTTTCAAACTTTCCAACCGCCGACACTCTAGAAATTGAAAGCACACCTGAAACTTGAAAGGGAAGGATAGAAGAATATAGCACCACGTCAGTCACCTTGGCGACTAGGGGAAGATCACGAAAAAAAAAAACCCATGGTCAGAGTAGGCGGTCCCCGGAATCAAACGCGGTACCGAATGCATCAAACATTACTGTAGAGATCTCTCTAGATGGACACTGATACAATTACGGTTCTGTAACGAGCTAACATTTGTCCAATAAAATCGTATCCTTGCGTGCATATTATTAGCTAACGGCCATGACTGCTCGAAGTCACAGATATTTATAAACGTTATTGGTAGATCTCAAATACGCTGCGTAAGAATGGAATAGTCAATAAAACCAATGTGGAAAAGGAAGGAAAGAAAGGAAGAAGAAATCAGTCTGGTAGGACGGTTATGGCGGATGTGTCTTAACGACCTCAGACCTCCATCTCATTTCATGTAGAACTATTGAAACCGTGAAAAGTGCCGACTTAAATTGCACAGTTTGGTATTAATCCGCATATAGTTTTTGAGTTACGCTTTTTTCACAACCACACAACAGCCATACACCTCCTGCGAACGCGTGTCCCTTTTCTTAAAACTGCTTCTTCGTTTGCAGGAAACCTTTAAACATACTTCCGGTAAAGTTTGATATCCGAATTTTAGGTGGAATACAATACTTCCTCTATCTACCAAAAGTTATCATGAGGCCTAGAAGGCAAACAATTACTTATCGAAGAGGATTAGAGTGAGAAGATAAAGACGGTGTGATAGCAAATGAAAGTTTCCTTTTATGTTTTGTAAACACAGTTTCAAGTTAATCAGAAGAAAATATTGAACTTTTAGCAGATCACGGGTGCGTTGCCTTAATAGCATATTATACAACTCAGGAAAATCAAGATGGCTATGGAATCTAAGCGCCCAATTTAAAACGTTATGTAGATGGTCGTGTATCTAAATAATGTGTTGTACTAAATGTTATTTTAGATAATAGAATATTTTTTTTTTTGCAGACCGAAAGGTTTAAGCCCTCAGCCATTGAAGACATTGTTGAAGTGGGAATGAAATATGTATCTTTGTACGAAAAGTACAAAATTACATTTCCCTTTTCATATTGTGACGTTACTGCCGTGGTCGGGCTTCGTCCTTCAGCGCTAGTTGGCTGGTTAACTGCAGAGATGAATGAATGAATAAATAAGTGTATTTATTGACATAACAATATCATACATAGAATTTCAACAATCGCACGGGTCCACAGACCGTACGTGCTTTTGTAATACACGCTAAAAACAATATTAAAACATCAACAACAACAAAGAATTAAAAGAGTAAACACGAAAATAAAAAGACAAAGCTAATGTACAATCAAAAGCAGTATTAAAACAATAAAGAATTAAGAGTAAACCCGAAAATAAAAATACAAAGATACACAAATATAACAATTTCACATCTTCATAAATGCACCCTCTTATAATAGATAATTACACTTAAAAGAAATATTTACACATAAAAAAAAAATATATATATATATATATATATTTATACACACACACACTCACACACAATATATAAAACCATAACACAACAGTGACCTAAAGTATGACATAAAGTATATATATGTATGTAAAACATTGTAGTATTTTTGTTGTTTAGTTGTTCTTATAGAGACAGAGATAAAGCGGGAGGCACTCTCGGCAAATTTCAGAAGCGCTATCAGACTCAGGCAGATATTTCTGGATGATTCCTTATCATCTCCCGCGAACTCTCTGAAAATTCCTGCGACTACATATCACGAGCGTGCTCTGGCAGCCAATTACATAGATTGAGTGAAATGGTTATGCTGCACAGTGAGTGTTACTCTGAGAGAGTTAGCCATAGAGAAGAGTCTTGTGGCCGAGTTCAGCGAGTGAGCTGAAGAAAGGAGTTCTATTTTTTACGCCTAGTGAGCACTTGGAAGAAATAAAACGAGTGCTTGGTTTTTGTGATAACTTTTTGTATCCAATTACATAAGGTGCATTTAGTTGTGAGAATATAGAAAGTAGCAATCACATGAAAGGTGTGTTTAGGTTTTTGTTCAATGATAGTATTATATGTTGCTGGAACAGCAACTGGACATACATTGTTGCATTTACAGCATAATATAGATCATTTTAGTAAATGCAGAGCAATATAAGCTCAGATATGAGTAAATATATAAAAAATTAAAGTAATAGGTTTTGTTCAATGATAGTATTATATGTTGCTGGAACAGCAACTGGACATACATTGTTGCATTTACAGCATAATATAGATCATTTTAGTAAATGCAGAGCAATATAAGCTCAGATATGAGTAAATATATAAAAAATTAAAGTAATAGGTTATTGTATGTTTTTTTTTAATTTTATTTTTTTATTTTATTGTCAGTTGTGTGTTGGGCCGCTCTGGTGGAGAAAGTAAAGCAATATCAATAGTAATGGGTTTGGATGATTGACGAGAGTTTCATGCAATCTTGGTAGCTCATCCTGACGACTTCCAAAACTTCTGAAATATCCAAATCATTGTGGAGAGGTGTGTTCTGATATACCAAGGAACACCTGCGATTGATTAGTCTTAAATATCTGTTCTGAGTCACATGAAGCATTTTCGTTTGTGAGAATGAAGCAGGACCCCGTAAGGAATGTCCATATTTCCAAATAGGGTTTCTTAATGAGATACATTGAAGGCCAGAGCAAGAAAGAAGATTTAGCTTGAATGATGTGCTTAATCTGTTGGATGGGAGTCCTGATTTTGAGATGATGTGTGTGGAGTGCAAATTCCAGGTTAGTTTGTTTTAGAAAACAGTACTGTGTTCTACACTCCAGTGAGTAAAAGGAAGGAAGAAATTGTGGCTTCGAAATGATTTATTACACCGCTATAAACAAAAGAAAAGAAAAGTGAAGTACTTAACGGTGAAAACTGGACTAAATCGTAGTTTACGTAACTCAGACAATTTTTGTGCACAAAATAACGTTTAAACTTTAGTAATTTACTTGAGTAATTTTTACTTTCTCTATATGCACTATGTACATAGTGTAGAGAATGTATTGCACTCCACCCAAAAATTCGATACCGAGATTTCACCGGAAATGTATGTTTTAGGGTCCCCAATATCCAAAAAAAGCATTTTCACAAAAAGGTCCGTGTGTGTGTGTGTGTGTGTCCGTCCGTGTGTGTCCGTGTGTCCATGTGTCTGTGAACGCGATAACTCAAAAACAAAAAGTCGGTAAAATACCAAACTTGGTCCAGGGATGCGACACGAAGATTTTGAGAAAATCCCCCCACCCCCAACTACCTTTTACATGTAACTTTTTTCGAAAATTTTGATTTTCTCAAAAATGGCTCTAACGATTTTGATTAAAATTTCGTAAATTAAACATATTTACCTGACAAATAAAATGCATATCTTGAATTTTCTAGGAATAGCCTCTGAAGAGTAGTTTATTCTGGATGAATTTTACGGAATTTTAATAACTGCTAAACCGCAAGAGATGGACAAAAACTTACTACACAAAAAATGTAGAGCACGTTAAAACACACAATTTATGTTATATACATTTTTTTTCGTGGAGTTCGTTTTTTGTGATATTCCTTATTTTTGGTTTCTGCTATGAAAAACTTATATTTTTCTCATACCGGAACTTGTCAACTCCGATCCATATAAACAAAGGAACTTCATTGACATAGCAACCAGCTTTTGACTATCACTTTAACCTATGGTAGTCCCTTATTTCGCTTCTACTTACAAGGAAGCAAATAATAAGACTATTTCTGCTAATTTTTTCTGATTAGCATTAAGTAAATCGAAGTATAAGTTTTTTAAGAATAATTTGTTGCAGGAATATAGAGAAAGTAATGTGAATGGTACACATCGGATTTTTAATGATTAAATAAATGCATGTGGGTTTTACATGCACTTCATGCTACATTTAAATTGGTAATTTTGCAGCCTTGTATATTATCATGGATGAGTAACCAACCTGAAATGAAGAATGGCACTTCTAGAATAAAGATATTACTGTCAACCAGATAGTGATGAATCTCTTGTGGTATCATTGATGTGTAGGAACCTCAAAAAATATGCTCCTCACTTGTATACCCGTGTCTGTATCGAGAGGAATGACAGCTGCGATTAATTTTTCGAGGTCATTGTTCTTCCAGAGTTTGCGGCCAGCGGTTTAACAACACTTGATTATCGTGAGTGGAATATTTAAACCATCTGGTTGTTTAGAAAATCTCTTTGTAACAAGTACAGTGGCACTTTTTACTGTCTGTGCCATCTAATTGAAGTATTATATTCTACCTAAAAATTCGATGTGAAAATTCTCTGGAACTGAACTATATGTTTTGAGACACCCGTGATTGAAAAAATCTACCTATTTAAAAAGCTCTATGTGTGTGAAAACCGCAACTAAATAACGAAAATTTGGATAAATATTCAACTTGATATTTAAGTTCAGCATGATATAAGGATGCAATGCGAAGATTTTCAGAAAATTCCCCCATTCCAAACCATTCTTTACATAGAACTGTTTACGATTTTTTTATTTGCTCAAAATGGCCCGAACGTTTATTAAATTAAATATATATATGAGATGTTTGAATAACGCATAATATATCTTCCTTGTACCTACAGAGTGGATAGATACATTCATATGAATGCAATACACACATTTTTAAAAATATCTATGCGAATATGGCATCCCGTTTGAGAAAAGCATAGACATTTTAAAATCGGAACCAATAAAAAAGAATATTTCCGAAATTGTTAACGCCATTGTTGAATGTATTCGACAGAAAATGTTTTTGCGATAATTACATTTTTTTTATGTAGTAAGTTTTGCATATTTCTTACGGTTTACCATTTATGCATTACTCATTCAGAATAAAGAGTTCTTCAGATGCTCTTTCCAGAATATTAAGATATGCATTTTATTTTCATGAATATAAGGTATTTTAATCAAAATCATTACAGCTATTTTTGAGAAAATAAAAATGATCGACGTAAAGAGTTGTTTGCAGAGAGGGGATTTTCTTTAAAACCTTCATGTCTGATATTTAACCGATTTTTTGCATTAGGCTGTTCACACACACATACACACACACTCACACTCACACACGCGCGCGCTCACATTTGGAGCTTTTTCTATTTTTACTTTCTCTATACGCACTATGTACATAGTGTATAGAGAAGGTATTGCACTCCACCCAAAAATTCGATACCGAGATTTCACCGGAAATATATGTTTTAGGGTCCCCAATATCCAAAAAAAGCATCTTCACAAAAAGGTCGGCGTGTGTGTGTGTGTGTGAGTGTGTGTGTGTGTGTGTGTGTGTGTGTGTGTGTCTGTGAGTCTGTGAACACGATAACTCAAAAACGAAAAGTCGGTAAAATACCAAACTTGGTATTTAAGTTTATTATCTTCCAGGGATGCGACACGAATATTTTGAGAAAAATCCCTCCACCCCAAACTACCCTTTACATGGAACTTTTTTCGAAAATTTTGATTTTCTCAAAAATGGCTCTAACGATTTTGATTAAAATTTCGTATACTAAACATATTTACCTGACAAATAAAATGCATATCTTGAATTTTCTAGGAATAGCCTCTGAAGAGTAGTTTATTCTGGATGAATATTACGGAATTTGGAATAACTGCTAAACCGTAAGAGATGGACAAAAACTTACTACACAAATAATGTAGAGCACGTTAAAACACACAATTTGTTATATAAATTTTTTTCGTGGAGTTCGTCGTTTTTTGTGACATTCCTTATTTTTGGTTTCTGCTATGAAAAACTTATATTTTTCTCATACCGGAACTTGTCAACTCCGATCAATATAAACAAAGGAACTTCATTGACATAGCAACCAGCTTTCGACTATCACTTTAACCTATGGTAGTCCCTTATTTCGCTTCTACTGACAAGGAAGCAAGTAATAAGACTATTTCTGTTATTTTTTTCTGATCAGCATAAAGTAAATAGAAGTATAAGCTTTTTAAGAATAATTTGTTGCAGGGTTATAGAGAAAGTCATGTGAATATACACATCAGATTTTTTTAAATCGGGAGTCTCAAAATGTGTATTTTCGGTGAAGTCTTGGTACCGAATTTTTGAGTGGAATAAAGTACTTTGTCTGCTTACTAGTCATAGTAGAGAAGTAGAAAACGAAGGTTTGTCAAAAGCCGAAATGTCATTGTTTTAGTTAATGTACTTATCTTTCGCAGTCGGTGTGTTTATCTTTTTTGGGGGGGGGGCAGAGGGAGATATTTGAAAAATAAATTTTATATAACCACATTAAAATGTCATAGCTGTTTGTGCAAGCTGGATTTAGGCTTCCTTAAACAGGGATGCCAGAAGCGTATTAAGCAACCTAGGGCTAAGAGAAATTCTCTAAAGACTCTAACGACGCCCTGCGGCACAAAAACGACATCGTTACCACATAACATATGTCATATTAAAGTGTTGTCTATATTCGGTCATATACGCGTGCGTGAAAGTAATTAGGAAGATATAGGTTTGGTATGTTACCGGACCACAACGATACCTGCTCCAGTTCAAAGTGAATGTTACATAACCTTCTTCCAGCAGCTATTGCGCAAAGTTATAATTACACTAGAAACAACATAACAAGTGGTTTTGTCATACTGACCTCCTTGCTCCGTTTCAGTGTCAGAGGTCAGGCATGTGGATATCGACAGCATTTGCTTTTGCATGCGATAGAGCACATTAGGTGGGCTATGTGCAATAGTGACCTCCATAGTCAGTCACGCTGTCACGTCTTTGGCACATAGCACTGATAAACTCAATGGTTAAGGTGTGCAAAACAAGGAGTTGCAGAAAAATGTATGTCGAAATCTCCTTCTAGTGATAGACGATTTGACATAGCTAAAAAATAACGAAAGATATTAACATAAAACTTCATTTACAAAGTTATAGTATCTTATTCTATTTGTCAGCGCAATCTCCACTCTGTCAAGATATTTATTGTCACGTGGTACGAGTTTTTCAATGCTGATGTTATACTTATTCATTTTTTACTTTCTCTACACGTACTATGTACCTAGTTTATGGAGAAGGTATTGCATTCCACCAAAAAATTCGATACCACCGGAAATAGACGTTTTAGGCTCCCTTGTATCCAAAAAACGTATTTTCAAAAAAAGGTCCGTGTGTGTCCGTGTGTCTATGATCACGATAACTCAAAAACGAAAAGCCGGTAAAATACCATCCTTAATATTTAAGTTTAGTATCTTCCCACCCCAAACTACATAATTTTGATTTTCTCAAAAATGACACTAAAGTTTTGATTAAAATATCGTACATTAAAGATTTTTATATGGCACATAAAATGTATATATTGTATTTTCTGGAATTTTATTTTGAATGAATTTGCTTAATTTTGCGTAACTGGTATACCGTAAGAGATAGACAAAAACTTGCCACACAAAAATTTAGATCACGATAAAATGCACAGTTTATGTCATATGCGTTTTTTTGTTGTTGTTTTTTTTTTTCTCGCTGAATTGAGCATTTCTAGATATTGCTTGTTTTTGTTTCGGATTTAAAGTACCTACTTAAGCTTTTTTCACACGGAAAGCTATAAACTGCTGGCCCTGCATAGAAAGGATTTCATCCAAATGGCAACCGGTTTTTAAAGGATTTGACTGTCGTTTTAACCTCGTGTATTCCCTTATTTACCTCCTACTTACACGGAAGTAAGTAATTAAGACAATTCCTGCTAATATTTGTCTCGATTATCGTGAAGTAGATAGAATAATAAGCTTTTTAACAATAATTTGTTACAGAGAAAGTCATGTGATTGTAACACGTCAGATGTTTTTTTAATGCACAAAATGTTCGCCAATCGAGTGTTATAGACAAATAACACAAATGTATAGTGAGAATGCAATGAACACTCTTCAATGAGGAAATGGCGCATAATTTATGAGTAATCAAGGATGAACCAATGCGTACGAAAAAGACCGGAGTGGAAATTCATAATCCTTATGGAGGAGTTGAAAGCAAATGTTGATAAAAGAATTCAGAAAAACCGGTGTTTCACTTTGGACACCGTATATGACTTTTGGAATGGAAAAGATTTCCCAGCCATGAAGACCTCAAAGTGGCAGCGATATCTTGGCTCAGATCTTTAGTGGTGCTTAACTGGTACCACGTGACAATAGCAATGACGGTTACGTTGAAAAATAGAGTAAGGTACTGTAACTTTGTAGATAAAGTTCTGTGTTGATCACTTTCGTTATTATCTAGTTATGCCAAATCGCCAGTCACTTTCTGGATGGCCGTCATATGTTTACTTTCTCTAGCACGAATGTACATACAGTGTATACAGTAGCTATAGATTATATTGTATTCCACTAAAGGATTCTATGTCGAGATTTCACTGGAAAGATATGTTTTGAGGTACCCTTGTTCCGAAAAAAGCATTTTAGAAAAAGGTTAAGTGTGCGCACGCGTGTGTGTGCCTCTCTGGACAACATAGCTCAAAAACGAAAAGACTGTTAAATACCAGCTTGGTATTTATGTTTAGTATCTCTCACGGAAGCGACACGAAGGTTTTCAAGAAAATCTCTCCACCACAAACTACGCTTTACATGGAAACATTTTTGAAAATGTTGTTTTTCTCAAAATTGGCTCTAACGATTTTGATTAAATACCATATATTGCAGATATCTACAACACAATTAAAATGTAGATTTTGAATTTTCTGGGAAAAGCCTCTGAACCCCTCTTTACTCTGGATGAATTTCACAGAATTTTGCATAAAGGTTGAACCATAAGAGATAGAAAAAAACCTCCAACACAAAAAATATAGATTTTGTTAAAACAATTAATTTATGTTTTATGCGTTGTTGTTGTTGTAGAGTTGACCGTTTTTCCTTGTTATTGATTTCAATTTTAAACTACGTAACTTTTCTCAAACGGGATCATACAAACCGAACCTAACCTCAATTGTTTAGCGACCAGCTTTTAAAGGATTATCACATTAGCCTAGTATGTCTCCTTATATACATTTTACTTACAAAGAAACAAGTACATAATAAGACCACAATCTGCGAATGATTATCTCGATTAGCAATGATGTAGATAAAAGAATAATATTTGTAAGAATAATTTGTATATGAAATAGCTAGAGAAAATTTTGTGAATGGAACACAACAGATTCTTTTATTTTTAGCTTTTCCATAAACTATTCTTTAAAAAAAACGTATTGCTTTCTCTACCAAGTCCTATTACATATGTCGTAGATAGAGAAGGTATTGTATTCCACCAAAAAATTGGATACCAAAATTCACCGGTAATACATGTTTTGAGGACCCCTTATTTTAAAAAATTAGAAAAGTACGTTAAGTACCAAACTTGGTATTTAAGTGAAGTATCTTCCAAGGATGCGACACGAAGGTTTTAAGGAAAATAGCATCCAACCCAAACTCCCTTACTGTACTGAACAAGACGGTTTTGCCTTACCATGCAGTAGGCTTCACATCATAACACACCTTGCCTCAACTTTAAAAGACAGTAGGAGTTAAATGCCATATCTTTGTCTCTGTCTAACCTCTACTAACGCATATACGTTGTCGTTAGTTTTGTCCTTTTCTACTGCAGCACTGCCATCAAGTTGTTTATAATATGGTGTAAATATTCACTTGTTCTAATTTTCAGCTTTTAACTCATGCTATACAGAACATTTCTGTCAGCTTATATCATTTTTTGGATGCTTATAGCTTCTGTGGGTCCATATTTCTAAAGAAAACGTTTTTTTTTTCTTTTAGTAAAAGTCCGATAATTGCTGTTTACATGTTTATCACGCAGTAACTAATAAGCTTAAGGTGAGAACGCAACAATATATTTTTTCTCAGCTAGATTAAACTAGAGTGCTTTGCCTGCCTAGTTTGCAGCCTCTATTTTTACTCTCTCTACAGGTAATATGTACATAGTGTATAGAGAAGGTATTGCATTCCACCTAAAAATTCGATAACGAGATTTCACCGCAAACACACGTTTTAGGGTCTCCTGTAAACAAAAAGCCGTTTCAGAAAAGGTCCGTGTGTCTGTGAACAAGATAACTCAAATACGAAGAGTCAGTAAAATACCAAGCTTGGAATTAAAGTTCAGTATCTTCCAAGGATGCGACAGAAAGAGTTTGATAAAAATCCCCCACCCGAGCTACTCTTTTCAAGGAAAAAAGTCGAAAATGTTGATCTCAAAAATAGCTCTAACGATTTTGATGAAAATACTATATATAAATAGTATTTGAACAGCTCTTTATTCTAAATGTTTTTTTTTTAATTTTGTATAAATAGTAAACCATAAGAGATACAAAAAAACTATCATAAAAATTTAGACCTCGTTAAACACACAATTTATATGATATACATTATTTTCGTGGAGTTGACCATTTTGAGATATTCCTTATTATTGGTTTCAGTTTTAAAATACTTAAACTTGTTTCATACGTAAATTTTTCAACTTCTGACAATGCATTTCAAACACATGGCAGCTATCTCATAAAACATTTGACTATCGTTTTATCCTAGTGTATTCCCTTAGTTCCCTTTTCATCACAAGAAAGCAAGCAGTAAGACAATTTCTGCTAATATTTACCTCGATTAGCATTAAGTAGATAGAAGAATAAACTTTTTAAAAATAATTGTTACAGAGATGTAGAGAAAGTTGTAAATCGAACACGTCAGGTTTTTACTAAGACGAGCGATACAAAATTTTAAATAAAAGACATTTGGATAATTCTACATCTACACAGTAGAAAAGTCAAACAGCGGGAAACGTTTTTGTTAATAGATTTACAAAGAGGACCCAGCGAGAGAAAATATTGACAAGGGTTGGAGAAGATTTTTAAACCAAGCTGAAGTATTGTAACTTCTTGCATTCATAATGTATGACAAACGATAGTCATCCATCTCTTCAGCTCAAGGTGTGAGGCAGAAGGCAGATAGTGTGCTTTGGTAAACGTTAACATGGGGTTGTTAGAAAATGTTTACATCGAGTTCAACACTGAAGTGTTAATGTAGGTTATTTGTATTGTATTTTATGTAACATTTATAGTTAGGAAAGGAGAAGCTTCGAAGAGACGATTATTAGTAAACTAAGAAGAAACTCAAAATAAGAATGCGTTAGATTGTTCAAGTAAAGTGAGTGTAAGCGAATAAATGAAACGGCTAAGGCTGTTAGGTTTTCAGAACAGTAGTGTACCTATATAATAAAAAAAAGAAGAAAAGAAATGGAACGACCTATAAGGACGCCAATGAAATACAAAGGAAAAAGAACGAGGGAAACAAAAACACTCTAGGCTAATGCAGTACAATGGAATAGCGCAAAACACTGTGGCGCATCGTTCATTCTTTACTGTTTCAAAACATTCAGCCCATCAGAATGTAATTTTACCAAGTGTAAACAGTGATGCTTCCCTACAAAATTAAAACATTTATAATTTTATAGCTCCTTATTTGATAGCTTTTTATGTCTATAAAATCGTATTTTAGAGTACCAAGAATATAAAGAAGAGAGATAAAGTGCAAGTGAAAAATAAATGTTTTAACAATAGCCTATAAATATCAATGTACATATTTCACTATTTGCTGATGTATAATTCACAAGTTGACATTTTTATTGGTAGATATCGCAGTTGTGCGCCAAAGTTCTAACGTAATGGATGTCCCATAAAGAACTCAATGTTTACATATGGTACAATGACAATAGTGTACGCCATGTAATCGCTACTATTTTTAAGCGCTTTATATTGAATGTAAAGTAAGAGTGCTTTTTGTTTACACCTGAAACGCCAGAAACAGGTTTCATAATCTGAGACTCTAGCATGGTGGCTTTAATGTTGCGCAAGTATGCGGTAAATGTGCTTCTAGTTCCTATATTCATAATGTCTGTTTTGGTTTTTCTTTCTCCTCTAGCATTTGGCGGACATTGTTTTCCCACACCTAGTATACGAGGTTCTAAATCTCATACTCTTTATATAACTTGACGAGAAACAACTGAAGTGGTGCCTCGGGACTAAATTGTGTTGTAAACTAATGTACAATTCAAATCAAATGATGTCCCACAATAAATATAAATAAATAGTGCCAATAAAAATATTTGACGTAAAATATGCTTTAAAGTCATCTACCTACATTTTCGTGTAGGTACAAAACTTAATCAGAATGAGGAGAGCTGCATAGACTATCCACAAGAAATTCGAGATATACATTTTACTAGTCATAAAAATATCTTAGGCGGCGCCTTGGCCGAGTGGCCCGGGTTCGATCCCAAGCGTCCGCATGTGGGATATGTGGTGGATTTGAGGCGTCTGCGTGTGTTTTCTTCGGGTCTTCCGGTTTCCCCCGCCAGTAATTCCATCAAATGCTCCATCATCGCCTTTCCTATCATTTCATACCATCCACACGCTCATGCCTAGCTACGAGTTGACCACTCGTTCCAGGTTCTCCATTCTGTGGTTTCCTCCCGACAGGCTTCTGACCCCTAGGCATCCGCTTATAAGTCCTAAGGGGGCGTCGCTCCTAAATGAGCGGAGAGTAAGGCGGCTACGAAAAACATTATCTTAATCCTGTGGTATTTAAATGAAAATCTCTATGCCATTTAGGGAATTGTGGGTTCCTTGGAGGATCCTGCTCGTAGATAATACCAAATTTGGTTATCAGATAATTTGTTGTTTGAGTTATGCTGTACATAGACGTACACACAAACATTATCTTAAATTGCATTCTGTGTTCGTGAGTTCTCAAAACGCATTTCCGATGCAATGTGGATGCATGCAATATTAACATAACTAATAAGTAGATAAAGAAACGCAACTGTGATAATTTTAAGAAAACTTTAGCTTTCTCTTCGAAATGTGTCAGACAAATGTTGTACTGGCCGCCACTGCACACTAAGGCAGATGTGTAGTACACTGCGATCGGTGAAGGCATCAGCCCAAATCAGGCGTTACTGTAAGAGATCCCAAATAGCAGAGAGACTTTCCACTTGTGGTACACACACAAATTAACATCCGAGTACAAACACGACCTAATTAGAAAACAAGTGTATCCCTGTATTACGTCATACATGATGTCATCACGCCTTGAAACGAGCATTCATTCAAATCGGTTTAAACGTGAAGCAGCAGTGGCGTTACGAGTGTACACCCAGTTCAAAACATATTGGAAAAAAAAAAAAAGCGGATGTGCTGCATTCACATTATTCTCTACTTGCTCTTCTAAAAAACTATTCCTACTAAGATTTGTCTATCTATCTTTGTTAATCGAAATTAACTTTTATTGCATATTTATACATTTCGCCGTAAGTGTAGCAACGGCAGAATAGGTTAATTCGATAATCAGGATTTTTAAAAAAATATATCCTATTTGATGGTTTTGATATTACATGCTCTTTGCGTGGTATGAGAGAGAGAGAGAGAGAGAGAGAGAGAGTAAACAAATTTGAAATTTCAAACCAATGAATATCTGGGAAATAAAACTAAAATAAAGGGGGGTGTTTAGCAAAATGTGTACTTTAGAGAGTCTACGTTTTTATTTAATAAACATTTGTCTAACTTGCCGTTAAAATAAATGCCTTACCGTTTGGTAATTTAATCAAACGGAGACAGTTTTTCAGTTTTTGAGAAAATCAAAATTGTGGAGCACTTTTCCACGCAAAAGGTAGTTTGAGGTGGGGGGATTTACTTAAAAATCTTCATGTTGCCTCCTTGAAAAATGCTAAACTTAAACGCCACCTTCGGTGTTTAACCGATTTTGTTTCTGATTTTTTTTTTTTTGATAGCGTTTAACGCCCGCTTTAACTACTTATGACATCGCAGGCGGTGACACTAGTGATACATGAATGATGATGGAGCACCGGTGGAATGCGATGGCGAGGGAAAACGGAGTACCCGGAGAAAACCCGCCCCAGCGCCGCTTTGTCCACCAGAAATCTCACATGTGGTCGCTTGGGATCGAACCCCGGCCGTCTAGGTGAGAGGCAAGTGGTCTAGCTACTCGGCCACGGCGCGGCCTTTGTTTTTAAGTTATGCTATTCACACACACATACACACACAAATTGTGTACCTTTTTCTATTTTTTTTTTAATTCAGGAACCCTCAAACAAGGTTATGGGCTCAAACCCGGCGTGGAGGTTAATTTTTTTTAGGACGTAAAACTCCTTAGCATGTTCTCTTGGAAGGGAAATAAAGTCATTAGTCCCGGATAACATTTATTTTTACATAAAAGAACCACATACCTTGAAAGAAAAATAGTTTCCTGGGCTAAATTCGCTATGTTTCACGTCTAAAGTCGTGATTTCGTCCTCCTGCATTGCCATCTATGGATTGATCTCTTGCCACTACGTAAACATAGTGGCGAACTTACAAATTAGAAATCCTCTCATCAAGAAACCACTGTAATGGTGGCTAACATATGCCGCAATGCATGATGGAACTTGATCATTGATAACAGGAATTCTCAAAATATATGATTCTGGTGCAATCTCGGTATCAGGTTACATCGGTTATATTCACTTTGGTCGACTAATCGATTTGATTTCAATCAGATGCGGTGCTCTAAACTGCTCTTATATAGGTTGCATATTCCTATTCCTGGTACTCAGTGAAGAAAGCCAACTCTCTCACATCTATTCCTAAAATATTTAAATAAATAAATAAAAATAAAATGAAGGAATAATTCAAATTTGCAGAACGACTTAAAGATTGTGAATTGTTTGTGAATAATTTATAGATTATAAGTATCAATGATCGAATAAACATTGGTCCAAAATAAATGTTGGATATAGCACATTTGCTAGCTGGAATCCATATGAAAACATTAGAAGCTCCTGGAGTAGTATAGCTGTGGCGGGTATTTCATTGTCTTATTCGCTTACATATGCGCATTCTCTCTCCCCCCCTCTCTCTCTCTTTCTCTCTCTCCACCTCTCTAATATTCTGAACCAATTGTGTGAGGGAGAGCATTGGATTTATGTTGGTGCCTCAAATGATGATTTTCTCATCCTGACTAAATCTTTTTGTAATATTGCTGATAATGGTCTGTTGCCATATTTCGTTGTGATCTCAGAGCAAGGAAAATATGTTTTATACTTTAAGGGACAATTCACAATGAAAATGAAGCATTACCATAACGTCGTAAAGCTTACAGTGACTTTCAAATGGGATGAGGTTTGTTCTTGAGCGTCACCAGGCCGGCAGCCAGTCGGAGTGTTGCTGTATTGACATATTGCATTCCCCTTAACTGGGGAGTAACGCGCTAAGTGATTCCGTCTCTCATAAATACTACTTTCGCTAACACAAAATATTCAAATTTTGCAGAAAAATAATTCACAAGGAAGATAGAGAGTAATGTTTGTAGCAGAACCGTAAAAACCACATATTTTTAACTGAAATAGTTTTCATAATACATATGAATAAACATTATGTCACCAGGCAGATTTGCATGCTCAGTATGCGAGTGAGAGGGAAATATAAAAAGAGTGGGGGTAGCGACCTGACACCGCGGAGCACGATAACGCATCTCATTCGCTGCAGAGTAGTACTCTTCCCATTTGGAAAACATAATAGATATAAACGTAAATGTGATATGTTGGCATTCGCATCGATAAATGCAAGCGTAAACAACAGCCATTCGCCAAGCCACAACTCACAATTGTATTATCCTTGCAAATAGACGAGAGCACTCAAGTTGCGCAGTACAAGGAGTGGTGGGGGGGGGGCGGAAGAGGCGGAGACTTGAAGCCAAAGCAATACAGTACGCACGGTATCAGATCATGCCACTGCGCATCGTGTTGACGGTGCTCACGTCTATTTGCAACGACAATACAGCACTGTTTATTGCTTAACGTTTTTCACCACTAGGCTGACCTTTCCGACGGCTGTGTTAGTGTTTAACGCCTGCGGTACCACAAGTAGTAAAAGCAGGCGTTAAACACTAATCTTTCCGACTTTTCACTCATTGAGTTTTCGTCAGCCTCTTTTGGCTATATCTCCCGTAGCATAGTGCGAGGCTCCTAAAAGTCGTCGCTTCGAGAATTGGCAAGATCGACGTCTCGAGAATTGTTTTACTCAACTCAGAGAAATTATAAAAGGACCTTTGTCTGGCTATTGTGTTCATGACGCACTATTGTTAAAGAATCAGCGACTGGGACAATAGCTGCTGGGCAGGTGCGACGTTAAACTCGCAAAATAATCACCATCTACCATCACAATTTATTTGGCTCAGTTTTTTGTAGATATCGCAGTGATTCCTGGTCCATATTCTTACATTGAAAGTGTGCTAGCGAGTAAACACATGGTGACGAAAAACCTGAAGTGAAATGGCAGAATAAACATTGATTAGAATTCCTCTATGATTGATTAGGTTCTTATGTTTGACGTAATTATCTTATAAGCTTGAGATTACGAACTTCTAAGTTTACGGTATTCTTACGGTTAATTTTCATTGCAAATGGTGACTTCATATGGAAATGTCAATGTAAACCTGAGCAGCATTTGGCTAAGTCAACTTGAAGTAAATATCAATTTGGGAAATCCTACACCATTGTTAACAGCAGAGCAAATAAGGCTAAATTGCATAATGTATTTATAATTAAATTGTGTTTAATTAACACTGAATTGGAGTAGTAATTAATATGCTGAGAGAAAACGTTTATAACAGAAAAGTGCGTGGATACCAAACTTTAATGTGATAGGATGCTCGTCGTAATCGGCACATTAACAAAAAATTGTACATATTTTATTATAATTTTGCTTCTTTTATTACTGATCGCACATATGCTATATTTACAATTATATTACATTACAATCTGTGGATCCTGTTTTGAGATTAGACACAAAGTCCAACTCTAGGCTGTAGATCAAGTCAGAATTTACATTTATTAATTGGTCTTGATAAATATTAATATATTTATTTACAAAGTTTAACTCTGATATTGAATTTTTTCAGAGGTGTCAATTTTGCATAATTTAAGATTACTGTCTTTCCAAAAACCAATTCGTACAATACTCGTTCTTAGAATATTCATGTATATTATATTTACGACACTGCATTAGCTATTATTAGTATTTTTACTGTGTGAAATCCTCCTCTGTAGAGAAATATGAGTAATGAGGTATTTTTAAATTCGCTTAAAGGTGGTAAGGGAATTAAATAAAACTATACAATTATAGTAAACCCCTTTTTGGAATATCTGCAAATTATTTGTTGATCTATGTAGTTCTATGTTTGTCTAGCCTGTTAGTATATTTGCATTGTTTGTAAAATTTTCTGGGTTATTTATTACAAACAACAATACGGCTAGAATATATTCGCAGGCTAATGGCAAAATTGCAAACATTTTAAATAGAGTTATCTTGGTCCAATACTTCTGGTGTAGACCACGTCTTAAATCTAAAATTTGACTTAAGATGCGAACTACCAGAAAGTATTGGGCAAGATAATCTTAATATGAGCCGAGGAAGTTGTTTGCAGTGAGTTGAGTCTTGATCCTACAATTATTCTTATTACCTTTTTCTCTACATAGTGTATAAAAGTTTTTTTTTTTTTATTTTTTTAAAAGCTTAGCGTCCTTTAACCTGGTTAGTCATATCGGACGATGAATGGAAATGATGCTCAAATGACCTCGGAGTCCATGGAGCTTAAGGTTACTCGACATTCGTCTTCTTAGGATAAGGAAAAACCCCGAAGAAAACCCTATCCGGGCAACTCACTCTAAGCGAGATTCGAACTCACGACCTTTTGAATGTGAAGCAGACACGCTACCACCACACTACCTAGGCGGACTTAAAAATGGGTTTTGTAATACACCCAAAAATTCGCTACCGAGATTTCACCGGAAATACATGTTTTGAGACCCCTGATTCCCACCTATGTGTGTGGGCAGCATAGCTCAAAAACGAAAAGTGTTGGTATTTAAGTTTGGTATCTTCCAAGAACGCTATTTTCAAGAAAATCCTCCCACCCCAACTACCCTTTAGGAACATTTTTCGAAAAATATTGATTTTCTCAAAAATGGCTGTATCGATTTTGATTAAAATCTCTTACATTTAAGATATTTAAATGACAAATAAAATGTATGTCTTTGATTTTCTAGGAATAGCCTCTGAAGACATGTTTATTCTGGATGAACTTTGCATAGCTGGTAAACCGTAAGAGTTAGACTAAACTTGCTTAACAAAATATGTAGACTTCGTTAAAATACACAATTTATGTTATATACATTTTTTCGTGGAGTTGGCCGTCTGTGAGATATTCCTTGCTATTAGTTTCAGCTTTAAAGTACTTTTCTTTTCTCTTACGGGAATTTGTCGTCCATACAAACAAAGGTACTTTTATCACGTAGCAACTAGCTTTCAAAGTGTTTGAAAATCGATCTAACCTATGGTACACCGTTATTTCCCTTCTACAAGGAAACAAGAATTAGATCATTTATGCTAATTTTTTCTCGATTATCATTAAGTAAATAGAATAACTTTTTAACAATGATTTATTGTAGAGATGTAGAGAAAGTCATATGAATGGAACACATAACTTTTTTTTTTGTATAATAAACACATGTTTAGGCATCTAACGAATTTCTCCAGAATATTATACCACAGGTCATCAGTGAATTAAAATAAGCATAATAAGCTGCTTTTAGAATGCTCTTATTTAGAAACTGAATTAATGGTCTGATTGTAAAACATGCAGAGCTCAGTTTGGTTGAGATAAAATCAATAGGGTTTTTCTAATTCATAGAATTCTATAACGTTGTAAAACCCGTGCTTGTCAACACAAATGCTTGAGAAAGAGGCAATTAATCCTGTTTCAAAGAAATAACGTATATAATTATATAAACCAGCATTACATATTTAAGGATATACGTAGGCACGTAATATGCTACTCTTTGCAGATGGATATGATGTTAGTATAAGTTACAAAAATTGCTCCAGGAATACGATTTAAGCTTATCAGTAAAAAAGTCAAAGGTTATGGCATTTATAGGATAACAAACAAAAATATCAAGATAGTGATAAATAATAAAGTATTAGAACAGGTAATAAAATGCAATTACTTGGGCTACAATGTAACCTTTAAAACAATGAATAAATACGTAATAAAGTGAGTAATTTCCAATATATTTGTGGAATAATAGCTCATACCTTGAAAAGAAAAACCCAAAAGGATACAAATCTAAATTTTTATGAGACAATGGCCGTTCCGATTTTACTATATGGTGGTTCGCAGATGTGGAAAATATCTCCAAGCAAAAAAAGGGTGTACAGGACAAGATCACATTAGAAACGAAAAAAATGTAAATGTCCTGTAATTTATGGACGCTCTTTAACTGCTGTGGTTCTCAGCGTCCCATTCAAAATTGGGCGTGAAATTATTACTTTTGCTCAGAGGCCTCTCAATCAGGCTTGAGGTTCTTTTACGTGCCGTAAATCTACGACACGGGACCAACGGCTTTACTTCCTTCCGAAGGAAGCCATGCTAAGGATTTTTAATATTAGAAACGAAAATATAAGCAGAGAATTGGACATATTTTCATTAAAAGAAAATATACAAATAAACAGAGAAATATGGAAAAGTAACTTATAAGAATGGATATCTCTCGCATTCCATTACAGTCATACAAATATAAATCTTTAGGCTATAGAACAACAGCAAGACCGGTAAAATGATGGCAAGAAAGATGAGGCCGGAACAGGAGAATTCTCCTAAACCTTCAAGAATGGATGATGATGATGACGTAGGCACATACTCATAATTTAGACTGTAAAAAATACACATAAAACTCCAACGCAAAAAACGAACATTCGATATAAGAGCAGCAAACCAGTAACATTCAGAATTCTTCTCCGAGAGAAAACCCGATATGTTGCGAGCAAGGAAGTCTTTTGTATAGAAACATTAGGGGAGATTTTCTTTGTAGTATTATTTCAGAAAGTTGTACGCGGCCGTGACGGAGGAAGAATTCGAGAACAGTATATCTCGGGGATTAAGCTCTAAAAATCAGCCCGTGAATCATCTTATACGTTTTTAAAACAAGAAAGAAATCACAAAGAAAAAAAATTTGATGTGTTCCATTCACATGACTTTTTCTACATCTCTGCAACAAATTATTGTTAAAAAGCGTATGCTTCTTTTTACTTAATGTTAATCGAGAAAAAATTAGTAGAGATAGTCTTATAACTTGCTTCCATCAAGTAGGAGGGAAATAAGGGAGTAGCACAGACAAAACTACTAGTCAAAAACTGGATGCTATGTGATTGAAGTTCCTTTGTTTGTATGCACAGGAGTTGATAAATTCCTGTATGAGAAAAGTATGTTTTTCAAAGCTGAAACCAAAACCAAGGAATATCTCAGAACTGGCCAATTCCACGAACGTATATACATAAATTGTGCATTTTAACGTGCTCTACACTTTTTGTGCAGTAAGTTTCTATCTCTTACGGTTTACCAGTTACGCAAAATTCATTCAGACTAAAGAGGTCTTTAGAGACTATTCCCAGGTAATTCAAAATATGCATTTTATTTGCCATATAAATACCTTTAGTATGCGGTATTTTAATCAAAATCGTTACAGCCATTTTTGAGGAAATCAAAATTTTCGATTTTTTTTTTCCATGCAAAGGGTAGTTTGGGTGGGGAGATTTTCTCAACATTTTCGTGTCGCATCTCTGGAAGATATAAACATAAATACCAAGTTTTTACCGACTTTTCGTTCTTGAGTTATCGTGTTCACAGACACACGGACATACGCGCGGACCTTTTTCCCAAAAAAAAAATTGGATACAGGGGACCCTAAAACGTGTATTTTCGGTGAAGTCTCGGCATCGAAGTTTGGGTGGAATACAAAACCGAAAAATATCTGATCTCTACATTGCTGTAACAAATTATTGTTAAATTGCTTTTCTTCTATCTACTTCATGATAATCGAGATAAACATGAGCAGAAACGGTTTTATTACTAAGTTCCTTATTGGTGGAACGGAAATAAGGGGATACACTAGACTAAACCGACAGTTAAATGCTTTAAAATGTGGTTGCTGTGGTATAGAAATCCGATTCTTTGCGTGGCCAGTTGTTGACAAGTTCCCATATGAGAAAATTATAGGTATTTTAAAACTGAAATCGATAACAAGGAATCTCTTAAAAATGGTCAACTCCAGGAAAAAAATGCATATAACTTAAATTGTGTGTTTTAACGAACTCTACAGTTTTGGTGCAGTAAGTTTTTATGTATCTCTCACTCTTTACCAGTTTCTCACACGGAAAGTTGGAAGCCCCTGGCCCTGCATAGAAAGGATTTCATCCACATGGCAACCGGCTTTTAAAAGATTTGACTGTCGTTTTAGACTAGTGATTTCCCGTATTTTCCTTCTACTTACTAGGAAGCAGGTAATCAAGACAATTTCTGTTTATGTTTATCTCGATTACCATAAAGTAGATAGAAAAAGATGCTTTTTAATAAAAATAGTAATTGTTACAGCGATGTAGGGAAAGTCATATGAATGAAACACATCAGATTTTATTTTTTTTTTTTTGTATGTAGTAAAATATCTCCATCTCTTACGGCTTACTAGTTACACTACAGTCCAGAACGAAGAGGTCTTCAGAGGCTATTTCCAGAAAGTTCGAGATGTACATTTCGTTTAGCATTAAAATGGCTTAAGCATATTGTAATCAAAGTCGTTACAGCCGTTTTTGAGAAAATCAAACTTTTCGAAAAATGTTTCGTGTATAGGATAGCTTGGGGTGGCAGGAGTTTCTTGAAAATCTTCGTGTCGTTTCCTAGGAAAATGCTGAACTTAAATATAAATTTTGTGTTTAACAAACTTTTAATTTTTGAGCTATGTGTTCACACATACACACCATGCGCGCGCTTAACTTAAAAAAAATTATTCGAATCTCAAAACATGTTTGCGGTGAAATATCAATATTAAATTTTTGGGTGGAATACAACACCTTTTTACTTTCTCTATACGCACTATGTACATAGTGTATAGAGAATGTATTGCACTCCACCAAAAAATTCGATACCGAGATTTCACTGGAAATATATGTTTTAGGGTCCCCTGTATCCAAAAAAAGTATTTTCAGAAACAGGTCCGTGTGTGTGTGTGTGTGTGTGTGTGTGTGTGTGTGTGTGTGTGTGTGTCCGTGTGTCCGTGTGTCTGTGAACACGATATCTCAAAAACGAAAAGTGGGTAAAGTACCAAACTTGGTATTTAAGTTTAGTATCTTCCAGGGATGCGACTCGAAGATTTTGAGAAAAATCCCCCCACCCCAAACTACCCTTTACATGGAACTTTTTTCGAAAATTTTGATTTTCTAAAAAATGGCTCTAACGATTTTGATTAAAATATCGTATATTAAAGTTAGTTACCTGACAAATAAAATGTATATTTTGAATTTTCTGGGAATAGCCTCTGAAGACTACTTTATTCTGGATGAATTTTTTACCTATGCATCTTGTATGTAATGCGTGTAGAGGAAGTGAAAATGAAGCCAAAAGTAATTAAAAGGTTCTATGAGGTATTTAAATAAACATTGTATTGTTCACGCCTAAAATTCTAATACGGAAGTAAACATAAGATATTCATCAGCAGACTTTTTTTCATTATAAGACTAAGGACTATTGCGTGCAAGAAAATTTGTTGATGTAGGAACACTCCGGTCAATTGGAGTGTAAAACATTAGTCTTCCTCCTTCAGCGACAATGATATTACAAGATACCAAATTATATAAAGGAGGTGATGTACAAACGGATCATCTGTTTTTGTTTGTTTTCTGCTTAAAATTAATGCAAGTATCCAATTATATGAAGTCAACAAAAGGGAAAACGTAAACATTGTGTAAAAAATCAGATGTGTTCCATTCACAAGACTTTCTCTGCTTCGCCGTAACAAATTATTAAAAATCATATTCTTCTATTTACTTTATGATAATCGAAACAAAAATTGGCAGAAATTGGCTTAATTATTTTCTTCTTTGTGAGTAGAAGGAAAATAAAAGAACATACTAGGCTAAAGTGACGGTCAATTCTTTTAAAAGCTTGTTGTCACGTGTTTGATATCTGTTTCTATGCAAGGCCAGGGATTTACAATTTTCCGTATGAGAAAAGTTTGTTTTAAATCTGAAACAAATAACATGGAATGTCTCAGAAATGGTAAATTCTACGAAAAAAAAATGTATATGACATAAAGTGTGTGTTTTAACGTGATCTACATTTATTGTGCAGTAAGTTTTTAACTATCTCTTACGGTTTACCAGTTACGCAAAATTCAGCAAAATTCATTCAGAATAAAGAGGTCTTCAGAGGCTATTCCCAGAAAATTCAAGATATATATTTTATTTGCAATATACGGTATTTTAATCAAAATCATTACAATCATTTTTGAGAAAATCAAAATGTTCGAAATGTTTTCCATGTAAGGCTTAGTTTGGGGTGAGGGGATTTTTCTCAAAATCTTTTTGTCGCATCCCTGGAAAATACTAAACTTAAATACCAAGTTTGGTATTTTACCGTCATTTCGTTTTTGAGTTATCGTATTCACACTGACACACCGACATACGGACCTCTTTCTGAAAATGCTTTTTTTTTTTATACAACGTCCTTAAGAACTATATTTCCGGTGAAATCATGGTATCGAATTTTTGAGTGAAATGCAATATCTTCTCTATATACTATGTACATAGTACGTGTAGAGAAGGTAAAAAACGGCTATAAAATTACTGTCCTTAGCATAAACGTATAAGGAGATTATACTATGAAAGACTGAAAGCGATTAGAAAAGATGTAAGTGTTGAGTGGTAAAACCTTTTATTTATTTATTTTAATTGTTTCATTTATATAGTCCCCTTTAACTTCTTTGTCGCGGACTTTGACTCCAGAAACAAGTGCTGATATTATTTTTCTCGCTGAACTGTAGTGTTTCTTAGCCAAGACTCTAGATAAAGAAAAATTCCCCGCCCCAACAGGAAATCGAACCCGAGAGCTCTGCGTTGTGATTTGAGGTCACTAACTACTCGATTGCAGAGACAGTGTTTTATTTATTGTTTCATTTGTATAGATTGGTTTATCTTCTATGGACATAATGCGGGTTTTGGCTTGTGAGACAATAATTGTTTATGTATTTTTCAAAAACTGTAAGTTATTAACATTAGGATAATGATTTATATCATGCACTTTCACTTTCATATTTTCAGACACCTTGTAACCGATAAGGAATTATTCTGATTAAAGAAAAATTCCCCGGTCCTGACAGGAATCGAACCCGGGACTTCAGGATAAGAAGGTAGCTTGCAGACCACACGATCACGGAAGTAGTCTAATGGTGTAACTTGAAGGAGAAAACCCAATCCTTTGGATTAAGGAGTAAGTACGCACGAAGAAGAACATTTTGGAACTGGAATAATGAATTGTTTGAGCTGATAAAATATAAGAAATTGTCGTATAAAAGTTATTCTATACTAAATGTGATTCGAACAGCATAATCTGTAAACTAAAGTATGCACTAGTAGAAAAGAAAATAAGAAAATTTAACTCTAAAGTTGGGACATTTTTTTAGTAGTGTTTAACGCCCGCAGGCGATGACACTGGTGATACATTGAATGAAGATGGAGTACCGGTGGAATGCGATGGCGGGCAAACCGGAGAACCCGGAAAAAACCCGCCCCTGCACCGCTTTGTCCATCACAAATCTCACATGCAGTCGCTTGGGATGGAACCCAGGAAAGCTGGGACAAATAGTTTAGTTAATACTTATAAATTGTAATTATTAAAGCTAGGCACCGAGTTATTTTAAGGGATGAGCATGCAAGTGAAGTTTTTCGAACTTCCATAACTAGCTACTAGCTTCAAGCAGCACACGGGCTCAAATGGACATCTGAAAAGGTATAACGGAGTTTGTGTTTTAAAAATACCAGTGATATACTTAATCTTGATCTACAACCTAAATTAAAGTACTATTAGTGTCTACTATGGATTTTATTTTACTACGCAACACTCGAAAATAAATGCGGCGCTATTCAAAGTTGTCCCTTTGCTTCGACTTCCAAATATCGTGTTAGTCTGTGTGACTCAGTTGGTTAGGCGCTGGATTACTGATCTCAAAGTTGCGGGTTCAAATCCGGCCCAGACTGATGGCATTTAAGCGTGCTTTAAAGCGACAGCCCTATGTCAGCAGATTTACTGGCATGTTAAACAACTGCGGAACGAAATGCGGGCTCACCGGCAGCGCTGATATGATCCTGGGGAACTGGTAAAATATAACGTCTCCCCATTCCACTTGGAACTATCAAGATTATTACTCCCAAGCAAAGTACAACAGTGGCGGAACCAACTCGGTGAGTGGTCGAGCACCAAAATATTTCTCGCAGTGTTTCTTTCTAAAACCTTATTAATTCCAGGCATTATTGTAGACCCAGAGAGACGCAGTATTGATAGAAAGCTATCAAATTCAAACTCTAGTGTGTATCACTATTAGTATAGTTCAATTTAGAAAAGAATTGATCAAATGAGGAACTAAACATTACGGTCTGCAAAAACTCTCAATTTGGGGTATGTATTGGCTGGTAACATTTGTGAAGCTGCAAACCGCGTTGTTTTAAGAGAAGTACACACTACTGCCTGTCTGACGAAAGAATGCAATTGTTTGGGAAAGTCGCTGGTGTAGCATGGTACTATTTAGAGCGGTCAGAGGAGGCTGGAATATAGTGCAGTACAGTCTGACCATTAAAACCTAAGCACAGCGAACGTAAACAGCAACTAAACAATGCATAACATGTTAAACTTGCTGTTTTCTTTATCACTAATGCATATTCATTTTCTACTATGTCAGCGTATGACAACGCGCAGCAGTGTTTGCACTTTGACTTGATTCGAACCCATCCACTGTAAGAGACAACTGCTGCATTCCAATATTGCAGAACTGTACAGGGCATGCACCGGGAGTGATGATGTAATACCGCTTGTCTGTGTTGACGCAAGCTTCCACTCGTGGCCGTTTGCATTCATTCTTCAGACAGGTAATTAAGTAGCCACAGTAGAGTGGGTAAGGAAGGGGGTGGTAATGTTTGTGCACCGATATGTTCAAGCTACCCAAGTCTGATCCTGGCAATTTAATGCATCGTTAGTAAGCAAATAATTTAATTTAATCTCCCAAATATTGTGTAGTTGGCCATCCCTGCTCTATATCATGCGCTGTGTTTTCGGTATATGATTATATTCCTTTACATTAGTTTTGTAATAAATATACCAATGATGGAAAGATTTAACGCCACTGCTAGTTGTACTCTACACTAAACTTCCTTATCAAGAAAGTTGCGTACACGTCAGCCACCTTCCTCGAGGCCTTGGCATGGTTAAACACGAGGAAAACTACATAAAGTGTTTCCTGCATGGCCATCTGTACTACCCGTTCTCCCTTAAGATGGTCTTGCTCCAGTAGTCGCTTGCTAAATGAAGCGTTACTTAGCAACAGGGTGATAAAAACACAGTCGTGAGCCTTAACATTTTGTTGATTCATTAAACCTAATGTCCTTCAAAGTGGCTGCTATTGATTGAGATTCAAGATCCAAGCGTAGTTAAAAACATGCTCCATTCACATGACACTCAACAAATTATCCTTACAAAAGCCTATTATTCTTTATACTCGTGCTAAACATTAGCTGAAATGATGTCATTGCTTCTTTCCTAGTAAGTGCAAAAGGAATAAGACACTAGGCTAAAGCAATAGTCAAATATTTTAAGAGCTGGACGTTGTCTTTGTTCGGTCTGGAGAAAAAATAAATAAATAAAAGAAATAGAGAAAAAAAAACTGATTTGTTCCATTCATATGGCTTTCTCTACATAGCCGTAACAAATTATTGTTAAAAAGCATATTCTTCTGATAACAATCGAGATAAACATTAGCAGAACTTGTCTTAATTACTTGCTGCCTTGTAATTAGAAGGAAAATAAGGGAATACACTAGGCTAAAACCATAGTCACATCTTTTAAAAGCTGGTTGCCGTGAGGTTGAAATCCATTTCTATGCAGGGCCAGCAGTTTACAACTTACCGTGACAGAAAAGTTTTAAGTAGGCATTTTAAATTTGAAATAAATAACAAGGAATATCTCAGAAATGGTCAATTCCATGTATACTCTAAAAAATTGTGTGTTTTAACCTGATCTACATTATTGTGTAGTAAGTTTTTGTCTATCTCTTACGGTTTACCAGTTACGCAAAATTCGGCAAGATTCATTCAGAATAAAGAGGGTCTTAGAGGCTCTTTCGAGAAAATTCAAGATATACATTTTATTTGCCATGTAAATATGTTTAATATGCGGTATTTTAATCAAAATCGTTTTAGAAATTTTTGGGAAAATCTAAATTTTCGACATTTTTTTTTTCAAGTAAAGGGTGGTTTGGGTGGGGGAATCTTTCTCAAAATCTTCGTGTTGCATCCCTGGAAGATACTAGACTTAAATACAAAGTTTCGTATTTTACCGACTTTTCGTTTTTGAGTTATCGTGTTCACAGGCACACGGACACACGCGGACCTTTTTCTAAAATGCTTTATTTGGATACAGGGGACCTTAAAACACATATTTCCGGTGAAACCTCGGTATCGAATTTTTGGGTGGAGTGCAATACCCTCTCTGTACACTATGCACATAGTTCATGTAGAAAAAGTAATAAATACGAATAACTACTTCCTATTTGGGCAGATATAAATGTTGGAAAATTGAAATCAATAACTTTGCGTATCTCGGGAATGTGCACTACAGAAAAGGAAATTGTAATTGACAAAAATTGTATATTTTAAAGAGATCTACATTTTTTGTGCAGTAAGGTTTTTATCTGTCTCTTACGGTTTATCAGTTATGCAAGTCATCCAGAATGAAGTGGCTTTCAGAGGCTATTTCAAGAAAATTCAAGATATACATTTTCTCATGGAAGTATCTTAAACGTTTACTATTCCAATCAAAATTGTTGAGACTATTTTTGAGAAATACAACATTTTCTAAAAATGTTACATGTGGAGGGTATTTGGTGGTAGGGGGATTTTTTTAGAAAATCTTTGTGTCGATTCTTGGAAGATGCTGTACATAAATATCAGTTTTGGTATTTATTCGCCTTCACACACGCACACACTCTATCTCTCTGTCTCTCTCTCTGTCTCTCTCTCTCTCTGTCTCCCTCACTCACACACAAACACGCGCACGCACATGGATCTTTTTCTAATTTTTTTTTATTTTGATTCAAAGTACCTCGAAACATATTTCCGAACAAACCTCGAGGGGGATATAATACTTCCCATACGTATGTGGTTAGAAATCAAAATGTCTGATGTGTCACATTCGCATGACCGTTTCCGCCCTTTTTGTAGAAAAGTATTCTTATGAAATCTCATTATTCAATTGACTTCCCGTTAATCGGAATGAAACCTTTACAGAAGTCACATTGCATTGTAGGTTAAGGTGATGTAGAAGGCTGAAACAATAACCAGATGCTTAAAAATGCTGCATACTTCATTCACATTATTTTTTCTACTTACTATCGCTTATTTTTACATAGTTTCTATTCTTAGAAACGTTTATGTATGTACATATCTACTTCATGTTGAGAGGAATGTTTCAAGAAATACTTTCGTTAAATATTTCGTTATAGTTACAAATGGAATTAAAGAAACCGAAGCGATAGTAACATATTTAAATGCAAGTCGTTCTTTACGTAACTTCGCAATAAGCAGCCGAATAGCGACAGCATCTTTAAAATGGAAAAATATTGAAAAATTGAAACAACAAACAACGAATAACTCGGGAATGGGTAATGCCACAGTAAAATTATTAACAATAAGCTGTGTGAATTAAATACATCTACATTTATGTTTATTCCTTATGGTTTAATATTTGTACAACTTCACGACTGTTCTCAGAAAATTCAAGATACCTACATTTTATTAACCATGCCAATTACTAAACATATACGATTCAAATCTAATGAGATCATTAAATGGGTTTATGACAGAATGAGATTAATCTCATAAATGAAGTGAAATGAATCAAACTATTAAATCTAGTTTTTGGAGAGAAAAAAAGTTCATGTGGTTTGTTTACATAACCCTCTATACCTCTCTGTAAAATTATTCTTATAAAGCTTACTCTTTTATCTACTTCATGCTAGCAGACATTGTCTTTTACTTGCTTCCTTTCAGTAAAAGGGAAATAAATGCACTAGGCTAAAGCGATAGACAAATCTTTTCAATGCTGGTTGCTCTGTGATTGAAATCCACTTATATTTGTGTGCGAGGAATTTACAAATTACCGTATGAGAAAAACTTAAATATTTTAAAATTGAAACCAATAACACGAAATATCTCGGAAATTGTTAACTTCACTCTCCAGCTCCATCAAAAAAAAAAAAAAAAAAAAAAATCTACATTTTCTGTGCAGTAAGGATCTCTTACAGTTTACCGTTATGAAAAAAGTCATTTAGAATGAAGAGGACTTCAGAGGAGATTTATAGAAACTTAAAGTTATATGTACATTTTATTTGTCATAGAGTCATTTTTGACAAAATCAAAATTTTCGAAATGTTTTACTTATAAAGGGTAGTTTAGGATGGAGGTCTTGCAAATCTTCATGTTGCATCTTTGGAAGACACTGAACCTAAATATCAAGCACACACACGCACACACTGTATATATGATATAAATTGTGTGTTTTAACGTTATCTACATTTTTTGTGTAGTAAGTTTTTGTCTATCTCTTACGTTTACCAGTTACGCAAATTTCAGCAAATTTCATTCAAAACAAAGTGATCTTTAGAGGCTATTCCCAGAAAATTCAAGATATACATTTTATTTACCATATAATAACTTCAATATACGGTATTTTAATCAAAATCTTTAGAGCTACTTTTGAGAAAATCAAAATTTTCGAAATTTTTCAATGTAAAGGGTAGTTTGGGGTGGGGCGATTTTTCTCAAAATCTTCGTGTCGCATCCCTGGAAGATACTAAAGTTAAATACCAAGTTTGGTACTTTACCGACTTTTCGTTTTTGAGTTATGTTCACAGATGCACGGACACATACACACACACACACACACACACACACACACACGGACCTTTTTGTGAAAATATTTTATTTTTTATACAAGGAGCATAGAACGTATATTTCCGGCGAAATCTCGGTATCGAATTTTTGGGTGGAATGCAATACATTTTCTATAGACTATGTACATAGTAATTGTAGAGAAAGTAAAAAAACAAAGTATCACGAGAAGTTTCAGGAGGCAGTGAGGAAAGTCGAGCGAAATCTCAACATGCATGCGCCTCTATTACAGCGTACCAAAAGCATGCGTGAAGCAAGACATTCAATTTCATGCTTTCCTACATTAACATCTACCTGTAAACATTAATTTAGAAGGAAGATATGGTCAGGAGCTGGAAGATTATCCCGAGCGGAATTAATGCCATTAACTGATGAAAATGTAATTGCTTGAAAAGGGAGTTTGTTTCGCCAAGTTTCCAAGTTGCATGAAATTGCGAACCCAGGGGAAGAATTAGACAAAAAAAGCAAAGAAAACAGTGTGGATAGTATTGCTTTCTCTAGAACGTACATTGAACATAGCAGGTAGAAAAGGGATTGTATTCTAACCAAAAATTCGATCCCAAGATTTCACCAGAAATATATATTTGAAGACACCTGAATCCAGAAAAGACTGTATTCAAATGACTTTCTCTACAAACTATTGTTACAAAATATAATTTTTAAAAATTAGTTTTTACTTTCTCTACACGCACTATATGCATGGTGTATAGAGAAGGTATTATAATGCACCCAAAAATTCGATACCGAGATTTCACCGGAAATGCTTGTTTGGGTACCCCTGAATCCCCAAAATAGCATTTTTAGAAAAAGGTCCTTGTGGGCGTGCGTGTGTCTGTGTCTGTGGTCAGCATAGCTCAAAAACGAAAAGACCGTTAAATACCATACTTGGTATTTAAGTTCGGTATCTTCCAAGGATGGGACACGAAGATTTTCAAGAAAATCCCCCCAACCCAAACTACCCTTTACATGAAAAAAATTTCGAAATTTTTTATTTTCTCAAAAATGACTTATTATTTTGATTAAAATTTCTTATATTTAAGATATTTACATGCCAAACAAAATGTACATCTTCAATTTTCTGGGAATAGCCTCTTAAGACCTCTTTATTCTGGATACCTTTTAGTGAACTTTGCATAACCGGTAAACCGTAAGAGATAGACAAAAACTTACTACACAAAAAATTTAGAGCAAGATAAAACATAAAATTTATGTCATTTGTAGAGTGGGCCGTTTTCGAGATATTCCTTTTTATTGATTTCAGTTTTAAAGGGGTTAAATGTTTCCCATACGGGAACTTATCAACGCCTGGCGACGCAAAGAATGTACGTCCCATAGCAACCACATTTTAAAAACTTTGACTGTCCATTTAGCCTAGTGTATTCCCTTATTACCCTTCTACTTACAATGAACTAAGTAATAAGGTCGTTTCTGCTGTTTTAGCATTCAATAGATAGAAGAATAAACCTTATTAACAATAATTTGTTACAGAAATGTAGAGAAAGTCATGTGAATAGAGCACATCAGATTTCTTTTTATCTGCATTCTGCTAATCGAGATAAACATTAGCAGAATTTGTCTTATCACTTGCTTCCTTATAAGTGTTCCATTCGTATGACTTTCTCTACATATCTCTAAAAAATATTGTTAAAAAGCTTATTCCACCATCTATTTCATGCTAATCAGATAAAATTAGCAGAAATGATTTTATTTCTTGCTTCCTTGTAAGTACAAGGGAAATGAGGGTAAAGCGATAATCTAATATATTAATAACTGGTTGCTATGTGATTGAAATTCTTTTGTTTGTATGGCCAAGAGTTGACAAATTCACGTATGAGAAAAGTATAAGCATTTTAAAGCTGAAACCAATAACAAGGAATACCTCAGAATCTGTCAGCGCTACCAAAAAACGTATATAACATAAGTTATGTGGTTTAACCAGATCTACTTTTTTTTTTTTTTTTTTTTTTTTTTAGTTCTTATCTAACTCTTGCGGTTTACCAGTTTTGCTAAATCAGAAAAATTCATTCAGAATAAAGAGGGCTTCAGAGGCTGTTCCCAGAAAATTCAAGACATACATTTTTTGTCATGTAAGTATGTTTAATATATCTACGATATTTTAATCAAAATCGTTAGAACGATTTTTGAGAAAATCAAAATGTTCGAAAAATTTACCATGTAAATGGTAATTGTGGGAAGTGGATTTTCTCGAAAATCTTCGTGTCGCTTCCTTGAAAGATACCAAACTTAAATACGTATTTAACGGACCTTTAGTTTTCGAACTATGCTGTCTACAGACATATATACACACGCACACACACACAGATATATATATACACACCTACAGACAGAAACACTCAGAGAAACAGACACACACTGACCTTTTTCTGAATTTTTCAGTGGCTCTCAAAACAGGTATTTCTATGAAATCTCGGTTTCAAATTTTTGGTTGGAAAAAATACGTTCTCTATATATTATATAGGTACATGGTGCGAGTAGGGAAAGTAAAAAGGGAACACACTAAGGTAAGGCGTTGGTCAAAACGTTTAAAGGCTGGTTACCTATGTGAAACAATTGATATTCGATGTCCTTTACTTGCCAGGAGTAAAACAAAAGAGAGATGAAACGAAAGATGACCGCTTGAGAAAAGTTTAAGAAGTTTAAAATTTAAAGGAATAAAAATGTTATCTCCGAAACGGTTAATTTTTCAAGAAATTTATACGACGTAATTTATGTGTTTTAATGAGATCTATATATTTTGTGTAGTGAGTTTCTGTCTATGATTACCACTTACGAATTATAGAAAACTCATCCAGAATGAAAAGGTCTTCAGAGGCTATTTCCAGAATATCAAGGTATATATCTACTTCGTTTGTCATGAAAGTATCTTAAACATATGATTTAACATATGTTTTAATCAACATATCCTTAGAACCATTTTTGAGAAAATTAAAATTTTCGAACAACCAAGTTTTGGTATTTACCAGTCTTTTCGTTTTAGAGTCATGCTGTTCACACACACACACACACACACACACACACACACACACACACACACACAAAGGAACTCTTTTTAAAAGTTATTTTAATTCAGGAGGCTCCAAAACATGTATCTCCGGTGAAATCTCGACATTGGATTTTAGGATCGAATCCTCTATCGATTATGTACATTGTACATGCGTGCTAGAGAAAGTAAAAAACATGTTAGAAAAAAGTCCATGCGCTCATGATGTGTATGTGTGTCTGTCTGTATGTCGATTAAGTTGGTATTTAAGTTCTGTTTTTTTTCAAGGATGCTATACGAAGACTTTTAGGAAAATCCCCAAAACTACACATTATTGTGCTAAATTTTATAAATTTTGTAGTTGAAAAAGACAGTAATTTTAAAAGTATTTATGGTTGGGGAGGCTATGTGTGATTTATTACCTTTTATAGCAGTGTACACAATGTACATAATAGGTAGAGAAGGTATTTTATTCTACCCAAAAAATCGATACCGAAATTTCACCGGAAATATGCGTTTTGAGAACCTCTGAATCAAAAAAGAGACATTTTTAGAGAAATATCCTCGTGTGTGTCTCTGTGGACAGCATAACTCTAAAACGAAAAGTCTGTTAAATACCAAACTTGGTGTTTTAGTTTATAATTTACTACGAATGCAATACGGAGATTTTAAAGAAAAATTCCCCATCACAAATCTCCCTTTACAAGGAAAAATGTTCGAAATTTTTGATTTTCTCAAAAATAATCCTGACCATTTTTTTAAAATTGTATATATATTAAAAATAATTACTTGACAAATAAAATGTATATTTGTAATTTTCTGGGAATGACTTTTGCATAGTTGATAAACCATAAGAGATAGAAAGTTACTGCACAAGAATGTCACACAAATTATGTCATATACAAATTGTTGTGTAGAATTAACCGTTTCCAAGATATTCCATGTTATTGATTTCAATTTTAGGCTCATACGGGAAGTTATCTTTCGTCTCACCTCTTTTTTTGCGTTAACTCCAGTTTTTGTTTCACATAGCAATCGATTTTTACTTTCTCTATACGAACTATGTACATAGTGTATAGAGAAGATATTGCACTCCACCAAAAAAATCGATACCGAGATTTCACCGGAAATATATGTTTTAGGGTCAACTTTATCTAAAGAAAGTATTTTCAGAAAAAGGTTCGTGTGTGTGTGTGTGTGTGTGTCCGTGTATCCGTGTGTCAGTGTGTCCGTGTGTCAGTGTGTCTATGAACACGATAACTCAAAAACGAAACTTGGTATTTAAGTTTAGAATCTTCCAGGGATGCGACACGAAGATTTTGAGAAAAATCCCCCACCCCAAACTACCCCTTACATGGAACTTTTTTCGAAAATTTTTATTTTCTAAAAAATGGTTCTAACAATTTTGATTAAAATATCGTATATTTAAGATATTTACCCGACAAATAAAATGTATATTTTGAATTTTCTGGGAATAGCCTCTGAAGACTACTTTATTCTGTGTGAATTTTCCGGAATTTTGTATAGCTGCTAAACCGTAAGAGATAGACAAAAACTCATCAAACAAAAAATGTAGAGCACATTAAAACACACAATTTATGTTGCATACATTTTTTTCTTGGAGTTGATCGTTTTTGAGATATTCCTTGTTTTTGTTTTCAGGGTCGAAAATCTTAACTTTTCTCATACAAGAATTTGTCAACTCATGTCCATACAAACAAAGGAACTTCAGTCACATACTAACCATCTTTTGATTATCGCTTTAACCTATGCTACTCCCTTATTCCCTTTCTACTTACAAGGAAGAAGGTAATAAGACTATTTCTGCTAATTTTTCTAGATTAGCATGAATCAAATAGAAGCATAATCTTTTTAAGAATAATTTGTTGCAGGGATATAGAGAAAGTCATGTGAATGGTACACATCAGATTTGTTAAAACTATGTTGCTATCTCTTTAGCCTAATGTGTTTCCCTCCTATTTAGAAGTAACTAAAACAACAATTTTTGTTAATTTTTATTTCTGTTACCACGATATAGATAATGGAATATTCTTTTGTAACCATAGTTTGTAGAGAAAGTTCTATGAATGGAACACATCAGATTTTTTGTCCCGTTTTCTTTCTTGTGATTGTGGTGACAATATCATTATGACATGGTCAGCGTTTCACACTCACGTAGCAGGTGTGGTTTGTTGACAGTTTTGTCAACCTGCGCAACAACAAAATGAACAGTCATCGCACAAGAATGCAAAGATGGTTTTAAAAGCATCTGATCCAAAAACTCATGTGCCCGTGAAGAAGAAGATTCCGCATTCCCGACGCTTACAGACCACAGAGAATATACTGTTATTATGTAACTCGTACTGACATTGTTTCCCTACAAAATATCTCTTATGGGTTTTTGTTTCAGTGAAATGAGGTGAAACTACTCAAGTGTGGTAATATAGCTGTACCAAGGGCATTCGTTTGTTTTTGTGGTCACTTAGAAACCAACTATTATGGGTTAGCAGAGTCTGACGTTTCAACATTCATGAACAAAAACAAATGAAATACCTCGAATCTCTAGTAAATATAACTACTCGACTCTAAATTATAAAACACATAGAATAATATCAACTATACGGAGGTAAACATTAAACAGGTCACATGCACAACAATTACCTATTGGCTGCAGAATTGAGTTATTGGTTAGAGAGCAAGATAATGAAGAATGGGTGATTTTAGAAATCTAAGAATAAGAGAGTCGAAAGTGGATGAGAAAACTATGATGGTTTAGACATATTAAAAAGGAAGGAGAAGAGAGAATTCCGAAAACGATTTGGAATAGCATGCAGAAGGAGAAGAGGAAAACCAAGTGAACAATGGATGAAAGGGAACAGGAGCATGAATAGAATGAAACTGACAGAAGAAGATGCTCCAGATCGAAACTTGTGGAGGAATACAATTACTTTGGGTTGAAGGAAAAACTACTACAGCGTAGAAAAATTCCTAAAAAAAGAACAAAAAATAAATTGTTGTTAAACAGCTTCTCTTTAAACGAACTCTAAAAAATTTCAGAGAATTATTAATCCAAAGAGTTTCCATTATGGAATAACAGACAATTGACGTCTGCGGCCGAGTGGTAAGTTCTGGCTTTCCAATCCAAAAATCTGAGGCCCAACTCCCGTCTGAATTTATGTATCTTAAACGAGAATGATTTCCTATCTCCACAGTCTGGAAGGATGAAGAAGTAGGGACTGAATATGTCTGTGTTTAAATAGTAATATTGACTTGTTTTGCTTATTTTTCAAAAATTATTCTTATGAAGACGTAGGGACTGAATATGTCTGTTTTAAATATAAATATAAGCAATAAGTAATAATAATAATAATAATAATAATAATAATAATATATTACATTTACGCGAATTGTTCTGCTTATTCTTCAAAAATTATTCTTTTACCCACATTGCATTAAACATTTGTAGAAATAGTACTACATATTTCTTTGTAGGTGCAATGGGAAACGGGAAATCATTAGGCGTAGGCCATAATCGAATACTTTAGGAGCTGGTCTTTATATGATGGTTTGATACAACTTTCTCCACATGTTACTTTCTCTAAATGTGCTATGTATATAACAGGTAGAGAAGGTATTAAATTCCACCAAAAATTCCATTTCCAGATCTCACCGGAAATACATGTTTTAAGGTTCTCCGAGTCTAAAACAGTTTAGAAAAAGTTTAATGTGTGTGTATGTGTCCGTGTGTATCCGTGTTCTGTGACCACAATACTCAAAAACGAAAAGTCGGTTAAGTACCAGCATCTCCCAAGGATGCGACACGAAGATTTTCAAGAAAATGCCCTCTTTATATAGAAAAAATATGAACATTTTTATTTCCTCATAAATGGCTCTAACGATTCTTAATAAAATATTGTATATTCAACACATTTTATACCAAATGAAATGCATATCTTGAATTTTCTGGGAATAGCCTCAGAAGACCTCATTCTGAATGACTTTTTCCATAACTGGTAAACTGTGAGAGATAGCACAAAAAATGTAGAGTTCGTTAAAACACACAATTTATGTCATATACAATTTTTTTCGATTTTTTTAAAAATTGTTCTAACGATTTTGACTAAAACATATATTATAAGTATTTTACAATTTTCTGGAAATAAACTCTGAGATCCTCTTTGTTCTGTGTCCCTTTTGCTAAGTAATAAACCGTAAGCTACAGTATAATAGACCAAAAAATTACTACACAAAAATGTAGATCTCGTCAAAGAAGTGAAATTATACTCTATACCTACCTTTTTGTTGTAGAGATAACCATTTCGAGATATTCGTTACTATTGGATTCAACTTTAAATACCCTTACTTTTCTCAATCAGGAAGTCGTCATCTTTTGTTCCTCTCCTGGGCATGCAAAGAATTTAAATTCAATGACAATCGCATAGCGAAAGCTTTTCAAAATGTTGAATGCAGTTTTAGCCTAGTTAGGAACTAAGTAATAAGACAATTTATGCTGATATTTAGCTCGAATCGAATGAAGTAGATAGAAGAATGTGTAGGAATAGTTTGCTGGAGAATAGGTGGAGAAAGTGATGTGAATGGAACACATTAGATTTTTACTTTTTCTATACGCAATATGTACATAGTGTATAGAGAAGGTATTGCACTCCACCCAAAAATTCGATACTGAGATTTCACCGGAAATATATGTTTTAGGGTCCCCAATATCCAAAAAAAGCATTTTCACAAAAAGGTCCGTGTGTGTATGTGTGTGTGTGTGTGTGTGTGTGTGTGTGTGTGTGTGTGTGTGTCCGTGTGCCTGTGAACACGATAACTCAAAAACGAAAAGTCGGTAAAATACCAAACTTGGTATTTAAGTTTAGTATCTTCCAGGGATGCGACACGAATATTTTGAGAAAAATCCCCCCACCCCAACTACCCTTTACATGGAATTTTTTTCGAAAATTTTGATTTTCTCAAAAATGGCTCTAACGATTTTGATTAAAATTTCGTATATTAAACATATTTACCTGAAAAATAAAATGTATATCTTGAATTTTCTAGGAATAGCCTCTGAAGAGTAGTTTATTCTGGATGAATTTTACGAATTTTGAATAACTGTTAAACCTAAGAGATGGACAAAAACTTACTACATAAAAAATGTAGAGCATGTTAAAACACACAATTTATGTTATATAATTTTTTTTCGTGGAGTCGTCGTTTTTTCAGACATTCCTTATTTTTGGTTTCTGCTATGAAAAACATATTTTTCTCATACAGGAACTTGTCAACTCCGATCCATATAAACAAAGGAACTTCATTGACATAGTAACCAGTTTTTGACTATCACTTTAACCTATGGTAGTCCCTTATTTCGCTTCTACTTACAAGAAAGCAAGTAATAAGACTATTTCTGCTAATTTTTTCTGATTAGCATAAAGTAAATAGAAGTATAAGCTTTTTAAGAATAATTTGTTGCAGGGATATGTGAATGGTACACATCAGATTTTTAACTTTATAGCATCTAAATATAGTAATTACGGGGCGTGTTTTAAACACCAAACCATTACTTTAGTGTCTAAACTTTGCTCTCTAGTATGACTCTGCTCAGGAAGTAGAGAATATTGTCTTCACACATACCGAGGAGTATTATCTTGTTCTAGGAAGTGCATTAGCACGCCTCAGCACGTCGACCCCTCGCGATGCTTCTGGACACTCCATGACATGATTTCTCAACCGAGACTTCAACATATCATGGAATTACCTATCTCACTGTAAACTACGCTCCAGAGCGTGAAACTTACGATTTTATGGCAAATCGTTGACCTGAAAAAGGATAGGTACATGCGCAATCTGGAGCTCACGAGCCAAAGATTTAGAATCTTACATGTTAAAACTCATAATAGTTATATATATAAACTCTTTCCCAAACTAGCATGATCCTGAGTAAACTGGGGGGGGGGGGGGAGCGGACTTAACTGTCCACTTGTTTCAGGCTACAATGAGCGTATTTTTGGTGTAAATATCTTTAAATTGCGGCACCTTAATTTTGAGATAAGCAAACATTTTAAAAATGTTTCCATATAAAGGGTAGTTTTGGCTGAAGATCTTCGTGTCACATCCTTTGTAGATACTAAACTTAAATACCAAGTTTATTGGTGATGTACGCATTTTTAATTAACGAGTTTTTAATCAAAATCGTTAGAGCCATTTTTGAGAAAAGCAAGATTTTCAAAAATTGTTCCACATAAAGAGTAGTTTGGGTTAAAGGGATTTTCTTGAAGATCTTCGTGACGCGTACTTGGAAAATGCTAAACTTAAATACCAAGTTTGGTGTGTAACGGTTTTTTTTGTTTCTGAGCTATGCTGGGTCGCCCTCCGTGGTGTAATGGTTACCATACTGACTTCATATACCGCGGGTTCAAACCCGGCGGAGGACGATGGATTTTTTCGGGTGTAAAAATCCTTAGCATGGCTTCCTTCGGAAGGGAAGTAAAGCCGTTGGTCCCGTGTCGTAGATTTACTGCACGTAAAAGAACCTCAAGCCTGACAGAGAGGCCTCTGAGCAAAATTAAGCGGTCTTTCACGCCCAATTTAGAATGGGACGCTGAGAACGACTGCAGTTAAAGAGCGTCCATAAATAACACGCCATTTCCATTTTTTGAGCTATGCTGCCTACAGTCACATACACACACGGACGTTTTTCTAGATTTTTTTTTTTGGCTTAGGGGGCTTCAAAACATATCTCCGTCGAAATCTCGATATTGTAATTTATGCTTTAATACTTTAGAGAAACATTTAAGCACTTCGGTGTCTGCTTAAAAAGTAGTTTTGAGTTGAGAAAATGCGATTTTTTTAAAGCTTCCTTTATTGTAAGAATTCCTCGTGGACAAAGCTTAACAAATACAAACATTAACAGGAATACATGTAAATGGTTGAATATAGCAATAAGAAATAGAGCAATATACAGTATCAAAATTCAAGTTATAAATTTGCAAGTGAAGTAGTGGAAGAACGTGAGATACTCATCAAGTAAGAATATCATTAATGATGAAGACTATAAACACGATTCCTTAAAATATACATTGAGTCCTTCAAAGCAGATGTACTAATTGATCTAATATCTGTGGTGTGTAAGTCTAGCATCTTGCAGGTGACGGCGAAGATCTTGGAATTAATTATTCTTCGTGCTGCAGTAGTGGATGGGCATAAAAATATACTGTGTAAAGAATTTCTTGGAAGCATTTAAATGAAACAGGTTTTTCAGTGAGTAGTTATCGTACATAAGGAAAATAAAATGAAAAGCAATGATAAACAATGTCAGTAAGCCTGAAGCTACAAAGTATATTACGTACAAGTTGGCACAGTAAAGTGCAGACGCAGTAATGAACCTGTTTATCCTGTAGGAATTCCCATGCATTCTATCACAACCTACCGTTGTTGTGTTGAAAAAGATTGTATTTAAGGTATAACCAATCGATTTAACCAGTTCTTATTACATCATAGCATCTTACATTTCATTTAAATATCTGATATATTATAATCTTGTGGATTTCTCATCTCAATATCGCTTATTTTTATGGCTTTTATAATACATTCGTATTAATTTCTCTACACGTACTATATACATTGTATATAGAGAAGGTATTACATTGCTCCCAAAAATTCGATACCGAGTTATCACCGGAAATACATATATTGAGACTCCCTGATTAAAAAATTTAGAAACATGATCGTGTAAGTATGTATATGTGTGTGTTTGTGGGCAGCATAACTCCAAAACGAAATGTCAGTTAAATACCTTGATATCTTCCAAGGATGTGACACGAAGAGTTTGAAGAAAATCCCCATCCACAACTACCCTTTACCCTATTGATTTTATCGAAATGGCTCTAACGATTTTGACTAAAATATCTTATATTTAAGACATTTACATGCCAAATGAAATGCATATCTTGAATTTTCTGGAAATAGCCTCTGAAGACCTCTTTATTCTGGGTGAGTTTTATATAACTGGTAAACAGTAAGAGATAGAAAAACACTAGTTAAAAAAAACTGTAGAACTCGTTAAAACACACAATTTCTGTCATATACATTTTTTTCGTAAAGTTGATCGTTTTCGAGATATCCCTTGTTATTTGTTTCAGTTTTAAAATACTTGAAACTTTTCTCATTCAGGAACTTGTCAACAGCTCTTGGCCACACAAAGAAACGGATTTCAATCCCAGAGCAACCATATTTCAAAACATTTGACTGACGGTTTAGCCTAGTGTATTCCCTTATTTTCCTCCTATTTATAAAGAACTAAGCAGTAATTTCTGCTAATATTTATCTCGATTAGCAAAAAGTAGATATAAAAGTAAGTTTACTAACAATAATTTGTTACTGAGATGTAGAGAAAGTCATCTGAATGGAACACATCAGATTATTTTCAATAAATTTCATATTAATCAAATTATGCTTTGTAGAAATTATTTCATTACACATTTCGTTGTAGAAACAAAAGGGATATATGAGGCTGAAGGGATAGGCAACTGTTTAAAGCGGATCACTATGTGCTGTCTTTTTACTTTCTCTACACGTACTATAACATAGCGTATGGGGAAGGTATTACATTCCGCCCAAAAATTCGATACCGAGATTTCACCGGAAATACATGTTTTAAGATCCGCCGAATAAAAAAAACATATTTAGAAAAATATCCGTGTGGCTGTGGGTAGCACAAATCAAAAATGAAAAGAGCGTTAAATACCAAACTTGGTATTTAAGTTTGGTATCTTCCAAGGATGCACCATAAAGATTTCTAAGAAAATCTCCCATCCCCAACTACCCTTTACGTGGAAAAATTTTCGAAAAAATTTATTTTCCCAAAAATTGCTCAAACAATTTTGAATAAAATACCTTATATTTAAGATATTTTTATGACAAACAAAATGTGTATCTTGAATTTTCAATTACATAGAAACCAGCTTTTAAAAAATCTGACTATCGCTTTAGCCTAGTGTATTCTCTTCTGCTTACAAGGAAGCAAGTAATAAGACCATTTCTGCTAATTTTTTTGAAGTAAATATAAGAATACGCTTTTATTTCTTTCTTTGTATGAGCAAGAGTTGACAAACTCCTTTATAAAATTTAAATCAGTAACACTCGTTAAAAAAAAAAAAAAAAAAATGTATTTAACATAAATTGCGTTTCAACGAGATCTTCATATTTTGTGCAGTCAGTTTTTGTCTTACCTCCTTACGCTTTAGCAGTTATGCAAAAGTCATCCATAATGAAGAGATCTTCAGAGTCTATTCCCAGAAAATACAAGCTATACATTTATTTTTTCATACCAATATCTTAAACATATGGCATTTTGATCAAAATTGTTAGAGACAGTTTTGAAAGAATCAAAAGTTTCAAAAATTGTCCTATTTAAAGGTTAGTTTGAGGGGGAGGGTACATTCTTGAAAATCTTCGTGTCGAAAGCATTGCAGATACCGAATTTTAATTTCAAGTTTGATATTTATTCGATTTTTCGATTTTGAGTTATCGTGTTCACAGACACAGGACACAAATATACATGCGCGCGGACCTTTTTCTAAACTTGTTTAGAGCTGCTCCATGTAAACGATAGTTAACCTAGGGGTTTGTCTTGAAAATGTTCGTGTTGCTTCCTGGAAGTTTAATATTTAACATTCTTTTCATTTTTGACTTTGGAACAAATCCGCTTCAAATTGATGGCTTTTAAGTGTGCCCATATCAGTAGATCTACTGAGGGACGAAATTCCGGCGCACTGCGGAGCTGATACGATCCTGGCAGCTGACAGCGTAGTTAATAAACAAAATATTTTACATGCACGAAGGCACACACGGACATTTTTCTAAAAATCTGATGAGCTACATTCACAAAACTTTCTCTATCTATGCTACAATGCACTATACTTGCAAAATCTTTTCTTCTATGTACTTCACGCTTATCAGGGTAAACATTAAAAGAACCGATTTTATTACAAGTATTTCCTTGTACAAGACGAATAACGAAATTCAATAAGCTAAAGCGATTGTCATTTCTTTTAAACGTCAATCGCTCTGCAAACGTTTTGAAACGCCGTTTTCTTTGCTTGACCAGCAGAAAGGAAAAGCGAATAACGACTACTCGTTTGAGAAAATGTAACTATTCCAAAATTAAAACAAAGTAATAAGGAATATCTCAGAAATGGTTAACTCAGCAAAAATTTGCATGAGACATAAAGAGTCCTTTAGGAGATTATATTTTTATGTACAAAGTTTTTGCTATCTCATGGTTTAATAGTTATGCAAATGTCATCTAGACTGTAGAGGGCTCAGAGGTTATTTCCATAAAACTAAGATATACATTTTATTTGTGATGAAAATATCTTGCACAAATAGTATTTTAATGAAAATGTTTGAGGCATTTTTGAGAATATTGAAATTTCCGAAAAGGTTTTCGAGTAAAGGGTAGTTTGTGGTAGGCGATATTTTTGCGTTAAGCATACGACTGCGTTGTGAATGGTACTCTCTCGCTCGTGCGCTTACGTTGCGTTACGTTTTCTCTACCATGAAGATAATGCAATATCAGCAGTTTTCATTTGTATGGTAATCAAAAAGGAAACTAAAAGGTACATGATATAACATTGACATGGAATAAATAATTTATAGCAATACAAGGAACTGTGAAAATGCTAAAAATGATTATTATATAAATAATTTCGAAAATGGTAAATTGAGCTTCTTAATGCAGATATGGCAATTTCTTTTATTTTTACTTTCTCTATACTCACTATGTACATAGTGTATAGAGAATGTATTGCACTCCACCAAAAAATTCGATACCGAGATTTCACCGGAAATACATGTTTTAGGGTCCCCTGTATCCAAAAAAAGTATTTTCAGAAAAAGGTCCGTGTGTCAGTGTGTCTGTGAACACGATAACTCAAAAACGAAAAGTCGGTATAATACCAAACTTGGTATTTAAGTTTAGTAGCTTCCAGGGATGCGACACGAAGATTTTGAGAAAAATCCCCCCACCCCAAACTACCCTTTACATGGAACTTTTTTTGAAAATTTTGATTTTCTAAAAAATGGCTCTAACGATTTTGATTGAAATGTCGTATATTAAAGTTATTTACCTGAAAAATAAATGTATATTTTGAATTTTCTGGGAATAGCCTCTGAAGACTACTTTATTCTGGATGAATTTTTCATAACTACTAAACCGTAAAAGATGGACAAAAACTTAACCACTAAAAATGTAGAGCACGTTAAAACACACCATTTATGTTATACACATTTTTTTCGTGGAGTTGGTTGTTTTTGAGATATTCCTTTTTCTTGGTTTCAGCTTTGAAAAATTTATACTTTTCTCATACAGGAATTTGTCAACTCCTGTCCATACAAACAAAGGAACATCAGTCATATAGCAACCAGCTTTTGGCTTTCACTTTAACCTAAGGTTCTCCCTTATTTCGCTTCTACTTACAATAAAGCAAGAAATAAGACTATTTCTGCTAATTTTTCTATATTAGCATGAAATAAATAAAAGATAAGCTTATTAACAATAATAATTTACAGAGATATAGAGAAAGTCATGTGAATGAAACACATCAGATTTTTTTCTTCTTCAGTCTAGGTATTGAAAAAATACAAAGGAATAGTGCCCCGAGCTTCAAACACTAAGCCTACTATATATATACACTTAGATTGTATTTTGCCATGAACTATGGGATTGTGTGGGTGTGTAGATATCCCTTTTCTCTTTGTCGACCTTAAGTTTTTAAAATCTGACGGTAGGGTCGATAATAAATCCTATTTCTGTGTCTTCTCAAATTGCAATCATGTCAATTCGTCTTGTGCTTCCTTTAGTTTCCCGACTTGGGTTTCTTAGAAGATTTTTGTAATCGTTCGTTCGCAAATGCTTGTCTTGATGAATAAGAAGTAGAAAGCGGAATAAGAGTTTGTAAGATTAGTCTGTAGAAGACTTGATATAGAAGCTGATGTGAATATAGCACACCGGATTTTCCCGTAAGGATTTCACCGTATGTTTCCTCCGTTAGTAATCGTTGTGTAATTGGATTCGCTTTCCTTTTTCAAATCCCCATGTGGCTCCAGATAAAGCCCTCATGTGGGTTCTAATCGATACCAGTGAAAGTGAAAATGTACATGAAGAAATTGTGTTTTTAAATCTTGCACAATCAAAGGAAAAATTTAAATATACATTAAAACAGTATTAATCTATCTAAAATGATTTGAGTAGCAAATTTAGCCTCTTGTCTAATACACGAGTACTGTTAGTTTTTCGATAATTTAACTTGGTTAGCGAATGCTAATTATCGTAATAATTGTTTACCAATGATCGAAAAATGCTTAACTACCTAATAACAGCAAGCATGTGTTTTAAATTTCAAATTACCAAAGAAAAATTATGAGGAGGTGGAATCGAAACTCTACCAATTCACAATGTACATAGTACGTAAAGAAGGCATTGTTTTCCACCCAAAAATTCGGTGCAAGTCTGTCAACAACTAAAAGTCGCTTAAATAGCATTCTTGTTATTCAACTTCAGCATCTTCCAAGGATGAGATATGAAGATTTTAAAGAAAGTTCTCTCACCCAAAGCTAGCCTTTACATGGAACGTTTTTAAAATTTTTGATATATTATATAAGATATTTTTATACCAAATTAAATCCATAACTTAAACTGTCTGGGAATTGCCTCTGATGTCCTGCTAATTATGGATGATTTTTGTATAGTTGATAAATCGAAAGAAATAGACAAAATCTTGCCATACAAAAACTGAAGAACATATTAAAACACAAAATATGTCAGTTACACTTTTTCTCTTTTCTTTCTAAGTTAACCGCTTCTGAGATCCCCTTTAACTGCAAGGTGATATCGGTGGCATTTGATTTTGGAATAAGTGTACTGTAGTTTTGGAGTTTCTATTCTTCTAATGCATACCTCCAGACTCTGGGAAGGATAGGGAATATTCTTGACTAGAGAAACATTTCCACTACCAGCCGAAAATCGAACCCGAGATATTCCTTATTAATGCTTTCAGTTTTAAAATACTTAAACTTTTCTCAAACAGGAAGTCAACATTCCTGTTTAGTTTGTTTTACAGCCGACTAAGTAAAGAGAACCGAATTTCAATCATATAGCAACCACGTTTTTAAAACATTTGACTGTCGGTTTAAAATAGTGTATTCCCTTGTTTTCCTTTATTTACAGGGTGCCACTACTGACTTTTCTGGTAATATTTATCTCGATTAGCATGGAGTAGAGAGAAGAATAAGCTTTTGTAAGAAGTTGCAAAATTGCTATAGAAAGTTATGTGAGAGGAATATATAAGATTTTGTTATAACTTTTGTATATAATAATCTGTATAATCACCGTCTTACCTATTATCTTGAATAATTTATCAATAAATCATCTGCCGCTTCGTTTATCTTTTGAGTTTATAGGTCAGCAAATCTCGCCAGTTTTACATCATGTTGTAATACTTATTTATGATACACGTGGTAAAAATGGTGTTTTATATTGTGAGTAGGAAGCTTACGAAATGAGTTTCCTAAACCTACGAACAATATAAAACAATTTTAACACGCGTGTCACACTATTTTTAGACAGTTCTCAATATTTATAGACATATTATAATTATAAATAGATTGTTTTACATATTTCACGGAGTTCATGCTTAACGGTCTGCGATATTCAGTTGTTGCCTTGCTTAGCATCAGTGCTGACAACATGATGACTTGCTCGAACAGAACGAAAACATTATATACAACAGAGGCAGTGTAGGAATTGTAATTTTGCTCTCTCCGCTGCTTGCATAATTTCGTCTGATTCAGCAGATTCCATGTTCATGGCATTGAAATCATCCTCAATTTTATGGATCGATTAGAGCTTTCAGAGTCATAACCTACTTGAATGAGTCCGTGAACGCATAAACCAAAGTTGGCTACCCTGGAGTGTTGTAATTTAATAACACTGAGTGAAGGAATGTTCACTTTTAACACTACTGACATCTGGTAAAAGACCTACTCTTAGCATCAACTGTCTTAAAAAAATATATATTTTAAGCGTAATGCTTTAAAACTATCGATTAAGTTCGAGTCTGATAGCACTCGCGTGTAATTATCGGTACAGCCTCCCCATAACAATCGTATATAAAATAGCAAATCTTACAGAACATGAGTATGATTTTCAAAAACGCAGTAGAGGCATATTTTGAAAAAAATTAACTTAAAAAAATCTGATGTGTTCCATTCACATGCCTTTCTCTACCTGTTTCTGCTATTCTTACATAGGCGTAATCTTTTATCTAAATCATGATAATAGAGATAACATCTGATTATTAACTCCGTGTAAGAACATGGGGACTAAGGAAACACACTAGGCTAAAGCGATAGTCAAATCCTTTAAAAGGTGGTTGCTATGTGAAACAATTGAAATTCGATTCTCTTGCATGGCTAGGGGCAAAACAAATGATTTATGAAATGAATGCCAACTTCCATTTTGGGAAAGTATAAGTATTGAAAAATTGGAACCAACAACACGGAATATCTCGGATATGGTTAACCCTACAAAATAAATGTACGATATATGACATAAATTGTGTGAGATCTACAGTTTCTGTGTCGTGTGGTTTCCTATATCTCTTATGCAAAAGACATCCAGATGAAGAGGACTTCAAAGTTTATTCCCAAGAAATTTACATTATACATTTTATTTATCATGCAAAATTCTTTAATATACCCCAGTCTAATCAAAATCGTTGAGCAGTTTTTGAGAAAATGGAACATATCGAAAAATGTTCCATCTAAAAGATAGTTTCGGGTGGAGACATTTTCTTGAAAGTATTCGTTTCGCTCTCTTGACAGAATCTAAACTTAAATACCAAGGTTTGCATTTAAAAGAATTTTCTTTTTTAAGCTATGCTGCCCCCATCCCCTTATATACACTTAGAAGTACGCAAGGACCCTTTTCTAAAAATGCCCTTTTTTGTGATTCAGGGGTCCACAAAACACGTATTGCCGGTGAAACCCTTATCGAATTTATGTTGTAATACAATACCATTAACAGCCCGCACTGGTAGTGTAGTGGTGGCATGTCAGCCTCACATTTAAGTAGTCACGAGTTCGAATCTCGCTTAGGGCGCTTTACCCGTATAAGAGTTTTTCGGGGTTTTCCCTTATCCTGAGAAGACGAATGGCAAGTAACTTTAAGCTCCATGGAACCCGAGTTCATCTGAGCATCATTTTGCAAATTTATTTAATCTTCCGTTATGACCAACCAGGTTATATTGAGGTTATGCTATAAAAAAAAAAAAAAAAAAAAAAGGAAAACATTAGATATTCCAAAAAAATCTGATGTGTTCCATTCACATAATTTCTCTGCATCTCTGTAACAAATTACTTTTAAAAAGCTAATTCTTTTATCTATTTCATGCTAATCGAGGTACACTCCAGAAATGGTCTTATTGCTTGCCTTCTTGTAAGTATAATAGAAATAAAGAGATAGAGCAGGCTAAAGCGATAGTCAAATCTTTTAAAAGCTAGTTGCCATGTTGTTGAATTTTGTTTCTTTGCATTACCAGGAATTGACAAGTTCCCGTATGAGAAAAGTATTTTAAACCTGACACCAATAACAAGGAATAACTCGGAAATGGTTAACTCCACGAAAAAAGAAAAATCTGATGTGTTCCATTCACATGAGTTTCTCTATATATCTGCAACAAATTATTTTAATAAGCTTATCTTTTATTTATTTCATGCTAATCGAGAAAAATTAGCAGAAATAGTCTTAGTTCTTGCTATATTGTAAGTAGAAGCGAAATAAGGGAGTACCATAGGTTAAAATGAAAGCCAAAAGCTGGTTGCTATGTGACTGAAGTTCGTTTGTTTGTATGGACACGAGTTGGCAAATTCCTGTATGAGAAAAGTATAAATTTTTCAAAGCTGAATCCAAATACAAGGAATATCTCAAAAACGATCAACTCCACGAAAAAAAATGTATATAACATAAATTGTGTGTTTTAATGCGCTCTACATTTTTTGTGTGTTAAGTTTTTGTCCATCTCTTACGGTTTAGTAGTTATGCAAAATTCATCCAGAATAAAGTAGCCTTCAGAGGCTATTCGCAGAAAATTCAAGATAGACATTTTACATGTCAGGTAAATATCTATAATATACGATATGAAAATCGTTAGAACCATTTTTTAGAAAATCAAAATTTTCGAAAAAAGTTCCATGTAAAGAGTAGTTGGGAGTGGGGGATTTTCTTGAAAATCTTCGTGTCGTAACCTTGGAAGATACCAAATCTAAATACCAAGTTTAGTATTTAACGGTCTTTTCGTTTTTGAGCTATACTGTCCACAGACAGACAGACAGACAGACAGACACACACACACATAGGCCTTTTTCTGAAAATGCTTTTTATTTTTTGGATTCAGGGGGTCCTAAAACTTGTATTTCCGATGAAATCTCGACATCGAATTTTTGGGTGGAATACAATACTTCCTCTATACATTATGTACATAGTACGTATAGAGAAAGCAAAAATCTTTTATGTTCAGTTTCAGAACATAGCATAAAGTGTGTTTCTGGTGATACCGAACATTTTGCTGGAATACGATAGTATAGTTCTACCTAGCATAGGTAAGGGCTAGCGAAAGTGAATAGAAAGCATATAAGACAAGGAAAGTCGTCGAAGCGAATGAATTAGAAGAACTGGGTAACACACAACGCATCACATGATGGTATTTTGATGTCATATCAGAAACAAAGAAGACTACGCCCTATTGTTTCACAAGCGAAGAAATCGCAAAAGGAAATCAGTCACATGGTGTGATAGGTCATAACTGAAAGAGAGGTCAGCAGTGTTTATGTAATCATACTGTTACAAAACACTGGCAGGTGAAATAGAGTTGGTCACATGCTCCTTGTTGTTGAGAGATGTATGAAGCTCCTCATTGTCAAGTTGGGTGGTCTGTCCTGTGTATATCAGACAGAGGGGTGATATTTTTCCACCGGAGTAGGCAGCTCAGTTGGTTAGTCGCTGGCTTTCTGATCTCAAGTTCACAGGTACAAACCCGGGCCAGATTAGATACATTTGAAGTGTGCTTAAAAGCGGCAGCCCCATATCAGTATATTTACAGTACTCTTACTTTCTCTAAACGTACTCTGTACATACTGTAGAGCAGGTATTCTAATGTATCCAAAAATTCCATACAGAGATTTCATCAGAAATACATGTTTTGAGACCCCCTGAATAAAAACGTATTTTTAGACAAATTTCCGCGTGTGTATGTGTGTATGTCTATGGGCAGCATAGCTCAAAAACGAAAAAAAAAACCATTAAAATTCAAACTTGATATTTAAGTTTAGCATCTTCCAGGGATGCACACGTAGATTTTGAGAAAAATCCCCCCACCCCAAATTACCATTTACATGGAACTTTTTTCAAAAATGTTTATTTTCTCAAAAATGGCTCAAACGATTTTGATTAAAATATCGTATATTAAAGATATTTACCTGACAAAAAAAATGTCTTTCTTGAATTTTCTGGGAATAGCCTCTGAAGACTGCTTTAATCTGGATGAATTTTACGGAATTTTGCACAACTGCTAAACCGTAAGAGATGGACAGAACCTTACCACACAAAACATGTAGAGGATGTTAAAACACACAATTTATGTTATATGCATTTTTTTTCGTGGAGTTGATCATTTTTGAGTTATTCCTTGTTTTTTGTTTCACCTTTAAAAAACTTAACTTTTCTGATACAGCAATTTGTCAACTCCTGTCCATACAAAGGAACTTCAGTCACATAGCAACCAGCTTTTGACGATCACTTTAACCTATGGTACTCCCTTATTTCGCTTCTACTTACGAGGAAGCAAGTAATAAGACTATTTCTGCTATTTTTTTCTCGATTAGCATGAATTAAATAGAAGCATAAGCTTTTTAACAGCAATTTGTGGCAGAGATGTAGAGAAAGCCATGTGAATGGAACACATCAGATTTTTTTAGCACATGATAACCTTCTGATAAAGCCTTTAAAGTTTGGGTTTAGGTGGTTTGCGGTTGGAAACCAACCCTCGCAGTCGCCGTGCCGTGGCCGAGAGGTTAGACCATTCGCCTCTTACCTAGATTCCAAGCGACCACATGTGAGATGTGTGGTGGACAAAGCGGTGCTGGGGCGGGTTTTCTCCAGGTTCTCCGGTTTCCCCCGCCATCGCATTTCACCGATGCTCCATCTTCATTCATGTATCATCAGTGTCACCGACTGCGGTGCCATAAGTAGTTAAAGCGGGCGTTAAACCTTACCCCTCCAAAAAAAAAAAAAAAAAAAAAAAAAAAAAAAAAAAAACTCGCAGTTGCCAAGACTTCTACTTACTGGTTCCTTAACCGAGGCGCTAATCTCGTCTTGCAAGCAGGAGTCTCCAGGAAACAGATTTTCCTATATTGTCTCTCACCCCTAGTACAGGCTCGTCTTTTGTTTGCTAAAGGTTAATGTCCAAAGGCAGGGAGCGCGGTTCCTTTTGAAGGTCATCATGTTTTGGAGAAAACTATATGGTATGTAAACTAACTCTTGCGAAACGAAATTCCGGCACATCGGAGGGGCTGCTATGATCCTGACCATAGGCAGGGTCGCTAACAAATAACAAGTTGGCCGTTTTTTTAAAGATATTCCTTGTCATTGGTTTCAGTTTTAAAATACTTTTTCTCACACGGAGATCTGTCAACTCCTGGCCATACAAACAAAGGAACTTCAATCACATAGTAACCTGCTATTAAAATTGTTGACTATCGCTTTAGCCTATGGTGCTCCCTTATTTTCCTTCCTTACAAGGAAGTAAGTAATAAGACCATTTCTGCTATTTTTTTCTCGATTGGCACGAAGTAAATAGAAGAAACAAAATTTGTTTGCAGAGATGTAGAGAAAGTCATGTGCATGGAGTACACCGGATTTTTCTTGCGATGGAAAGTATACGTTTATTAAGGGAAGATCAAATATATAATGGGGGACCATTTGAATGTCTCAAGGACAAACCAGACAACATTTTACAAACAACATAGTCAGTCTTTTATATATTACAGAATATTATAAATGTATAAATGGTGACGCTGTCAGCATTGATCATATGAAGGCCAAATAACAAGCTACAGCTCACCATTGAGCGTGTCCGAATATAGGTTGGTATATTGTTGTTTCCTTATATATCTCAAGTGGATAATTTTAAATTTAATACTTAGGACTTATAAAAATGTATGTGACAACACATGTTAAAAGCGATTTTATTATGTTGAAAGGATTGCTACTCTCAAAATAAAACCTCACTTTAAACACTTGTGAGATCAACATGGTGTCTTCTCGTATGATATAAAGAGAATGGAGTTTCAAAACCGGCTAATAGCCACCTTTTTGTTGGTTTATTTTATTTATTTATTTATTATTATTGCTTCAGACTCATATACCTCTATTATATCTATCTACAGCATAATGCATAATAAAATCATATCTACAAATATTTATCTCTATTGACATGAAGTAGATTGACGTTAAGATAAAAACGATGTTTTTTGTAAGTCAAAATGAACAATTTTGTTTCTATTTTATTTAGTCGAACCAGATGATATCTATTCGTTCTAAATCAATGAAGGAATTTATCATATTGCTGGACTGCAACTCAAAATATTTTCACTAGCTCGAAAAGAAACAGGTTGAATCAAGCATGATTGGCATTCAAGTAACTTCTGAGTAAAAGTTAAGCTCTCGAACTATGAGAAGCAATTAATTACAGTAAAACCAAGACTACTTAAATATTATGTTTAAATGTCATTTTAATTAATTAATTAATTAATTAATTAATTAAATAATCAGTTTATCAAAATTTAAATTAATATTTGCATACAAAGCATAATTCATGGATCTTTTATATGAATTTTGAAAACTTAGAAATAAACATACCCCTTTACTAACTGCATTTTGGTTATTTCTAAAGATTCTGTCAAACTACGCCATCCATAAAGGAACCTGCATCAACTTCTGTAGAGGAATTTTCGTAAGAATAATTTGTGAAAGAGATGTAAAAATAAGTGATAGCACTAGTGGAGGAAGAAATGATGTGAAAGTACCTCTCCTTTTCATCACCCTCGTATTAAACCAATTTAGGGAACAGTTGATGCAGACACACGCACACATGCATATTAAAGCAATTTAATTTTAATAGTATAAATAGATTTAGGTATCTGATATGTCATTCGATCTGTACAAATATTGACTAAACAGTAAATTATACACTTTGTTAATAACAGCAATATATAAATTAGCAACATATTTTCATAATTAAGAGATTTTGTAAATAGTTCTAAAACATATTTTGTATTATTCGTTAATATTGCTTAAGAGTTGTAGGATAGGAAAGAAAGGAAAAGGCGTTTTATTTATGGACGCTTTTCAACTTTTATGGTTCTCGGCGTCCCATTCTATACTGGCGTGAAAGACCGCTTAATTTTGCTCAGAGACCTCTCTATCAGGCTTGAGGTTTTTTTTTTTTTATGTACCGTAAATCTACGACATGGAACCCACGGCTTTACTTCTCTTCCGAAGGAAGCCATGTTAAGGATTTTTACGCCCGAAAAAATCCATCGTCCTCCGCCGGGTTTGAACCCGCGACCTTGGGTATAGGAAGTTAGCATGGTAACCATTACACCACGTCCTGGGAGAAGGCGCCCCTGGGAGGGAGGGATAAGGTGAGAGGAAACAACGAGCGGGCGGGAACCATACAACGATACAACAATGACAATCCCTGCAGTTTCCGGACGGTCAGACAGGCTATCCCCACACTACATAGGGTCCAACGCCTCCACCAGGAGCGGTCCTCATCTCGGCAACCACCGAAATCGGGTGACGGAGATAGTCACTTTGACTTTATTTCTGCCACGCTGCACGAAGCACCATCGCCAACACTTTCAACCCTGAAAGAAATAATAAAGGATGAATAAAATGGAATGTGAACGATATGAAGGGGGAAACAAAATAAAATAAAATAAAATTAAAATGCACAATATCATACCCTGGCACCTAATATCTTAAACTGGTAGATATATTCCAAATTTTTATCATTTATTATACATTTTAAACGTTTTACATCCATTATTTTGCAAATACATTTATCTAATACTATTAAACACTACTTACGAAAACATTCATAAAACATTAAAAATCTTAAATACAAAATGGTATGATTAAATTTTCAAATTTTAGTTCCTTCTTAATTTAGTATATTAAATAGATCATTATTCATCAATTATCAATGTATCTTTAATTTCAACAATTTCTCTATATTTTTAAATTATTAATATTTTCATAATTAATTTTATATGTAGTTTTTATTTATTTATTCAATATCACTTATGTACTTCTCAAGTTTTTATATTTAAATTTAAGTAAAATTACAAAAACTATAAATTAACCCTTTTTAAAAAATAAAAATAAACATTTATACTGGAATCCAGTATAAATAGCTGGTAACGAGATATATCTAATCAAAACTATATCTAGCACTACACTACATGAAGGGATACGAAACTCGGGGGATGAAAGAAACTTAGAACAGCATTCCTATGGCGGCCCTGGGAAACCTCTGAAAAAACATGAGTCAGGTAGGCCGGCCACTGGAATCGAGTCCACGACCTCCCAAATGTGGAACATAGACGAAACTGCCTTAACCAACCCACTTGATTAACAGTTGTAAGTTAACTATGTTATTGTGTTTAAGATTTGGGGTATATATAAACTTAAAATCTCGTAAAACTATGAAGTTATAAATACTGGGTGGATCTCAGGAAATAGTATTTTATATTGGTAAATGCTACAATTAATAATGAATTTGGCCGTCAACTGTTTCTCACAAACAAAACATCTGTTTTTGCCATTTTGTTAGCCATGAAAGTTTGGTCGCAGGAGCTGTACCAGTGCAGTGGAAGCTTACATTCGAAGCAACAGTATAATTTTCGCGCTGCGTGAATTACGACATGGAGAGAACCGTCAATCACCGACGAGGTCTCCAGATCTGTTATCCCAAACCTTTTTCTTTGGGGGCTACCTCAAAAAAAAAGTTTACTCGCGGAGGTTTTATATTGTTCCTGATTTGAAAATGGCAGTCCAAAAAAAGATTGGTGTCATTCCCAATGACATTCCCAGCGTCTTATAAAAGCTACAGACAGCGCTTGCTGTCGATTGCGCTTGGATACTATTTGTAGGATGTTATATTCAAGAAACAGAGTACCAATAATCATGGCAATTCATGTACATCTCACTCCCATATATAACATCCTTATGGTTGTGTTTATGTTCTGGCATTCATCTTTTCATTTTGTGCTATTTTCCGAGGCCCACTTTGTATATAGTTTTAAACTAATTATGATGCATATCTGTCACGAATTCAATTTAAAACATAAATGGTAATAATTTAAAACTAAAAGAGACCTAATACATATAGTAGGTATTTCGCTGTAATGGAGTATGTTGTATTTAAATAAATAACCTCCCCCCCCCCCAACACAGTCCATACTGTAATCACCCAGACGGACGGTCGGGAGATTTGAATGAAGGATCCCAGTCTGTCGCCCTAGGCAACAAAGAGGGGGAACATTTAATCACTTTCCGAGAATTCCTCAACTTTGTGGAAGTGAGAGCAGGAGTTGGCTGGCGTCTCCCCAGGAATTTTAAATTACTTTTAATAATTGAGGTCATCGTCAACATATCATTATTCCTCTATTTTTCAATTTTACCACTTGAAGCGGTAACAAAAAGTTCTTCGGAAACAAACACAAAAGGAAAGCAGCTGTAGCGTTCGCTTCAACAAAAATCGAGGACATTTTTAAAAACATCTGACTTTCTACCCATTCTTCAGCAAGCAGTTCTTACAAAAGCTACCCATTTTGATTAAAATACGCTTAATAAAGATATTTAATGACAAATAAAATGCATATCTTGAATTTTCTGATAACAACCTCTTCATTTTAGATGAATTTTGTATACTGGCAAACCGTAAGAGACAGAAAAAAATTTAATACACAAAAAATGCGCATTTATGTCATACACATTTTGTCTTTTGTTTATTATTTCTAAGTTATTCCTTGTTATTGGCTTCAGTTTTAAAATACTTAAATTTTTCTCAAATGGTAAGTCACCATTTGTTTCATATATCATTTATTTTACTCTTGGCAATGCAAAGAGAACTGAATTTCAATAGCGCGCAGCTATTCACACAGTCAAAGCCTTCGCTAAGTCACAAAAGATTCCACCGACATGTTCCTTTTCATTTAACACTGTTAACACTTTGCGTGAGCTTGCATTATCTGTCGCTACTCCTTTTCTGAAGCTAAACTGTTCTTGGCAAACAAGTTGTTCTTTTCCAAGTAATTATACAGCCTATTGAACATTATTTTCTCAAATACTTTTGTGGAAACAGATAAGAGAGAGATATAGGTCTATAATTTGAGATATTATCTGTTTAGCTTTTTTAAAAAGTGGTTTGACAATAGAGTACTTAGCCTTACTTTATTAAGCTAAGTGAAATCGATTTGAGTCCAATTCCATTTGCATACGATCCGCGTTTCTCGTGAAAATTCTGTAAGAATTGAGATTATTGTGAATTCGACAGTAAATATATCAAGCTTTTATTTGGTAGACTTGGATTTGCGTTGGGGAAACTGTTAAGTATAGGAAGGACAGATGTTTGGAGATAATCGAAACGATAAAATATGGGTTTTGATTGTATTACGGGGTTCACCCAGAAAGTGACAGACGATTTGGCATAACTAAATAATAACGAAAGTTATCAGTACAAAACTTTATTTACAAAGTTACAGTAACTTACTCTATTTGTCAACGCAATCTCCGTTCTGTCAAGATATTTATTGTCACGTGGTATCAGTTTTCCAATGCCGGTGTTATACTTTTCTACCGCCAAAAACTTATTCGTTATTTGAATGCACAAAATGTTCGGCGAATCGAATTTTATAGGCAAATAACACAAGTGTATAGTGATGATGGAATGAACGAGTCTTCAGTGAGGAAATGGCGCATAATTTACGAGAAAACAAAGATGAACCAGTGTGTACGAAAATGACCGGAGTGGAATTTCATCAATCGTTATGGAAGAGTTGAAAGCAAATATTGATAAAAGAATTCAGAAAACCCGGCATTTCACTTCGGACACTATACATGACTTTTTGATTGGAAAAGATTTCTCAACCATGAAGACCCCAAAGGGGTCAGATCTTTAGTGGGTGAAGAGTAAAAGCTGCGTTGAAAAACAAGTACACGTGACAATAAATACATTGATAGCAATGACGATTACAAGGGAAAATAGAGTAAGGTACTGTAACTTTGTAAATAAAGTTTTGTGTTGATAACTTTCTTTATTATTTAGTTATGCCAAATCGACTGTCACTTTCTGGAAGGCCTTCGTATTACAACAGTTCCTGGCAAGTTTAATGAAGAAAACAAAATGACGAGCGTGCAGCGTGTTGTACGGATTACAGTAGAACATAGCACCTTTTGTGTGTTCAATGCAATTTGTATACGGAAGAGTTTCTGTGCAACATATTTCATTCCGATCTTAGTCCGATCCCACTTTCTAAGAAGACCGGATCCAAAATTCAATACGATTTGAATCCGCATTTTCATGCAGCATTCTACACACGATGAGTACTCAAATCGATATCAACGTGGTAATTGTTAGTCAGGCATTTATTAGCGTTTTCAATGAAATTTCTCATTAACCATTCAGGTGTTACAACTTAACAAATTTATTTCTCCTCAGTTTAAACCATACGTTGATAAAATCGTTAGACATTAGGTATATAAATATGACTCTATTAAACGCATATAACAAATTTCTAGATAGAAAAAACTTGAAAATTATACAATTTTATTAAATAAACAAAGAAAATATGAAATTCTCTGAAAATGGAAGAACTTGTATGCGGTGCATCGTTGCTTTTGTATATTAAAAGAATGCCCTCTTAATTAATGTGGTTAGTATAATTGCTTAAAGTGGAGAGCCATTTTATTGTACATAGATTTCATGAAATAATCTTGCGTTAAAAATATCGCAGATATAAATAAAACTACTAATGCTTTAGTACATATATACATGTTTTAAAATAACATTTTTGGCCAAATGGTAGGCAAGTATACACATTCTTATAACTTTAAAGCAAACATGCAAAAACAGCAGCAAAATGTCGTTCCTGTGTTACTCCATCTACAGATTCTCAGTATTGATTAAGATTTCTTAACCTATCAAAGTATAAAACTTGATATTTTGGTCGTCTTGACCTTATTGGTCAATATAAAACTTGTAATCAGCTACCGCGAAGAAAGGGTAAGTGTGGGCTGCTAAATAACTCAAGAAAATTGCTAGAACAAGATTAAGGCGGAGCAAAGGCGTGTTTACATTCCATTTCTAATATAAGTCACTGTTTCTTTAATCGCCATGTGTCCGCGCGCTGCTGTGACATGCACTCAAATTTAGTACAGTCATTAAGAACAAAACACTGTCTCATTTCGCTCGTCAGCTGTGTTGATACGATCGCCATTGCGATAGCGCATTGAACTTTACCTATTTGTAAAGGAACCTAATTACGGAACATAAAGCGGACACTTAATCCGGTTTTATTGAGAAAGTACAAACACTGGGTGTGAGTTGCCGAAGTCACACTCGATGACCAAGCACCAGAACTAAACAAGTGGATAAGAATGCGAGGTAGAGGACGTGGGAATGCTCTTAAAGGTATGTTGTTCGCTAGAAGGGAGGAAGGAAATGTGTCGGTCTGAACCAGTGGGCGGAACACAACATACGTGATACCTAGTGTGCCTAATCTCCAGGAGAAATTGCATTTAAAGCAGAAAATATAAATTAGAAATATATGACTTCAAGAAACGTATAAGAAGTAGGAATCAGGTGTAAATAAATTCCACTTGTAAGAAAAAGTAGGTACAGAACGTACATTATTCCATAAATATGGAATAAAAAGTATATTACATAGTGCCAGCAAAACATACAATAGTCTCCCACTTAACATTAAACAATCATCTAAATTATCCCAATTTAAAAACAAACTCTTCAAATACCTACTTGAGCAATATTGTAATTCCTAAAAATTTGACAACAGAAAATCCCCATGGTGTTTCTTGAAATATTGCTCACACTCTCACAAATTACGTTAAAAGGTGTGTGTGTGTGTGGTATATATATATATATATATACTGCCTCACTAAAGGGCAGTCCCTACCTAGAGCAATATGCTCATTGGGACATTCTATGTAAATAAAAAAAAAAATCGACATTCCGTAATTAATTTCTTTACCAGTTTTAGGATCAAATTTCACACATCAGTCAGTTGCCTTAAAACGACGCAAGGCGTTTTAATAGTTTCATTTACGTAGTTCTCTTTAACTTCTGCTATATTGGAGACTTTTAATTGAGAAAAACATCGGATGTGTTCCATTCAAATGACTGCAATAAGTCATTGTTAAAAAGATTATTCTTCTATTTACTCCATGCTAGTCGAGACAAAAATTAGCAGAAATTGTCTTTTTACTTCTTTGCTTATAAGAAGAAGGGAAATAATGGAGTACCATAGGCTAAAGCGACAGTCAAATCTTTTAAAATCTGTTTGCTAAGAGATTGAAGTTCCTTTGTTTGTATGGCCAGAAGTTGACAAATTCCCGTATGAGAAAAGTAGGTATATATATTTTAAAGCTGAAACCAAATAACAAGGAATATCTAAAAAAAAAAAAAAAAACGGTCAACTCCACGAAAATAATGTACATAATATAAATTGTTGTTTTAATGAGCTCTACATTTTTTGTTTTGTAAGTTTCTCGTACTGTTTTACCAGCTATGCAAAATTCCGCAAAATTCGTCCACAATAAAGAATATCTTCAGATGCTATTCCCAAAAAATTTAAAATATACATCTTTTATCATGTAAATATCTTTAATATACGATATTTTAATCAAAATCATTAGAGCCATATTTGAGAAAATTAAAATTTTCGATAATATTTCCATCTAAAGAGTAGTTGAGTTGGGGGAGGGGATTTTCTCGAAAATCTTCGTGTCGTATCCTTGGAAGATACTGAACTTAAATACAAAGTTTGGTATTTAACGGACTTTTCGTTTTTGAACAGACACACACACGCGAGATTTTTCTAAAAATGCTTGTCTTAGAATTCAAAACACATATTTCCGGTGAAATCTCGTATCGAATTTTTGGGTGAAATACAATATCCTCTCTACACATTACATACTTAGTATGTGTAGAGAAAGTATAAATATTGATATTATTACGTGTTGAACTCTTTAAGTTTTATCACAGTTAGTTATTAATAACTTTTTCTATTAGACACACTCACATTCACCTCCCTCCCCACATTCTTATTTCCAGACTCTAAGGAGGATAGGTTAAAGTACAATACCCCTGGCCGGAAATCGAATCCGTGATCTCTAGGTGAGGAGCCAGAATGCTGACCACTCGAGCACAGAAGCGTCAATGTGAGGCTTAATAGTGGCGAATTTTTGTTCGTTTTCTTTGGTTTCCATAAGAATCGCGCTATGGACTTTAAACCCAAGTTACCGGCCCGATGAATATATATTTCGAAGTTTCCTCATTCTCCCGAATTTTATACAACTGGCAAGAGACAAAGAAAACCAGAAGGGGAAATACTGAATCCATTAAGATTTACAATTTATGCTCGTTCAAAGACCTACGAATTACTGAAGCTGAGTAAATAACCAATTGGCAACAATGTTGGACAAGTAGAGGCAGACTGAAAAATTAAATGCCACAGCCGGGATTTAAACCACGGATCTCTTGGTCTCCGTCCACTTCAAGATAGTAGATAAAATATTTTGATCCACCATAGCAACATAAGCTCTCGTTTATTTCGCCATTCCTAGCAACCCAAATACTGATGTTAATCACAGTAGTGAATGAAAGCGTTTTAATCCTTTGTTACAATGGTTTTATTGCTTTCTATATAATTTTAGAAGTAGTTTCTTTAAGAAACTTAAATGTTGTTTTTAAGTAGTTAATATTATTTTAGATATAATAGTTAAAATAATTTTAGATATAATAGTTAAAATAATTTGAGAAAAGTAAGATAAATTTAAGCTAATGGGTTCATACCCCATCTATAGAGTTAATCTCCCTTTTCTAATGCCTACACTAGTATATAGAGAAGGTGTTGTATTCCACCGAAAAATTCGATGTTGAAATTTTACTGGAAATGTGTATTTTGAGATCCCATGAATCCAAAAAGGCATTTTAGAAAAAGGTTCGCGCCTGTGCGTATGGGTGTGTACAACATAGCTCAAAAACGAAAAGACATTTAAATACCAAATTTGATATTTAAGTTTTAAAATGTATATCTTGAAATTTCTGGGAATAACCTCTGAAGACTTCTTCATTCTGGATGAATTTTGTATAATTATTATATCATAAGAGACAGACAAAACTTATTATCTAAAAGGTATATATTTAACACACACAGTTCATTTCATATACATTTTTCAGAGTTAACTTTCTGAGATATTCCTTTTTATTGGTTTTAATTGTAAGTCACTTAAGTTTTTCTCAAATAGTAGGTCATCTTTTGTTTTACTCAAGGCCGTGCAAAGCAAATCGAATTTCAATTGTTTCACATTTGTTTAAAAGATTTAACTATTGTTTTGGCCTAGTGTAACAACTTATTTCCTTTCTACTTAAAAGGAATTAATACAACCAGTTCTGTTAATGTTTATTTCCATTACTACGATTTAGATAAAGGAATAATCTTTTGTAACAATAGTTTGTAGAGAAAGGCATGTGAATGTGTTACATCAGAATTGTTTTTCTGAAGCCAGACTTCAAGTAAGACTAACATATATGGATAAATTCCCAACAACACATAATAGCTTCATATTCCTAGTGTCTTCTTTAACATAGACTTGTCCTTTCTATAACTATATGCATAGTTCATTTTCACTGCTGTGTCCTCGGTATTTTTCTCAGCTCAAGGCTACGCTTTTCAGCAATATTATATCGTGTTAGTTACTGCCTTCATTCCAAACTATATACAGTATTTTTCAGAACATGATGAGTGGTGACCCTGCCCCACTCTTCTTCCAAAGGCGACTTTAAAGTTTGGAATTAAGGTGTGTACGGCTGGAAACCAACCCTCGCTGTTGTCAAGTCTTCCACTTACTGGCCCCTTAAATGAGGCGCAATTCTTGACCTGCAAACAGTGTCTCCAGAAAACAGATTTTACTACGTTGCCTCTTGCCCTTAGCACACGGTCGTCCTTTGTTTGCTAATGGTTATTGCCCGGTGATAGGGGGAGCGGTCCCGTTTGTGGGCCATCATGTTGTGGAGAAAATTATAAATACTAGGGTGTATTCATTGTGAATCTCAAAAGTGAAACTTGATTTGCGTTATGGTGGGCTATATTTGATTATTCTTATTAGTCCACTGAAATACCATTCAACACATTCACGCCTGAGCAAAGAATTTTGTACGATGTATACCTAAAAACCAATTCTTGTAGACAGGTGCGTAGATAATTTCAGGATAAATTTCTCAGTGTTCCAGATCCAGTATTACGGCTGGTTAATAAGTTTAGGACAATACCGAGCTGAATGCCCAGGCGGTAACGTTTGTGGCCCCATATGAGAGGTCCCGTGAGTTGTTTCGTTCAGTCGCCAAGGTAAGTACAGGATTGGATACTTAGTACCACGACCTAAAGTTCTACCTTCAGTTTAAAATAACAGTAAAGCTGAAACATAAATGTTTCTTGGATTGTGCTGTCATCTATCCATATCTAGTGAAAGCAACCAGACTGGAAGGGACCTCCAGAATCATTAGTTTGTCACGGAGCAAAGTAGTATGGTATATAAGGCATGAGACCTATGGTGTAAAAGATGTCCGACTGGATAGCACCGTTGCACCGTCTGCTTGACATGAAGCTATAGGTGATATGAGCGCGGGGAAAAGACATGATTACTACTGTTTGACCATACAGATCAAACGAGTATCACGAACAGAACCATCACGGTATAACTAAGCACTTAACGCGACATTAAATAAACATTTAAAAAATCTGATTTGTTCCATTCACATGACTTTCTCACTCTGTTCTGCAAACAACTTATTCTTATAAAATATTATTATTTGATCTACACAATGCTAATAAATATTCACATTATCAGAAATGGTCTTATTACTTAGTTCCTAGTATAAGGGAATGCACTAGGCTAAAGCAAAGGGCAAATCTTTTAAAAGCTATCAGTATGTGATTGTCATTGAAATTCAGTTCTCTTTCTAAACTTTAGAATCTAAAGCCTGGGCTAAAACAAAAGACATATGAAACGTGTGAAGAATTCCCGTTTGAGATCCATTCACATGACTTTCTCACTCTGTTCTGCAAACAACTTATTTTTATACAAGATTATTATTTGATCTACATAATACTAATTAAGATATACATTAGCAGAAATGGTCTTATTACTTAGATCCTTATCCTAAGTGTAAGGGATGCATTAGGCTAAAGCGATGGGCAAATCTTTTAAAAGCTATCAATATGCGATTGTCATTGAAATTAGGTTCTCTTTCTAAAACCAGGAGTAAAACAAAAGACATATGAAACGTGTGAGGAATTCCCGTTTGAGAAAGGTTTAAGTATCTTAAGTTTGAAACCAACAACCCGGCATATCTCTGAAATGATTAGCTCAAAGAAATAATGCATATGACATAAAGCCATGTGAACCGAGCCAAGTGACTCAGGCGTTTCGTCTGGGACTGGCATTCGGGAGATCCGGGTTCACTCTCCGTTGGCCATGCACTCTGGCCCTGGGTTTTTCCGTGGATTTCCTGAGGCCGCTTAGGGCAAATGCTGTATATCTGCCACGGTTTTTTCCCCCTTCATTCTTTCATTTCATTTTCCTTCTTCATCTTTCAGGTCGGCGGCAGATGTGGCTTGAGGTTTTGTAGGCAGATAGAACGGCTGCTTGCTCCGAGTGAAACTTTCTTACCCCTGGTTGCGCTGGTTAAGGCCAGTTGCCGTTGTAGACGCCTGCTTTCGGCCTCCCGGCGCCTGCATAGCCTGCAGTTAGGGAATTCCGTGCGAAACTGCGCTTAGCTCCGTCGTTTCCTGTGATTTCCCCTCCCCTCTCATCCCTTCCCCCGGGGGTTGGTATAGATCAGTACATGGTTGCAGTTGCCCAGATGTCCCCTGCCGTTAACATACTCATACCTCAAAGTCATCTGAATGGAACACAATATTATTTTTCGGTTAAATGTTTAATGCTCTACTACTAAGATTAAGAGATCAGCCTAACTTAAGGACTATATATGCAAATTATTTTTAAATTTATTTTATAGGTTATATTTTATTGACTTTGCTATAATATTTTAGCAATAAAAACCTTGCATCCATCCCACCTCATCCAATGCAATCCATTCATCACGTCCAATTCATCCATTATATCCATCCATCCATCCATCTTTGCGTTTGCCTATTTGATACATGGTAGGCAAATGTTTAATCTTAAACACAAAACCTAATCGTTCTCATTGCCAATTCAAGAAAAGGTTGACATTACAGAAAGCGTTTAAGTGGACCAACCTGTGAAAATTGACCAAAATACTTGAAAATGTTGATTTTTGGATTTTAGCACATTAATATACCGTGGTCTTTGCAGATTAATATGCCAAAGTTATTTTCAGCCATTTGCAATTTAAAAACTTGTCGCGTGATGTGGAAGTTTTAATGGTAATAAATGACACTTTAAACCACATGTAAATGTTCAAAATGCTCCTTGTAATGCACATTACAACCTATCAGTTTGATTTTTCTACCAGAGAACCTTAATACATAATAAATAATAATTCCCGAATTAATTTTCTTAGTAAATAAAATAAATTATGTATTTTTGTTAACAAAAGTAATTAATCCTCAAAAATAATGAAAAAAGTATGAAAGAACAATTTATTATACCTCTTCCTGCAGTAATTTTTATTTAATTTGAATCTCTTGGATAATTTTTAAGTGGTATTCCTGGAAGGAAAATGTGAAGTTTTTAGAAAAATTTGAAACTCAAAATGTCAGAATTAGTTACACATAACAGAAGAGATATGTGGTAATAAAAATGAAGGTAAATTGCTTAAGAAACATTGAATTTGAAATGTTCAAAGGTTGGTCCCCTTATGAGGGACTTAGCATGGAATTCATTATCAATACATATTATGTTTTAACATATTTGCGTCATTGTTGCTGAGGAACCATTATGATACCTGTGCTATAAAGACACAATTTTCACCACCTCAGCAATGCTAACATTGCATATGGTTCTCCTGAGTCATGGAACAAGTTTGGACTGTATTAGGCAGTGTGAGTGAGGTTTATTTACCTGTCCTCTACAAAAAAAGGAATAAATGTGCACACACCTCCACATGGAGCGCCCATGACCCTCGCAGTCCTCACACAGAACCTGCCACTTGTATATTTGGTGTCAAGGTTATTTACTTTAATTTCAAACGTCACCCATACTCATTTGAGAACTTCCTTCTGCAGAAACGTGATATCCACCCCGGTTTATCGAGTGCATTCAACTTTTTTTTTTTTTTGGCTTCCCTAAGTACGAGTAGAACTTGTTTTCTTGTTTACTTTCATCTCAGGCGTGAGTAACGGGAATAAAAGTGAAGCAGCAAAAAGTATATCAAATGGCACAAATTACTCAGATTTTATAATTTTATAATTTTTTTTTTTTTTTGGCATTAAGATTAACGTATCTGGATTCATTTTATGGGGAGTAATTATTTGCAGGGTCTAAGAGAGTAAATGATGGTCGATATTTCTCTCATAATTTTCAATATTGAATGAAAAAAAAAAGATGAGTTCCATTTACATGACTTTCTCTCATCTGTGACATATATTGTTAAAAAGCTTATTCTTCTACTTCATGCTAATCGATTAGCAGTCTTATTACTTGCTTCCTTGTATGTAGAAGGGAAATAAGGCAGCATCCTGGTCAGATCTTATGGTTGTCATGTGATTGAAATCCGTTTCTTTGCATGTCCCAGAGTTGACAAATTCCCATATGAGAAAAGTGTTTTAAAGCTGAAACCAATGACAAGGAATATCTAAACAATTGTCAACTCCCAAAAAATGTGTATGACATAAATTGTGTAGGTATAATCACGAGAACTACATTTTTTGTGCAGCAAGTTTTTGTCTATCTCTTGCTGTTTATCAGTTATGTAAAATTCAGCAAAATTCATCCTGAATAAAGAGATCTTCAGAGGCTATCCCCAAAATATTCAAGATATAATTTTATTTGTCATGTAAATATCTTTGATATTCGGTATTTTAATCCAAATCGTTAGAGCCATTTTTGAATAAATCAAAATGTTCGAATATTTTTTCCATGTAAAGAATAGTTTGCGGTGTAGGAATTTTTCTCAAAATCTTCGTGTCACATCCTTGGAAGATACTAAACTTAAATACCAAGTTTGGTATTTTACCGAATGTTTAGGTGGAATGCAATACCTTCTCTATACACTATGCGCATAATGCGTGTAGAGAAAGTAATAAAATTGACACTATGTATATTATACACTACCTTTAAACAAGAAAGCTTTTTTTTAACGTCCTTTAACATGGTAGGTAATATCGGACGATAAAAGAAATAGGTGAAATGATGCTCAAACAACTCGAGGCCCATAGTTCTTCTTCTTCACTTACGATACAGATTCCCGTCATTTCTCTTCAGCCTGAGGCTTATTGTGCTATCTGTATTGTTTAGAGCCAACCCATTACACCAGTATCCCTTAAAAACGAGTGCAGCCTTGCAATGGGTATGGATGGTACTTCTTCTGGTTCTATGAACATTTTCCCAAAAGCTTTGTATCTCTTGCGAGCCAAAACCTGGCAGAACCATAAGATGTGCTGGGCTGTTTCAGTCTCCTTCCTGCATAATCTGCAGTCTAAGTTGTCCTGAAGCAATCCAATTGTGTAAAGATGCTTTTTCACATGGGCATGCTCTGTGAGGAAAGCAATAATTGTTCTCAGCTGAAGTCTGCTACGTTTTAGCAGACTCTCAGAGCTCTTTCTCTACATAATCCTTTGATAAATAGTTTCCCAAGCCTGTTTCCTGGGGTTTTACGCCGTCTTATGATGTTCTCTTTTGGACCAGTACTAAGTAGTCTCTCTAATTAAACACCGTGATGTTCCTAGACGGTGTTCCGTCTCTGGTCAAATAAATTGTGAAGCTGCTCCTTGTCTTGCAAGTTCGGCAGCTTTTTCATTGCCTTCTATGCCTTTATAGGCCGGTACCCAGATGAGTTGAATCTCATTCTGTTCTGCCATGTCATTGAGCATATTTAGGCAATTTTGAACTAGTTCAGATGTAACCTTATGACTGCCTTAAGTGCAGCCTGGCTGAGCTTAAGAGTTATTCGGTATTCTTCTTCTCAGGATAAGGAAAGACCTCGGAGAAAACCATATACGGGTAGCTCACCTTAACCGACCTAGTAGGCTCAGGCATTACGTCTGGGATCGATTCCCCGCGGCCGACCTCTCTGATTCATGGATTTTTAAGGGGATTTTCTGGGATCGCTAGGCAAATGCTGGGGAGGATTCTTCATTGCCCCGAATTTCATCCGTCTGGTCTTCTTTCAGATTTTAAGTGTCTGCGAGGACTGCGGAGTTGGCCCCCTGTCGTGGAGATGATTGCGCTTTGGAAACTCAGCTCTCGAAGTCAGAATGCTGCTGGGGGTCATCTGTATACTCAGGGAAGTTTATTCAGACCTGAGGCGCGGGCTCCTAGCGCTCGCCACGTCAAGATGAACTGCTTGGAAACTGTTAGGGACTCTCAACGATGGCTCCCTACCGTACTCTAGCTCTGGCTGCCATTTGTAATTGCTCTCATCACATCCTTTCCTCCCGGAGTCTGACAAAAAAAGCCTATCCGGTACACTACACTACACTAACTCACCCTAACCGATTGGATCTCTGGATCTCTTGAATGTGAGGTACAATCGCTACCACTATACTGCAGAGGCGGGCTTAAAATAGTTGATATAGATATTTGCGCTCTTTTACTCGCAGTAATGGTCATAACGACTGTAAATAATACATATCTTAGATTCCACTTTGAAAATAGGGTATAGGCCTTCCGCAGAGAGGTTAAATGGGGCGAAAATAAAAGCATATGTATGCCTGACGTGTTACTTTCAATGACTTCCTCTACCCATACTGCAACAAACTATTCCTTAAAAATCTAATGAGTGTCGACCACATGACCTTCTTTACCTATTTTGCAACAAATTATTCGTACAAAAGCGTTTTGTCTATTTCATGCTAATCACCATAAACATTAATAAAATTAGTTTAATACTTACTTCCTTTTAGGTACAAAATAAATAAAGTAATATTTTAGGCTAGAGAGATAGTCAAATCTTTAAAAGGTGCTCGCTAAGTGAAGACAGAAATTTCCGGTCTTTTTGTATGATCAGGAGTAAGAAAAATAAAAACGATTGGCGACTTCCCCATTAGAAAATTATAAGCATTGAGACATCTATACCAATAAAAAGGAACATGTCCGAAATGGTTAACTCAACGTAAATTCTATGTTTTAACGAGATCTAGATTTTATGTTTAGTATACTGGCTATGCCTCCAGAATGAAGACGGCTTCAGAGACTATTCCTAGAAAATTCAAGATATAAATTTATTTGCCCTGTAAATATGTTTAATATATGCCATTTTAATCAAATTCGCTAAATCCACCTTTGAAAAAATCGAGCATTTCGAAAAATGTTCCATGTAGATTGTAGTTGTGGAGGGGGATTTTCCTCAAAATCTTTGCGTCGCATCCTTGGAAGGTACTAACTTACCTATATACCAAGTTTGGTGCTTAACCAACGTTTCGTTTTTGAGTCTTGCTGTTCACACACACACACACACACACACACACACACACACACACACACACACTCTCTCTCTCTCTCTCTCTCTCTCTATCTCTCTCTCTCAATATACCCATACATAGAAACGGACTCTTTTCAAACAATTATAAATATTTCAGATAGGTTAAGAACAAAGAAGATAGACTGCCTCCGTAGTCGAGTGGTCAGTGAGTTGACTTCTCACCCGGAGATCACGGGTTCGATTCCCGGCTGGGGCGGGAAATTTTTCTTTACCCAGAATTGATCCCTCTCCCCCACAAAGTCTGGAAGTATGTATGTGAGAGTGAATGTGTGACTGTGTGTTTGAGGAAAATAAAATGATTTTGATTTAAGCCAAACGTAAAAAAAGAACCTACAGACAACGAGCTATTTCAAAGTGCAAAGCCCCCGATATGACCTTAGATGTTAAATGAAACAATAAAAAAAAAAATGGCTTTGGTTTTCTTTTTCTTTCTTTTTTCAGCTGAATAAAACATTAGTAACTTCATTCATACCGCTGTAAGAACTTGTAAGTCAAAAATCATGCCTCTATCACTAAATGATAGAATACAGCTGATTCAGCCCTATTTTGAAATCAAGAGGAGCTTTTCTAAAGGTATGAGAAAATTAAGAACTCTTTAACATTTAAGGTTGCACCATTCGTAAAGTTCCAACAGAGTGGCCTCCAAGATTTCCAGATCTCAATCGATCCAACTTTTGGGGTTACCTTTTAAAATGAGTTTTCCTAACACATCCTACAACCCGACAGCTACTAAAAATATGGAGTCGCAGAAATAGGACATCTTTCCAATATTTTATAAATGCTTAGTGTTTGCGCAGTGTGTGACATCTTTTTTTTTTTTCCCCCTATCTGAAATATAATATTTATAACGGTTTAAAGTTTGAAGTGACTTTAGAAACATCATATACATTGCTCATACGTAGTAGAGGAAGTAAAAGCTTATATCTAAATCATATTAATCGAGATAAAAATTTGCAAACATGTTTTATTGCTTATTTCCTTATAGGTGCAATGGAAACAGTGGAATGTAGTGGACTTAAACGATAGTACATTTTTTAAGAGCTGGTCGTTGGATTGCTTTGAAATTCCGTTCTCTTTGCATGAGGGGGATGGGAGACGAATGATTTCTCATTTGGGAATAGGTTACTTGAATTAAAAAAAATACCAAGGAATATCTCGAAAACGGTTATCTGAAAATGTATACATATGTATTTTATTGAGATCTACAAGTAAGATGTTGTCTACCTATTACGGTTTACCAATTATGAAAGAGTCATTCAGAATGAATAGGACTTCAGAGGCTATTCCCAGCAATTGAAGATATACATTGAATTTCTCATGAAAATTTGTTAAACATATGATATTTTAATGAAAATCGTTAAAACCAGTTATCATAAAATCAAACATTTCCAAAAATGTTCCATGTAAAATGATGTTTGGGGAGGGGTATTTTCTTGAAAAGCTTATTATTAATATTTAACTGCATTTTCGTTTTTAGCTTTTCACACACAGAGTCATATTAACCTTTTTCTGAAAAAAAAATTATTCATAGGTAGCTCAAAACATGTGTTCCCCTGTGAAATTCAGATATCTAATTTTTGGGCGGAATGCAATACTCTACGTACTATGTACATTTTTCATAGTAGAGAAAGCGAATGTAGAAATTAAATAGAGAAAAGCTTATGACTATAATTCATCACAGCATTTTATGTCCAGGTTAGCTCAATTGAATTATCGGTGAAATCTCGATTCTGAATTTTTGGTAGGTTACAACACCTACACTACTATAGGTAAGCATAGAGGAAGTGGCAAATCGATATGTTATATGTTTGATTTTTTACTTTCTTTAACACGTATATATGAACAACGGACACAGTGATTGGAGAAGATATTGTATTGCACCCAAAAGTTCGATACGGAGATTCCACCGAAAATACATGCATTGAAAAACCCTAAATACCTAAAGAGCATTTTTAGAAAAAATGTCCGTTTATGTCTATGGGCAACACAGTTCAAAAACGAGAAGTCCGCTAAATACCAAAGTTCGTATTTAAGTTTAGTATCTTCCAAGGATGCGACACGAAGATTTTCAAGAAAATCTCTTCCCAATTTTATATGGAACATTTTTCGAAAATTGTTACTGTTTAAGGGATTTTCATTACAAACGAAATGTATATCTTGAATTTTCAGGGAATAACCTCTGAGGACATCTTCATTCTGGATGACTTTTGTGCAACTGGTAAACCGTAAGAGATAGACAAAAACTTACTACACTCAATTTATGTATGCTATATACCTACATTTTTACTTTCTCTATACGTACTACGTGCATAATGTATAGAGAAGGTATTGTATTGCATCTAAAAATGCTATATGGAGATTTCACTGTAATACATGTTTTGAGACCCCCTGAATCCAAAAAAGTATTTTCAGAAAAATGTCCGTGTGTGTGTCTGCCTGTCTATCTGTGGACAGCATAGCTCAAAAACGAAGATACAGTTAAATACCAAACTTGTTACTTAAGAGTGGTATCTTTCAAGGATGCGACACGAAGATTTTCAAGAAAAACCCCCTTAAAAATGACTGTAACGATTATGATTAAAATCTCTTATATTTAAGACAAATAAAATGTACAGTTTCAATTTTCTGGGAATAGCCCCTGAAGACACGTTATTCTGGAGGACTTTTGTGGAACTTTACATAAGCGGTAAGAAATAGACAAAAACTTGCCAGCTCATTAAAACATACAATTTATGTTATATACATTTTTTTACATGGTGTTGACCGTTTTTTTTTTTAGATATTCCTTGTTATTAATTTCAACTTTAAAGCTTTTCTCATACGGGAATTTGTGAACTTCTGTCCATGTTCAACCACATATCAACCAGCTTTTAAGAGATTTGATTATCGATTTAGCCTATTGTACTTCGTTATTTTCCATAAGGGTGCAGGTAATAAGACCCTTTCTGCTAATTTTTTCTCGATTAGCATTAAGTAATTAGAAGAATAAGCTTTTTAAGAATAATTGATTGCAGAGATGTAGGGAAATTCGTGTGAATGGAACACTTCTTGAGTTATTGATTTCAGTTTTAAACTACTTAAACATTTCTCATACGGGAAGTCGTATTTCGTATCATACCCCTTTTGTTTTATTGTAACCCCTCCACGCAAAGAGAACCGTATTCCAATTATTTCACAAAACGATAGCTTATAGAGACTTGACTGTTGCTTATTCTAGTGTATTCCCTTATTTTCTTTCTGCTGTTCTTGTTTATCTCGATTAGCATGATGTAGGGTTGTGGATAATAGTTTATTTGCAGAACAAGTAGAGAAAGTCATGTGAATGGAGCGCAGCAGGTTTTTGCTCAGGTAGTATAGTGCACATAGCAGATTTGCATTCTGAGTCTACAATCACTTAACTTTCGCTTGTTTCGTGTTATATCTCAATTGCAAAGCACTTCCGACACCGTCATAAGTTGGGCTGCGCGAATGTTCATCATATCACGTGACTGAAGATCTATATCTACGGCTGCTGATAAATAGCTCCGGTTTTCTCTCTCTAGCTCGGTATGGAAAGTCTGCCGAGGAGATTCGATCTCAAGTTCAGCGCCAGGTCATTGTCTCCAGACCCAACTTCCTTTCTTTTATACCTCTCAGACACAAAGGACGCTTTGTGGTGCACGGGAAGGAACTGTCTTGCGTTTTCTCGGCTAAAAACAGCCCATTACTGTAAGAAGCAGGAATTCCACTTTGAAAAACTAGTACTTCTTTGGTAGTTACATATCTCTTTCCTAAACATGCGGCTACTTAGTATGTATTTTGGGCTTTCGTGCATCCAGACAGCCCTGAAAATGTGAAACAGCATAATGTTTATGGTTATGATTATAACTGGAGTAGTTCCAGTTTTGACTATCTGTACTATATGTACAAAGTACATAGTGGATAGACAAAGTTTTTTTTAATTGTTTCATTTATATAATCCCCTTTAGCATTTAAGGTCATACCGGGCACTCTGCATTAGAAACAACTCGTTTGTAGATTCATTACGTTGGGCTTAAATCGTTTTATTTTCCTCAAGCATACTCTCACATACATACTTCCAGACTCTGTGGGGGATATGGAATTATTCTGGTTAAACGAAAATTTCCCGCCCCAGCCGGGAATCGAACCCGAGACCTCTGCCACCACGGAGGCAGTCAGATAAGGTATTGTATTCCATTCAAAAATTCGATACTGATATTTCATCGGAAATACAAGTTTTGAACCCCCTAAATCCAAAAAAAAAAAGCATGTTTAGAAACATGGTCTATGTGTGTGTGTGTCTGTCTGTCTGTCTGTGGGCAGTATAGCTCTCAAACTAAAATGTGGTTAAATACCAAATTTCAAAGGATGCGACAGGAGGATTCTTCAAGAAAATACCCCTACCCCCAACTACCCTTTACATGGAACATTTTTCGAAAATTTTGATTTTCTCAAAAATGGCTCTTGAAGATTTTTATTAAAATGTCATATGTTTAAAATATGTTCATGACAAACGAAATGTATATCTTGAATTTTCTGGGAACAGCCTCTGAAGACGTCTTTATTATGGGTGATTTTTGTGAACTCTTGTATAACTGGTAAACCATAAGAGGTAGACAAAAACGTACTACACAAAAAAATGTAGATCTCTCTAAAACACACACTTTATGTTATATAAACTGTTTTGTAGATAACATTTTTCGAGATATTCCGAGTTATTTGTTTCAGCTTTAAAGTACTTAAACTTTTACCAAACGGGAGATAATCCGTTTTTATCTTTGTTTTCGCCTCTCGTTTGTTTACTCCTAACAAACAAAGAGAGCCAAATTTGAGTTGTTTCACTTAGCGATCGGCTTTTAAAATATCTGACTATCTTTTTAGCCTAGTGTATTCCCTTATTTCCCTTCTATTTACAAAGAGACAAGAAATAAGAAGACCAATTTTGGCAATGCTTATTTTGCTTAGAATGACGTATATGAACATAATCTTTTATAAGAAAGGTTTTTATGGAACAATTAGAGAAAGTCATGCGAGTGGAACACATAACATTTTTTCTGCTTGTTTTGTTTTAATTTTATGTTTGTTTTTAAGGAATGTACCACTCTACAGTTCTTTTCCTTAAAAACGATTTGTCGTCAGAGAATTCTGTAAGATGTATCCTCTTCCCTAATATCCTTTGCTTCCATACTTCTTACTCCATCCACTTAACGTTCTTGTGGTCTACCTCTTCCTTTTTACTTCGTCTAGTACGTATGTACAATGTGCGTTGTAGACAAAGAAGATATTATATTCTGCTAAAAATTTAATACCAAGATTTCATCAGAAATGTTTTGTGGCCCTCTGAGTTTAAAGATTTGTAGGAATTGAGTGCACGTGCGCGAGTGCCTTTGGGCAGCATAACTCAAATCGAAAAGTTGATAAAATACCAAAATGTGTATTTAAGCGACACAAAGTTTTCAAAAATATCCCCCCACACCTAACTACCGTTTATATGGAAGATTTTCGAAATTTTAGATTCTCTCAAAAAATAGGCCTAACGATTTTGATTAAAACCCTGTATGTCAACGATATTTACATGGTAAATAAAATGGTTATCCTTAAGAGTGTCTGAAATCTTCTACATTCTAGGTGAGTTTTACATAGCTGATAAACCGTAAGAGATAAACAAAAACTTGCAGCATAAAGAATGTAGATCTCGTCAAAACACAATTTATTCCCAATACAATTTTGTTGTGGAGCTAACCGTTTAAATTATGTATACTTTTTTCAAACAGTAGTCACCCGTGTTCATTTTGTTTTACCCCTGACTATCAAACGGACTCGAATTTCAAAGAAAATTGCATAGCGCCAGCTTTTAACAGATTTGACTATCGCTTTAGACTAATGCATTCCCTTATTTCCCTTCTAGATATAAGGAACTAAGCAATAATACCTTCTGGTAAGCTTATCTTGTTTAGCATGAAGTAGAAAGAAGAATAAGCTTTTGTAGAAGCTTTTTTAGAAAATAGAGAGAAAGTCATGTAAATTGAACACATCACATTTTTTAGGGAATGTACCACACTACAATGTTTCTCCTTAAATTTGATTTGTCGCTAGTGAATGTTGTCCAATACTTTTCTAATATCTTTTGCTTCCATACTTCTTACCCCATCCATCCAACGTTCTCGTAGTCCATCTCATTCTTTCTTCCTCTAATCCAGCGGCTCTCGTGAAGCTCTTACCACATAAAAAATCTGATGTGTTCCATTCACACAACTTTCTCTAGTTGTTCCGTATACAAAATTTTCTTACAAAAGATTATTCTTCTATCTACGTCATGCTAATCTAGATAAAAATTAGCATAATTGGCCTAATTACTTGCTTTCTTGTAAGTAGAAGGGAAATGAAGACAATGCATTAGGCTAAAGCGATAGCCAAGTGCTGTAAAAGCTGGTCGCTATGTGAAACACTTGAGATTCGGTTCGCCTTGCATGGTGCTGTTTGAGAAATATTAGGTAGTTTAAAATAGAAACCAATAATAATGAATATCACCAAAACGGTCAATTCCACGACGAAAAATGCAATGTCATTAAGTTATGTGTTTTTGTGAGATCTACATTTGTTGTTGTTGTTGTTGTTGTGTGTATTAAGTTTTTGTCTATCTCTTACGGTTTAGCCGTTATGAAAAATTCTGCAAAACTCATCTAAAATAAAGAGCTGTGCAGAGGCTATTTGCATGTACATTTTGTTTGCGATGGAAATATCTTTAACATAAATATTTTAATCAAAATCATTAGAGGCATTCTTGAGAAAAACAAAACTTTTAAAACTTTCTCCGTGTAAAGGGTAGTTTGTGGTGGGGGGATTTTTTTTTTAAAAATCTTCTTGTGGCATCCTTGGAAGATACTAAACTTAAATACCAAGTTTGGTATTTCCGGTGAAATCTCGACATCGAATTTTTGAGTGAAATACTATACCTTCTCTATCCACTATGTGCATTGTGCATATGGACTAGAGAAAGTAAAAATCACATGTAATATGCCTATTACTTCTAGGTATAATTAAGTTACCTCTTCTGTCTTTCTGTTGGCACATTTCTCAGTTACAACGTCTGAAAAGATTGCAAGACCAACAAAATAGATTTTCTATTTATTAATTACTGCACATGCACTCGTATTCACTGTACCACGGACATTTAAAAGTGTTTTTTGTAACATTTCACACCTTTTTGTTCCACTTTTTGTGCCGACAAGTTATGAATAAGTTTTGGTCTTCTTTTAACAGCACATTCCTTTTATCGCAGTCTACCGCGAAAATGGTGTGTGTAAAATACTACGCACTATATCATTTTGCTGATTCATCTTTCCGCTATCTTCAGCTGAACAAAACAGTAAAATGAAATAAAAATTTACAGTGGAACAACTTCAGTAAAAGAAAAGAACACAACAGGCAACTAGACTATTCACTTTACGCGATCAATATTACCTTCTCTACACGTACATACTATGTACATAGTGTATAGAGAAGGTATTGCATTACATCCAAAAATTCGATACCGAGATTTCACCGGAAATACATGTTTTGAGACTCCCTGATTCCAAAAAAAAACATTTTTAGAAACATGTCCGTGTGTGCGTGTGGGTGTGGGTGTGGGTGTGGGTGTGTGTTTGTGTGCTTTTGGACAGCATAGCTCAAACTAGAAAAGTTGCTTAAATGCCAAACTTAGTATTTAATGTTACTATTTTCCAAGGATGCGACACGAATTTTATAAAAAAAATCCCCCACCTCAAATACTCTTTACATTGAACATTTTCGAAAATTTCGAGTTTCTCAAAAATGGCTCTAACAATTTTGATTAAAGTGCTTTATATTTAAAATATTCTTATGACAAATGAAATATATATCTTGAATTTTCTGGGAATAGCCTCTGACTTTTGTATAACTGGCAAACCATAATAGATAGACAAAAACTTACAACGTAAAAAATTTAGGCCTCATTAATGTTTTATACTTCTGTTTTTGAGATATTCCGCATTATTAGTATTAATTTTAAAACACAAACTTTTCGCGAACGGTAAGACGTCTTGTTTTCTCGTTTGCTTACTTCTGGTAAGAAAAGAGAATGGAATTTCAATTGTTTCACATACCGTCCTGTTTTTAAAGGGCTTGACTATCACTTTAGCCTGTGCATTCCCTTATTTCCCTTCTACTAACAAGGAAACAAGTAATAGACTAATTCTGCTTATGTTTATCTTGATTATCATGATGTAGCTAAAAGATTAATCTTTTGAATAAAAGGTTTGTTTGCGGAACATTTAGAGAAAGTCATGTGAATGGAGCACATCAGTTTTTTTTTTTTTAACTTCATGTAATTGTTGACTTTTTGAGGAAACATCCCGAAACATCCCTTCGAAAGGGGGTGACTCCCCAAGGCTGACTTTCATGATGCCGATGGTTTAGCCTCTGTGGTTCGTTAAATTCCTATACTATTAGCTGCGCCGCATCTCAAAACAGGGATTTTTGGTAACACATGCAACCTTAAATTCCGTTTCGTTGTCATGGAAACCGGATATAAACGTACAGCTATAGAATGATATGCATTGACAAACCTATAGAGCTGTGACCATCCCCTCCATTCATTTTGTTCCTCTTCAAGGTCAGATGGCAAGTAGCTCCCACCCCTTCCTTCGCCAGCTGGTTGTTTGGATACTTGAGCATACAACAAATTAAACACATATATTCAGATTTGACACAAATAAAATAATCTGGTGTGTTCCATTCACATGACTTCCTCTACCTGTTCTGCAAACAAGCTATTGTTGTTACAAAAAATTATTCCTTTATCTGCTAATGCTAATCGAGATGTGCATTAGCAGAAATAGTCTTATTACTTGCTTCTTTGTAAGTAGGAGGGAAATAAGGGAGTACACTAGCCTAAAGCGATAGACATAATGAACGGAATAATTCTACTATCGGGTTTTCGTAAACTTCTCTCACCAGGAAAGATCAACTTCTTATTGCAAAAAAACCGGTCGTATATGAACAATTGAAGTTCGATTCACTTTGTTTTCCAGAGAGAAAAGAGATGATTCGAAAGGGAACCCATCTGAGAAGATACCTAGTTTAAAATTGAGACCAATAACAGGGAAACGGGTCAACTGGTGAGAGAAGTTTACGAAAACCCGATAGTAGAATTATTCCGTTCATTATGACTATCGCTTTAGGCTAGTGTACTCCCTTATTTCCCTTCTACTTACAAAGAAGCAAGTAATAAGACTATTTCTGCTAATGTACATCTCGATTAGCCCTTCTTAATTTAATTTATATCTCCCTCGTAAATACGTTCCAATTCCGTGATAAGGCATGTATTGAGGCATGTTGGGCCCGGGCGGCATCGGAAGCGTTCAATTTGGAACCCTTAGGGACCTCATGCTTACTTGCGCCCGTTGTCATATGGACCTGGACTTCTTTGGGTCTCTCTCATCTCTCCTTCCATGCGGTCACGTAAGTCTTAAGGTACCCCAAGGGCCTACGTGCAGAGTTCTGGCTCAATGAATGGGGACCCCGTTCGTGTCTAATTATAACACATACATATAGAGAGCGGGATCAGGTAAATTACGGTAATTAAATAGGCAGTCGAATTTAAAATCTACCCGTCCAAAGACGGGAAGACCACTAGTACTAAAACACTTTTTCTAGACTGCCTCCGTGGTCGAGTGGTCAGCGAGCTAACTTCTCATCGGGAGTTCCCAGGTTCGATTCCCAGCTGGAGTGGGGAATTGTTCTTTAACTAGAATTAACTAGAGTCTGGAAGTATGAATGTGAATGTGAATGTGTGTATGTTAAATGATACAAAATGATTAACCTAAGGGTAATATCGTACAGTAAATATATGAGTTGTTTCACAAGCCATAGCTTCCCGTATGTCCATAAGTTCCAGTTTGTCTTTGCGGTTGCGCCCTTGACGGTGAGACACATTTGAATAGAGTGCCAGTTTTTAGTTACAGTACATATGCCAGTGTGTTTATCTTTGGACATACATGCCATCTTGGCGGACAAAATAGCTCCTGCTGTTTTGTCTTTTATTCGACAATGTCCCATGATTAGCAGCTTTTTTTTTTTACTTTCTCTATACGTACTATGTACATAGTGTATATAGAAGTATTGCACTCCACCAAAAAATTCTATACCGAGATTTCACCGGAAATATATGTTTTAGGGTCTCCTGTATAAAAAAATAAGTATTTTCAGTAAAAGGTCCGTGTGTGTGTGTGCGTGTGTGTGCGTGTGTGTCCGTGTGTCAGTGTGTCCGTGCCTGTGAGCAGATAACTCAAAAACGAAAAGCCGGTAAATTACCTAACTTGGTATATAAGTTTAGTATCTTCCAGGGATGCGACACGAAGATTTTGAGAAAAATTCCAAATGGCTCTAACGATTTTGATTAAAATTTAGTATATTAAGGATATTTACCTGACAAATAAAAGGTATATTTTGAATTTTCTGGGAATAGCCTCTGAAGACTACTTTATTCTGGGCCAATTTTACGGAATTTTGCAAAACTGCTAAACCGTAAGAGGCGGACAAAAACTTACCACACAACAAATGCAGAGCACTTTAAAACTCACAATTTATGTTATATACATTTTTTCGTGCAGTTGATTGTTTTTGAGATATACCTTGTTTTTTGTTTCAGCTTTCAAAAACATACTTTTCACATACAGGAATTTAACAATCCCTGCCCATACAAACAAAAGAACTTCAGTCACATAGCAACCAGATTTTGACTATCTCTTTAACCTATGCTACTCCCTTATTTCGCTTCTACTTACAAGGAAGCAAGTAATAAACTATTTCAACTAATTGTTTCTCGATTAGCATGAAGTAAGTAGAAGCATAGGCTTTTTAACAATAATTTGTTGCAGAGATATAGAGAAAGTCATGTGAATGGAACACGTCAGATTTTTAAAATTAGTGTCTTAACTTTACTTATCTAATACATTATACTCGTAGTTGTGAGCAATTAGAATCAAACTAATAAGATGACATGTGTTTCCGGAGTTTTACACAGCGGTAGTCCCAATTACACAATTAAGATCTAATTGGTGCTGTGCAAGTCTTAAATGGGAGTGTCTTCTTAATCTTCTGTTTTCTGGATCTAGAGGGTAGTTTGCAAGAATTTGTTGAACCAGGAGATTCCTTTGATGGTCGAACAAATTACGAAGTCTTCCGCTCTTTGAGGAATCTAGTTACTTCTGGAACTTTGTGATCTGAGTGAATAGTAGAGTTTCTGTCACAACATGGGGCATTGGTAATTAAACGAAGACACTGTTCTGAATAGTTTGTATTCTTTGTATTTGAGAAGGTGAAGCTGTACCCCAGAATGGGCAAATGCACATTCATATAGGTCTGATCAATGAACAGTATCGAAATTAGTCTTTTACACTAAAGAAACAGTGAGGACATGATGTATTTTAGTTCCTATAGATGTGATGAATGTAAGGTGACATTTCCAAGGTAAACGTTGATCCAGTGAGAGCCCTAGGTATCCTACTGAATCTGATTCTGGACGCGGTTCTCCTCTTAGTAAAAATAGGTTGATGCCGAATGTGAATTTATAAATGAACTTCAGAATGCTAGACTGATTAGCATTGCACTATGTATGCATTTCATCAAGCCTCTCCAACCTTACTATACATTCTGCACTCCTTCTCAAGTGCAGAATGCAATCAACAAATTCCAAGGATGCGACACGAAGATTTTCAAGAAAATCCCCCACCCCCAACTACCCTTTACATGGAACTTTTTTCGAAAAATGTTATTTTCTCAAAAATGATTCTAACGATTTTGATTAAAATAATATCGTATATTAAAGATATTTACCTAATTAATAAAAGGTATAGCTTGAATTTTCTGGGAATAGCCTCTGAAGACTACTTTATTCTGGATGAATTTTACGGGATTTTGCATAACTGCTAAACCATAAGAGATGGACAAAAATTTACCACACAAAGATGTAAAGCACGTTAAAACATACAATTTATGTTATGTGTATATGTTATTCGTGGAGCTGATCGTTTTTGAGATATTTCTTGTTTTTAGTTTCAGCTTTCAAAAACATACTTTCTCATACAAGAATTTGTCAACTGCTGCCCATACAAACAAAGGAACTTCAATCACATAGCAACCAGCTTTTGAATATCACACACCAGTTGTTTTTTTAAATTTTAAGCTATCTTGTAGTGTTCTAGCTTGAGACTATCTGCTGATATATATGAGGTATTTTAGTATGTTTTAATATTAGTTTTATGGATTTTATAGCATGACCTTTTAGCGGAAAGCTTTTCTTTTTAGACGCCCTTACAGGTTGGGTCCCCTATAACCTTACTTTTCTCTCTTTCCGTCTAGCGATTACTCTGGTGTATTCACTGATACCTCTATTAATTTGCTTACGACGGCCCAAAGGACCTATTTACTCGGTAACATTTCCGTCTTTCCCAGTGTTATCTTGTGTTCCCAATCTCATTTCTCTTTCATTGTCTTACTGGCAGCGACACAAAACTCACGGGGGCCGTTAAAACAAGGGATGGTCTGTCTATATTGCGCTTATGGGAATTATAGAACACACGAGATCCACCAATGTAAACTGGCACTGGAGAGTTCTATAAACAAGGCACATGTAAATATATGTACATTCGGTGGAATTAACGAAAAATACTTCACATTTTCCCCAAAGATCATGCAGTTCCACGTTCCTCGGTACATTTATTTATTTTATCTAGCGGCGTCGTGGCCGAGTGGTTAGACCACTTGCTTCTCACCTAGGCGCCCCACGCTCGATCGCACGGAACAGCGTAAGGAATTTGTGGTGGACGCGTTTGGGCGGATTTTCTCCGGGTTCTGCTGTCTTCCTCGCCATTCATTCTACCAATTGCTCCATAATAATTTTTCCTTTCATCCTTTTGCCGCCATTCGTCACATTCATACCAGGGATCGGTATGATCATTCACCTTGGCTTCTCTCTGATCCAGAATCTCTGCTCTTCAACCGGCGTCTGACTCTAGTAGCTGGCTTTTAAGTTTTAGGGGTGTAAGTCCTGCAGATGATGAGGGTACACAGAAAAATAAAGAAGACTTTTTCTGTATGTTCATTTTTATAGCCGCCTTTAACTGCTGTGGTCACGGAGAGAGCATTGACGTTTTCACACACACATTCACTTCACATTTTCAGACTCTATTAAGCATAGGGAGTAATTCTAATTTTAAAAAAAATTCCACCTGGAACCTACGGATGCTCGCTGACAACTCCACCAGGAATCCATGACGAAGCAATCAGGCCGTTCACTTTCCCTACTGCTACCTTAGTGGAATTATTGTATTTTACCCCCCACATTTTTTTTTTTTTTTTTTTTTTTTTATTGTGTTAGGTGCCTGGACATACTCTTTTTTTTTTTTTTTTTTTAATTGTAAGAAAACTCTTTTGTACAATTAGGTACAATGCAGTTGGACATACTCTTTTAGAAAAATGTCCCTGAGTATGTGTGTGTGCGTGTGCGAGAGAAAGAGAGAGAGAGAACGAGAGGGTGATGGGTGGAAGAGAGAGAGAGAGAGAGAGAGAGAGAGACAGAGACAGAGAGAGAAGGACGGTGTATGACATTCAGTGAGCACTAAGTTTGTGAATCTCTCAACATAATACAAATTCCGATAGATATAAGTTTTTGTTATGCTTTATTTATTTTTATTTTTTTATTATTTATATATTTTGTTTGTAGCTCTGCTTTAACTTCTTGGTCATATCATAACACTTAACATGATTTATCTGAGCCAATATGTGCCTAACAGAGTACCCTATACTCATCCTGAAATAAGAAGCATATTTGAAGTAAACAAAGACGAGAGGTAGCCCCATCATCGTGGCTGTGTGAACACTCCCATTGGTCCCTGATCGCACCACTTAGCGTAAGAATAGAAAATAGATCCCCCATTATGTAGTTACATTTAAAGTGCTTTAATGTATACGTTTAATGATTTAAATGCAATACTCTATATATCACTGTTCTGGAAATAAAATCCAATCAGCGTATTGAAACAAAGCACTTATCACATATGGATAGCAAATCGTGCACTATTTCGCGGAATACTACAAAAATGTGTAGTGCGATTCCAGTATAGTTGCGTCGTTGCCTTTCTAAACCACTTGCTCTGTTCTGTTCCTTTTCCTTGCATGTGGAACTTTGGGTCGTGTTATGTGTAAACAGCTAAAATATATATATTTGAGCTCCCTACTTCTCGTAATTTAGCCCACTTTTTCACCTGCATGATTTAAACAAAGCGAAGATTTTCCTGAAATTCAACAGCGCTACCCTTTATGTCTTTAAACATGTGTTTTTTATTTACTAAACAATTGCTGGCGATTTTCATTTAAATATGTGAGGGATTGTCAACATGAATAAAATGGTCATCTATCTATTTCTCTGTGAGTTTCCCATGAAAACTGATACGTTGTCTCTGAATTTTATAAAGCTGATAAAGCATAACTAAAGAGCTGATTTGGGGTAGTAAAGATTGAAGTTCATTGCACATTTATCTATAGGCACAAGCAGTACGTGTTCTCCAAACCAGTTTTTGATCAGAGTAGGCAAAATAAAGAAAGGCGGGAACGGTTCAGTTTTTGCCGAATGAAATGTTTCACGATTGCATTCTATATTATATTAAACATTTACACAAAAAATAGAAATGCTATTTATATGTTTAGTTGTAATTCCTTTGGTAGCAGTGCAACATCTATATATAAATAATGTGTATATTTACAATATTTATACGCAAACTACTTGTGAATAGTGGATATATTAGTTAATTTGTTTCATTACTGTAGTGTCTTTCATTATGGTCAAATGGAATTGACAGAAGACATTTTAAGGGAGCGCTAAGCAGTGTTTATATTGAGAACGACTAATTTGTTCCATTCACATGGCTTTTTCTACCTGTTTTCAAACAAACTTTTATTACAAAAGATTACTCTTCGATCTACTTCATACTAATCGAGTTACACTTGTCCTATTACTTAATTCCTTATAAGTAGAATGGAAATAAGGGAATATACTAGGCTAAAGCGATAATCAAATATATTAATAGCTGTCGTGTGCAATGATTAGATTGGATTAGATTAGATTAGAAAGCATTCTGTAGGTTCGTTTAGGCCAGAAAGCCACTGAACATAGAACTTGTCAAGAAATTGGAATTCGGTTTTCTTTGCATGGACAGAAGCAAAACAAAGGAGATACGAAACGATTGAAGAATTCTGTTTGAGAAAAGTATAAGTATTTTAAAATTGAAACCAATAACAAGGGATATCTTGGAATTGGGTAACTTCACAAAAAAGTATATGATATAAATTTGAGTTTTAACATGATTTACAATTTTTTGTTTAAAGATTTTGTCTATTTCTTGCGGTTTACCAAATTGTAAAAGCTCTCCAGAATAAATAGAACTTCAGAAACTATTCACTGAAAACTCAAGATATGCAATTTATATGCCACAAATATCCTTAACACGTGTGATTTTAATCAGAATCGCTAGATCCATTTTTGAAAAATCACCATTTTTGAAAAATGTTCCATGTAAAGGGTAGTTTGATTGGGGGAATTTTGTTGAAAATCTTCGTGCCACATTCTTGAAACATGCTGAGCTTAAATCCCAATTTTGGTTTTAACGAAATTATCGTTTTTGAGTTCTGCTGTTCACAAACACATATATACACCCACGCACACACAGGCATTTTTTATAAAAATATATTTTGGTCTCAGGGGACTTCAAAACATTTACTTCTGGTGAAATCTCGGTCTCGAATTTTTGGCTGGAAAGCAGTACTTTCCCTGCCTACTAGTACGCGTAGAGAAAGTAAAAATCTCTGTCCACTTCACCTCAGTAGATGAGAGCTCCGATCTAAACTTTTCTTCAAATAGCTGTATTTGTGGATGCTGCACCTTCAATGGTTCCAGCAAAATATCCTACCAGAATTGTGCACACAGTTGAGATAAAAAAAAACAAAAAAAACAGTAAGAATAGCTAAGTTAGGTGTGCGGACAGTGAGTGTACTTACCTCGCCTCTTGTTCTGAGGCGAGGTCAATATCCGTAGCGTGCGTGTGCGTGAGTGCGTGTTTTACTCAAGTCTATCTTATTAAAAAAAAATAGTACATACATAAACTTATTCCAATGAGTGTGTTTTATAGGGTATTCCACGTAGATGTGTATGAATAGCATAACGCAAAATGACATTTGCTATTTAAAATGAGCACTTCCAAAGACGCGACAAGTATTTCCAGAAGCTGAAAACTTAATTATTCATTTATTCTTTTATGGAAATTAATCTCACCCAAAATAACCATACCTTGTCGATCGTTTGCTCCTTGGAGATCATTGACCTTGGGTATATGAAGTCAGCATGGTAACCATTACACCACGGAGGGCGACCAGAGATGGCTCATGGCCTAAACTAATGGTGAAGCGTTAACTGTATAGAATCCCATGTAAGATATCTATTTCTTATATATGAAGTTCAGAAGACGTTTCTGTTGACGTATTTCTCAGTAATGTCGTCCAGAAAAGGTTGTTTATTCTCTAAGTCATTCAGCAAAGACCATATAATTATTACCACTCTATACAGTATTTTTCAGAACATGATAACCATCTGCCAAAGGCGGCATAACTTCTAAGTTTGGGATTAGGGGTTTGCGATTGGAAACCAACCTTCGCAATTGCCAAGTCTTCCATTTACTGGTCCCTTAACTGAGGCGTGAATCTAGACTTACAAGCAGATTCTTCGAGTCTCCAGGAGACAAGAGATTTTACTATGTTCCCTCTCGCACCTAGTACAGGCTCGTCTTTTGTCTGCTAATGGTTATTGCCCAGTGGCACGGGGTAGCGGTCCCTTTTGAAGGCCATCTACAATACATTGCATTATGATTCTTTTAAAGTGCTATTTGTAACACTTGGCAAGTTTTTTCCATTTTATGTGCCGATAAATGAAGAATAGGGTAAATAGTACATCCCTTTTATCGCAATCAATCCACCGCAAAATGTCGTGTATAATATATCACATACTATGAATGGACAGAAAATAACGTAAGGCTTACATTGTAACGGTTATCGTAATGTAACGGTTACAGGAGTAACGGAGAGAGTTAACCAGTAACGGTTACAAATGTAAGATAACAAAATAACCGTTATCCGATTTTTTTTTGGTAGTGTTTAACGCCCGCTTTAACTACTTAGGGCACAGCAGGCACTGATGATACATGAGTCATGATGGAGCACGGTGGAATGCGATGGCGGGGGAAACCGGAGTACCCACCCCAGCGCCGCTTTGTCCACCACAAATCTCACATGCAGTCGCTTGGGATCGAACCCCGGCCGTATAGGTGAGAGGCACGTTATCCGATAACGATTACCAAAGTGACGAAGAGAATAACTAGATAGCTTCTTAACCATTACCGATACCGAGTCTGCAGCTAACGAGATAGACAGATTCCGGTGAAAAACTGAAATCACGTGATTATTCTAGTCTAGTCACGCATTGCCCGATGAAATAAAGTTACAGTCGTCTAATACATTTATATTCTACACAGATAATTAAATTCGTATTAAAGATACAGTTAAATCATGAACCCATTCAATGCTAGCCATGTACAATTGCCAAGACTACGTAACGCGGATGCTGATTCGCGCCGCAACCTATCTCTTTTGGGTGACATCATCACTGTATATGTATTAGTATTGCTTATCTGGAACTACATAGTCAATCCTGTTTCGCAGTACTTTTCTTCCTCACGTGGTCGTGAGTGATATTGTCCATCTAGTATATCTGCTTTGATACACATGAACTGAGATTATCTGTAGTAGTTTTTTTTTTTCTGGGCGTTAATGTTTCTCTTCTCTAGCATCACCCCCTTTCAAAATGGCATTAACTCGTATACACTCCGTCACGACTCCTATCTCAGAGTTTACATATATTAAATAAGATCACCTTTTAGCAGCAATAAAACAACGAATTTATTTATAATCACACTTACACTTCGAAGCTAATGGTTTTCTAAGAAACTACAACACAAATTATTATCAATCGTGGCGACGCGATTACATTATCACTCGCTAACTACTAATCTCTCTCTCTCTTTCTTCATCATGACTCATGATGCTATCACAGTCATGGGGCATCAACAATGCTTTTTCTCTACGTACATTTTAAATTACCGTTTAACTTTCCGTTACATATTTAACATTTATAAATACATTAAAGCGTGATTATTTAACATTACTCGCATTTACAAAATATTTTTTTTCTCATAAATTTGCAGTATATTATTGCAGAAATACTTCTACACTCATAAAAACATGCATGTAATAGCATTTATGGCGGCATTTCTCTAGCTTTGCGCGCCTTTTTCTTTGTATCTTTTAACACACTTATTCTATTAAACAAATCTGATGTGCTACACTCACATGACTTTCTCTAGCTATTCTACAAACAAACTTCTTACAAAAGATTCTTCTTCTTTCTATACCATGCTAATCGAGATAAACGTTAGCAGAATGTTAAGTATAAGGAAACTAAAGGAACGCGCTATTCTGATAGTCAAATGTTTTAATGTTTTAAAAGCTATCGATATGTGATTGTCGTTGCAAATCGCTTCTTTGCTTGGCCAGGAGTAGAACAACAAAAAGCAAAACAAAACAAAAACAAAAAAACAGACACTTCGTGTCTAAGAAAAGTATAAATACTTTACAATTAAAACCAATAACAAGGAATGTCTCGAAAGCGGTTACCTCCATAACAAAAACGTAAAGGACATAAAGTGTTTGTTGACGAGATCTATATTTTTGTGCAGTTTTTGTCTATCTCTTACGGTTTAGCAGTTAAGCAAACTTTTGCAAAATGATCCAGAATAAATAGGTCTTCAGAGGCTATTCTCAGAAAATTCAAGATATACATTTTATTTGGAATGTAAATATCTTTAATTTACGGGATTTTAATCAAAATCGTTAGAGCCATTTTTTGATAAAATCAAAATTGTCTAAAATGTTCCACACACACACACACACACACACACACACACACACACACACACACACACACACACGTACACACGGATATTTTTCTAAAAATGTTTTTTTCGGACTGAGGGGACCCCAAAACATATATTTCCGATGAAATCTCGACATCGAATTTACGGGTGGAATACAATACCTTCTCTATCCACTATTTACGTTGTACATGCGTGTTAGAGAAACTAAAAAAAATAGTCTGGCTATTGTCATTTTAAATCGGATACACCTCAGCACAGACCACGACTTTCAGCACCATTCACCTAACACAGATACTGCGTACTTGGGAGTTGGTTGTCCCTGCCGTAAAAATCTGAGCAACGATTTGGTTTCCTCTTCCTCTTTAATACCTACAACAATATGTGAAACTGATAGTAAATGTGAGCAACAGCAATGACCCATGCCTACTTGATCACCAAAGACGCCCAACTTCAGTGTACAACTTGCAATACTCCACTGACTGTGTCTCACATACGTTCAGAATGCCGCCTTTATAATCCCCGGAGGAAAAAGTACAAAATCACTGGTGTAAATAATGAAACCATGTATAAAAATGTTGTTATGTTCCTAAAAGCTATCAATATCTACAGTTTAATCTAAAATTTCAATAAACATTAACACAGCTTTTATTTGCTTTCGTTCATAAAAATGTTAGTAATATATTATAGATCATTAAAATTAAATATATCTGTACAGTTTAATATTACTCTATATTAACTTCATAAGAAGTAATTTTGTATTCATTGTTACCTGTTAATTAGCACAATTTGTATTATATTCCAATGTATGTTTATAACCATCCTGTAATAATTATTGTTCTCACAATGTATCAGTGTTTCAGTCGCGATAAGACTCTTACGAGTCAAAGCGACTATAAATAAATATTAATAAAAAAAATATGTGAAACTATTGTTTCGATTAACATAAAGTAGATGCAAATTAAACGTAAGACAATAGTAAACATTATATCTAATACTTGCAATAATCTTGGAGGGTACAAGAGTGGTAGAGCTAACAAAGCGAGTCTATTACTTGGGAACTAATGCACTAGAGGAAAGAAGACCAAATTAACCAGGCTGCGGATTAAAATGCTATACACCCTATGTTCACATTCAAGTGAGTATTTCCTTGCAGGAAAGAAAGTAAGAAAGCTATACTGCGAATGTAGATCAAGTCCTGCATTCTGCTCCACGAAGCAAGATAGCGTTTAGCAAGCAATAAACTCTCAAAGGAGAGCATAGGTTAGGGCTTGGGGCGTTACTTTCCTGTTCTGTAATTTGCATTCCCTCACAGTGCTCCTTGGAGATTAACAACCGGCCGGATGAACAAACGCTCTCTGGGAGTAAAAGCTTGCTATCTTACAGTCACTAACTACTTCCTTCATTTATACATTATTGAACAACCTTAGTTCCAAGATGTATACTCACATGACTTTCTGTGCCTTACCATTTGACATGTATAGATTAAATATTACACTATGCATATAAAAACTCTGATGTGTTCCATTCACATGACCTTCTCCAAATCTCTTAAAAAATGATTGTTAAAACTTAAATACTTTATGCTTAGGCTAAAGCGACAGTCAAATCTTTTAAAAAGCTGGTTGCTATATGGTTGAAATCTGTTTCTTTGCATTGCCAGGAGTTGACAAATTCCCGCATGAGAAAACATTTTAAAACTGAAACCAATAACGAGGAATATCTGTGAAATTGTCAACTCCACGAAAAAAAAAAAAAAAAAATGAAGTATATGACGTAAATTGTGTGTTTTAACGAGATCTAATCTACATTTATTTTTGGTAATAAGTAATTCTACTTCTTACGGTTTACCAGTTATGCAAAATTCAGCAAAATTAATCGAATAAAGAGGTCTTCACACACACGGCTTCTGTGATAAAAACATTAAATGAGTATAATTGACTTAATCTGCTAAACTATGAAGCCAGGACTTAAAGTACTTACGACATTGTAAGTCACCATTGGGGTATGTCATCTCAACATAATTTGCCATACTAGCTCAGTTATAGAGCAACTAGAGACCGCGAATCCGTGGCTCAAATCCCTACTATGGCATTGCATTTTTCAGTCTGACTCTACTTATCCAACTCCTGTCCTATACATACACGGCTTGTGTGAAAAAACAATTAAATTAACATTAATTGACCTAATAATTATGAATGAATAAGTGTGTTTATTGACATAACAGTATCATACATTGAGCTTCATCAATCGCACGGGTCCACAGACCGTACGTGTTTTTGCAATACACAAAATGATAAGCAATATTAAAAACAACAGCAACAACAACAACAAAGAATTAAAAGAATAAATCCAAAAATAAAAAGACAAAGATATTCAAATACAGACATTTAAATTTACAACACAGATTACACCTTATTTAGATGCATTAATGTAACCTATTGAAATAGAAAAATACATTTAAGAGAAATATATACACATAATATATACACAATATATAACACAACAATGACATAAATATGACATAAGTATGAATAAAATATATGTATGTAAAACATTATAATCAATTTTAGCCCCGCCCTCCTCTTCTCTATTGTCAGCCTTCTCAGATCTCAGCTGTCTTGCCCTAAGTATAAATTTACCTAGCCCGTCCGTGTCTTCCGTGCCTGCCAGTAGAGTCCAACATGCTTCTAGCCCTACATTCGCGGTGGTAAAGGATCGCGGTAAATATTTTCCCTCCATTCCTTCGTACCCCTACATCTTGCCAAGATATGAGTCCGCACTCTTCCTCCTCGCAAATGGGGCAGATTCTCATTTCATTCTCGTCAGCAATTTTTATGCTCCGCCATGCTCCTAGTCTAATCCACGCAAGCCCCTCTCTAATGCGTTTGGTAGGGCACTGTTTTGATGTATGGTTCCATACCCCACTCCGATTTTAGCCCAGACTGTACTTCCAATGAAAACTTCTCCGTGCATTGCGCAATTATTTGCTGTATAATTAGCTAAACCGGACTTAAAGTACAGACATTGTAAGTCGCCATGAGGTTATATCATCTCAAAATAATTTGAGATGATCTTGTGGTTTACTGGTAAACATGCCAGTCAATTGAAAAATGTAATGCCGTGCAGACAAGTTGTCTTTATAGCTTAGTGGTTCGAGCAACTGGGAGGTTCGCAATTCAAATCCTGGCTATTGCTTTGAACTTTTCAGTCTAATTCTATCTATTCAACTCCTGTCGTACTCACGGCTTGTGTGAAAAAAACAACACTAAATTAGACTAATTAACCTAATAGTTGGCTAAACTATAAAGTACAGGACATACGAGATTGTAAGTCGCCATTGGTCATTCGTGACTATGCTTATGATAAAGAGTTGCGCTAATATTCCAATATTCTAGTTAAGTTGGCAGCTGCAGCCTGTATTAGGATCCTTGACATGTGAAGAAGACAACTCCAAAATAATGTCAAGGCGCTCATAAAATTGTTTTTCCGCCAGTTTCACCTTCGCTGCGACAGATCAATTAAAACAACAGCCCAAGGCAATTCCTAGTGAACCCGTTCTTGACATCAATGAGATCACTCTCTCTTCCAGGATAGTGAAGCATTCCTTCAAATGATCACGTTATGTGGAACAGTTTTTGTTTGTACATACCTACCTTTACTTTTGTTGGAGGAACAGGTTAGGAAGTGAGATGAAAGTGACCCACAGACTGCCGTGCCTAACTCAAATAATTACCAAAATCGGATATCCTGTTTCTAGATTCAACTTTCATCCAAGAGGAAGAGCTAGCATAATGTACCAGAGGTGCCACGGAGAACAATCTTGCCATCTTATACAGTGTTAAAACAATATATCTGAAAAAATCTGGTGTGTTTCTCTAGCTGTTCTACAAACTTCTTACAAAAGATAATTCTTATTTCCACATCATGCTAATCGAGATAAACATTAGCAGAATGTTCTTATTACTTAACTCTTTATAAGTAGAAGGGAACTAAAGGAATACGTAAAGTAGGCTAAAGAGATAGTCAACTATTTTAAAAGCTGTCGTTATGCGATTGTGATTGCAATTCGCTGTTTTGCTTGGTGAGGAATAGAACAAAAGGAAAACGGACACTTCCTGTCTGAGAAAAGTAAAAGCACTTTACAATTGAAACCAATAACAAGCAATATCTCCATAACAAAAATGTAAAGGATAAAAATTGTGTGTTTTGTTCTACATTTTTTGTGCAGTAAGGTTTTTATCTATCTCTTACAGTTTAGCAGTTATGCAAAATTCGGCAAAATTCATCCAGAATAAAGAGGTCTTCAGAGGCTATTCCCAGAAAATTCAAGATATATATTTTATTTGGGATATATATATATATATATATTTAATATACGGTATTTTTATCAAAGTCGTTAGAGCCATTTTTGAAAAAAAATCAACATTTTCGAAAATGTTTCCATGTAAAGGGAGTTTATGGTGAGAGGATTTTTTTGAAAATCGTTGTGTCGCATCCTTGAAAGATACTAAACTTAAATACTAAGTTTGGTATATAACTGTCTTTACGTGTTTGATTATGCTGTCCAGACACACACGCGCGGACCTTTTTCTAAAAAGGCTTTTAACGGACTCAGAGGACCTCAAAACATATATTTTGTTAAATCTCCAATCTCCATCTCTCTAAATGGAATTCAAGGCCGTGACTCGAGTATTTTCAAGAACATCCCCCACCCCAACTACCCTTTACAGGAACAATTTTTGAAAATTATGATTTTCTCAAAAATGGCTAAGGATTTTGATTAAAATAGATCATGTTTAAGATATTTTAAACAAACCAAAGGTATATCTTGAATTTTTTGGGAATAGCCTTTGAAGACCTCTTCATTCTGGATGACTTTTGTATATCTGGCAAACCGTAAGAGACATATAATAACTTACTGGACAAAAAACGTAGATCTCACTAAAACACACAATTTATGTTATATTACTTTTTTCTATTTGGAGTGAAACGTTTTCGAGATATTCCAGATTATGGTTTCAATTTTAGCCACTTAAACTTTTCTCAAACGGGAAGACATTGATATAGCATGATGTACATAACAGATTAATTTTTTGAATAAAATGTATGTTTGCCAAACAGCAAGAGGACATCATGTGAATGGAACACATTAGATTTTTTTCCCTTCTACGTACAAAGAACCAAACGATAAGGACAATTTCCACTAATGTTTATCTCAATTATCATGAAATAGATACAAGAATTAGCTTTTTAACAATAATTTGTTACAAAGATGTAGAGAAAGTCATGCGAATGGAACACATCAGATTTTTCCCCCAGTGGTGGGTGCCTCCAAAAAAAAAAAAACACTGAAGAATAAAAATTGCACATTTATGAAAGTTATTTTGTTTAATAATGGTTAAACATCAATATAATTAGATATTACTGAATCATGATTTGTGAATAATTTTGTTTCTTGTCAAGTTTGGGCCGATGTAATAGAAAATCGAGACACAAGTGATTTTATTTTCCAGCTACATAATTTTATGTAAAAAATCTCAGCCGGATTGTAATATTGTGAGGGCACCTTGTGAGTCACGCCTTTTCTTTCTTTGTTACTCTCTTTCTGTCTCAAGGCAACAGTTTGTTTTCTTTTCTTTCTTTGTTTTTTGTTTTAGTTTTGTAGTCCTTTAACCTGGTGGGTGGTATCGCACGATGAACGAAATCGGTGAAGTGGTGCTCAGATGAGCTCGGGATGAATGAAGCGTAAGTTACGCGGCATTCATATTCTTAGGTAAAGGGGGAAAAACGAAAATAAAAACTTATCCAAGTAACTCACCGGAACCGAGATTCCAACTCGGAATCTCTTAAATATGAGGCAAATACACTTCCCACCAATAGTATTTGCGCGATCAAAATGTTTCTTTATTGCTTTCTGTGCCACCTAAGTATATTAGTAATAAATATGACTGCATTCACCCAAAATTCACATAGAGGATTCACCGGAAACCATATTTTGCTAAAAACATTTTAGAGGAAGCAACATTAGCCATAAGTATTTTAAAAGAGGTCGTCTCCTTAGCGCGGTGGTAGCGCAGCTGCCTACCAAGCGGGAGACATGGGTTCGATCCCCAGTACCGGCGTGGGGATTTTTCCCCCGCTGGGAGACCTGGACCGGGGTGCACTCAGCCTCGTGAGGTCCCTGGGGGGCCAATTGAGGAGCTACTTGATGGAGAAGTAGCGGCTCCAGGTCGTGAGGACCGCATTAGCCGGCCGGGAGGGGCTCGAGGCGCTGACCACGTCTCACCCTCCAATACTGCACCCCATCCATGACGTCTGTAGTGGACCGAGATGGGGGACGCAGCGGCCGGGCGGTAGGCCAAGGCTCCCCGTGAGCTGTCGTGCCATGGAGTTATATTTTAAAAGAACTTAAAATTCTTACTTTGTCCTATTTAAGTAAATTATAATATTATAAATTCATAAATACATGTAAAGTACGAAGATACATGTAAAGTAAGCACATAAAATTTTCCCCACACTTAATTTTTGAAAATTACATTCCTGCCCATAATATTTTTAAGCTCGGTTTCTGCAGTGATTAATCCATAATGTTACATTGTTATACAAATGAAATGTTACACGTTTAGCGGGAGTCAAATTGCTGATGAGTAAGTTATTTAGCCATAATTGAAGCAATTTGAATAATAATAAATGCATAAAGGTAAAATAATAACAGAATATGAAAGTAAGAGAAAATAATTTAATGAAAGGCGGAAAAAACCCAAGTGAGAACAAATCTAAACCCAGAAAGAGAAGTCATACCCCGTTGCACACAAACATAACTTTGTGGGAGATTAAGAAGACCTAGCTATTATTTAAAATATTACAATAGGTACGTGCGCGCATACAAGAGACAGCAACAGATAACAATGAACCAGGAATGCGGCTCTTAAAAGGGTTTTACCTGATGCACATAATACGAAACAGTCGGGAATGACTTACGAAATAAAAGAGAAAAGAAATATTAATAAACGGTAAATAAACTTATAATACCCACGTCACGCCAGAGAAATATGAAATATAGAGATGTACACTCAAAGACATTAAAAATACGCCTGGAAATACTTATCGTCAGAAGGATAAAAAGTTGGTTGCTATATAAAGTATTGATATAGCGTTCTCTTTGTTTGATCTTAAGAAGTAAAAGTAAATAACTATTTTCCATTTAAGAAGTATTAATATTTTAAAATTGAAAATTGATATTCCAAGAAATATCTCGAAAACATAACTCCACACACAACAACAACAACAAAAGTATTTCACTTAAATTATGTGTTTTAATACATTTTTGGTGTAATATGAATTCTTCCATTTCTTAGGGTTTATTAGTAATGCCAAAGTCATCCAGAATGAAGCTATTCCCAGAAAATTCAAGGTATGCATATAATTGGTCTTGAGAATATCTTGAACATATAGTAGTTTAATCAAAATCTTTAGAGCAATTTTTGAGAAAGTAAAACATTTCGAAAAATGTTCCAAATAAAGTATAGTTTGAAGTGGGGGAATTTTTTGAAAATATACATATTGCATTCGTTTAAGATGATGAACTTAAACATAAACTTTGGTATTTAATAGACTTTTGTTTTTGAGTTATGATGTTCACAGTAAAACACACACACACATACACACAGACGGATCTTTTTCTAAAAGTTCTTTTTTTTAAATTGGGGCTTTCAAAACTTGTGTTTACGGTGAAATCTGGGTTTCGAATTTTTGGGTGCAATACAATACCTTCTCTACTTACTATGTGGCTGAAAAAGTAAAAATGGTCAGTTAAAAGCAAATGAAAACTCGGTGTGTAAAATCGACTTTTCAGTTAGTGATCGATATGATCATCGATATATATATTCTCGATGTATTTTGAATAACAATCTTGTATGATGAACTGCTTGCTGTTCTCCTTTCTGTTTTAGTTACTGTTCTCTGGTTGTTAACGAGCCTTATTTTCGATTCATTATTTCATCTGTCCTTAGAAAATGATTTCGTCTGTAATAAAATTATTTATCTATCTTCTTGTTCTACATACAGAGAACGAAAGTAGAAAGGTTAGCACCTTACTCCCAAAGATCCAAGCGATAATACGAACATCTGGTGTCCAGAGAAAGCAATACAAGCATTAGCCGTCCTGACCTGGGAATGTGTTCGTTTTGAGGACAGGTGACTCCTACATAGCGGAGGCTGATTTTCACTTGTTCCTATGAACAGGTTCCTCATGACGCACCTTAGTCATTTCTCTTTATCACCGTGTAATTTGACCCTGTCTTTAGGAATGTAGGGAAAGTACTTGCGCACCCAACAATAAAAACCGTGTTTTCAATACCGTCATTAACAAATGTTTATCACCGCCGAAAGCTTAAAAAATCACTATACAATAAAAATGAATCTGATGTGTTCCATTCATATGACTTTCTCTACATCTCTGTAACAAATTATTGTTAAAAGCTTATTCTTGTATCTACTTCATACTAATCGAGATAAACACTAGCAGAAATTGTCCTTATTACTTCATCCCTTGTAAGTAGGAGGGAGAAACATGATGTCCTCTAACTGTTCGGTAAACAAGCATCTTATTAAAAACATTAATCTGTTATCTACATCATGCTAATTAAGATAAACATAAGCGGAATTAGTCTTATTACAAGCTCCCTTGTAAGTAAAAGGGAAATAAGAAAATTCTCAGGCTAAAGCGACAGTCTCATCCTTTGAAAGCCGATCGTTATGTGAAACAATTGAAATTCCATCTTTTTGCTAGTCAGGAGTAAACAAACAAGAAACGAGAAGAAGTCTTCCCGTTCGAGAAAAAAGTGCCTTAAAATTGAAACCAATAATCCGGAATATCTAGAAAACGGTTAACTCTACAAAAAAATATATATATTGACACCAATTGTGTGTGTGTGTGTGTGGCTACGCCGTGGCCGAGTGGTCAGATTATTCGCCTCTCGCCTGGGTTCGATCCCAAGTGACCGAATGTGAGATTTGTGGCGGACAAAGCGGCGCAAGAGCGGGTTTTCTCCGGGTTTTCCGGTTTCCCCCGCCATCTCATTCCACCGGGGCTCCATCTTCATGTATCATCAGTGTCATCGCCTGCGGTGCCATTGCAGTAAAAGCGGGCGTTAAACACTACAAAAAAAATTGTGTTTTAATGGGATATGCATTTTTGTGTGGTAAGTTTTTGTATATATTTTACGGTTTGCCAGTTATATAAAAGTCATCCAGAAGAAATAGGCCTTTAGAAGCTATTCCCAGACAATCTAAGATATACATTTCATTTGTCACAAAAATATCTTAAACATAAGCTATTTTAATCAAAATCGTTAGAGCCATTTTTGAGAAAAATAAAAATTTCGAATAATATTCCATGTAAAGGGTAGTTGGGGGGGGGGAGTTTCTTGAAAATCTTCGTTTCGTATCCTTGGAAGATACTAATTTAAATACCAAGTTTGGTATTTAACGGAATTTTCGTTTTTGAACTATACTGCTCCCCCCCAAACATGGACATTTTTTAAACAATTTTTTTTGTATTCAGGGGGTCCTAAAACATGCATTTCCAGTGAAATCTCGGTATCGAATTTTTGGGCACAACACAATACCTTCTCTGTGCACTATGTACATAATGTAGAGAAACTATAAAAAATGTATATGACGTAAATGGTGTAATGCATGACATGATAGCATACATGTAAGAAATTATATTTATGCAATCGGTAAACTAATTGACCTTGCACACATCTATTATATTTTACGGATTGCTATTAACAAAATATGTATATATCTGGCTAACAAGAAAACAGCTGAAGAACTAAGCAGCAACCATTCCACCATGGAACGTACGTCTACCCCTCCGCCCACTCATTTACCAAAAATAAACTTATTAACTACCTATTTGTTTAAATGTGTTACGTAATAATGTATAAATGCGTCCAAAAAACGCACGGTTATTGCAAAATTGCAACCTAGGCTATACGTTGCAAGGATAAACCACGGGCAAAGCCAGGTATTTCATACTACTCGCACACTTTTTCTTGAGCCCTGAACTGCTAGTGCTACGAACGTCCATGTCAAGGAGTCACGTGTTTTACCGAAAGAGCAACTGAGCATCGTTGCCTATGCTCCAGTGTTAAATACCACCTGCATTGAACTGTATCGCGAAACCTTTTTTCATTTTAATTTTTACTTTTATCTAGCACGTAGCACCCAAAATTTGATGCCGAGATTTCACCAGAAATACATTTTTAGAGGACTCCTGAACCCAAGAAAGCATTTTTAGAAAAAGGTCCTGGTGTGTGTGTGTGTGTGTGTGTCTCTATGAACAGCATAACTTAAAAACAAAAACTCAATTAAATACCAAAATTATATAAGTTTAGTACCTTCCAAGGATGCGACAGTAAATCCTAATCTTTATAAAAGTATTAATAAATACTAACGCTTGGAGGAAATTACTCTTCACTACTCTTTTAGAAATTTTCAACTTTCTAAAAAATGTCTGTAGCGATTTTAATTAAAATGCCGATATTAAAGATGGCAACTAAAATACATATCCTGAATTTCTTGGGAATAGCCCGTGAATCCCTCTTTATTCTGAATGATTTTTGCATAACTGGCAAACCGTACAAAATAGTCAAAGGTTTACTTCGTAAAATTATAGATCTCGTTAAAATACACAATTTGTCACATACAGTGCTATTTCAGAGATATTTCCTAGTATTGGTTTCAATTTTGCAATATTTATACGTTTCTCAAACGGGAAATTGCCATTAGTTTCATATATCTCTTGTTTTACTCCTGGTAATGTAAAGAGAATCTAATTTCAATTGTATCTTTACCTTTTCCCCTCTACTTACAAGGAAACCAGTAATACAGCTGTTTCTGCTAATGTTTATCTCGATTAGCATGATAGTAGACATAAGAGTACTCTTTTGCAAGAATAGACAGATAGACAAAGTCATGTGAATGGAACACATCAGACTTTAAACTTCCCAATGGACGAAGTAGATCCAGAATAATCAACATTGACACTGCGCTTAAAGAGCGGTTTAAATTGTTGTCAGTTAAGTGAACACAAAGCATAATGAATAATTTGTTAAATATGCGGAACATAACCTCAAGGTGGCCTTTTAATTCAGCCTTTTAATAACAAATGCGGTTGGACTTCTGTGATATAATTTAAGGGAGAATTGCATAAAATACACAAAAAGCTGTGTTTTCGTCGACAGCAGCAATACTACCCAAGAGTTCAAGGAAAAGTGTGCGAGTACTATCATTTGGCACAGATGAAGTTCATGGCCATTATCACATTTCCACCCTCCCCACTGGAAGTGAAACTTGACCTTTCAAGTGATACAAACGCATTAAACGAAAGAGAACGCTCGCTCATGTATGTACTAGTGCCTCATATAAAACTTGTTTTGTAAGGTTCTAGTTGGTCCAGTCGTGAGATGAAGTCCATCTCAAGGGGCGATTATACGCATGCGTGGGTCGTCAGCTAGAGAGCCAAGTATTTTAACCGAAACGTTTCTGAAGAGCATCCAACAAAGATTCACGTCTCCCTATATCAGTGTTGTCAACTAGTACGATCCGGATGGAAATGTACATAATTTAAGTGTGAATACGATGTACGATCTTAACATATACGTTACCTATACGATAATTATAGCCCTAGAGAGTAATAATATAATGTGATTTAATTGTTTCTTCCACAACAACCGCGTGTAGGACAGAAGTTGGAGAGGTAGAGTCAGACTGAAAAATTCAATGTCATAGCCGGAATTTGAGCCACGGATCTCCTGGTTTCCGTGCAGTTGCTTTGGCCACAAGGAGATCTCAAATTATTTTGAGATATACTTCAATGGCGACTTACAAACTCCGTAACTACGTACTGAAGTCCCGGGCTGTATAATTAACCAACTATTATCGTGAATTAATTGTACGAGAGGCGCTCTATAAGTCCGTAGAAGAAGATAGAAAACAAATTATTTTTGGTAGTTTTTTTTTTTCAACACAATCTCCTTTTAGCGTGATACACTTTTCCCAGCGTTTCTCCAACTGTTTTAAGCCTTCCAAAAGGTATGGCTTCGGAAGGTCCTTAAATTAAGCATCTGTTTGGGAAATGACCTATTCGCTAGATGTGAATGTTTTCCGCCGAGCCATTTTTTCAAGTTTGGAAAAAAAAAGAAGAAGAAGAAGAAAAAGAAAGTCACTGGGGACCAAATCTGTTGAATACAGTAGATATTGTGGTAATTCGAACCTTAATTCTACAATTTTTGCCATCAAAACTGCAAAGGTGTATTTTCTTGATGGAAGATCATCTGATTCTTTGACAGATGAGGGCGTTCAATTATTGATTTCTCCGTTCAACCGGTGCAATAACAATGCATAATGCTCTCCATCTATCGTTCTTCCTTTCTGCAAGTAATCAATGTAGATGATTCCGCGTGCATCCCAAAAAGCTGAGGCCATCACCTTGTCTGCAGATTTCACCACCTATGCCTTCCTTGGAGTCGTTCGCCTTTAAATACTCACTGTTTACTGTTTCAACTGTACCTTTGTCTCTAGAGTGTAGTAGTGTATCCATGTTTCATCCACAGTGGGGATTGCGACGGAAAAATGCCAATTCAGCTTCCGAATCTATCACACTTTGCGTTTATTCTCCCCCACTTTGCCGCACCCATCAGGCGGAGACCCTTGCCAGGCCTAGTTTTTGCTACAAAATTGAGAACCCGGGCCTTGTGATATGCCTGTGGCCTCTACTATTTCACGAATTTTGATTCGTCAATCATTCAAAACCATATCCTGGATTTTATCAATAAATTCGGAGGAAGTCACTTCTACTGGACTTTCGGAATGATGTTCGTAACTTGTTGAAGTACGGCCGTGTTTAAATTCATTTATCCAATTGTAAATTGTTGCAAACGCATGAGCAGATGTAACATGAACTTCATCCAACTCGTCTTTCATATTTTTCGGCGTTAAGTCATTTAAATAGAAGTGTTTAATCACAACACGAAACTCGTTTTCTTCCATATTTCTAAAGAAGCACAAGATTATTGATTCAATCGTCTATTGCAACAAAACCACGTGATGGATATAGCTGAAACTTTAAGTGCCATCTAGTAAGAGACGACGGTTACTAAATACAACTTTTTTCGAAGCTATGAGTGTAATTTCTTGGATTTTCTAAGGACTTATTGAACCCCATATTAACTTAGTGTTCAGAGCAATGGACGGAAACCAGGCGATCCGTGGTTCTATTCCTGGCCATGGTATTGATTTTTTTCAGTTTGAATCTACCTTTCTAGTATTAATATACTTTGATAACAATCATCGGTATGCCTTCTTGGATTGTTTTTTTAAGCATAGTATTATTTGTAGTTGTTTTGTACAGATAAATGAGGTTATTTTTTATGTGGATAGCATTGCCTGATTTGCAACTGCTCGCGCAGCGTGTGGTTAGAAAATGCAAAACAGCATGGAGTGCACATTATTTACGTCATATAACTTATGTAGGTTTATTATGTGTAGTCTTCGTAGAACCCTTGTTATGTTAATTTATTACGTCTAATTTTGTAACATTGGGAAGAATAGTACTGGGCTTTTAGCAGCGTTTTATGTGACTTACGGTTTGAAACCCCGCCTTAAAACACATGAATTATTAGAAATATTGATGTTCAATATAAATAATGACATAGTTAATTGATAAAATGTATCGAGTGTGCGATTCAAATAACCAAAATACGATATTTTACATTCCATATAATATCCTTAGAAAGGAAATTGTTGGCAACACTAACCTATTTACGTGCGGAATAATGTCTAGTGCTTTGAGAAACGTTAGTGGATATTAGAATGAAATATTAAATTCTCTACCACGTGTATACATTATCTTTACGAAAGCTTGCTATATGGTACCTAAAATTCGATACTGTTTACATGACGACGAGAAATAACTGGGTAGTTACTTAACATAAATAAGAGTTTGAATTTGAAAATTCAGACAAATAATAACGAATTTCTTGGAAAGAGTTAATGTCATAAAGATTTTATTTGATATTAACTGTGCTCTAAGGAGACCTGCATTTGTTGTGCAGTAAGTTTTGGTTTACGCCTTAGAGTTTATCATTTACACAAAATTACAAAAATGCATTTGGAATGAAGAGAACTCTACAGGTTAATACCAGAAAAGTCAAGATATACGTCTTATTTATTATATAATTCGGTTAATAATTTTAATCAATACCGTTACAGCCATTTCTGATAAAATAGATTGTTCGGAAAAATCATCCATGTAAAAGGTACCTTTGGAAGAAGAAGGGGCAGAGTCATCATGTTCTGAAAAATACTGTACATAGCACAGTGCCAGAGGCCAAATACGCGCTTTGAGATCTTCTGAAAGAAAAACATCCATGCAGTTTTTGTGGTGTGTAGTTTAACTCCAAAACGAAGGGCTAAATTTATTAAGTCCCGCCTTTATTTGAAATGTGTTAAAATTTTTACTTTTTCTACACGTACTATGTACATAAGGTATAGAGAAGGTATTGTAATGCACCCAACATTCGAAACAGAGATTTCACCGGAAATATATATTTTGGGGCCCCTTGAATCCAAAAAAAGCATTTTAGGAAAAGGTCCATGTGTGCCTATCTGTATGTGTGTGCGTGTGTCTGTGGGCAGCATAGTTCAAAAACGAAGAGACGGTTAAATACCAAACTTGGTATTTAAGTTGAATATCTTCCAAGGATACGACACGAAGGTTTTCAAGAAAATTCACCCACACCCAACCACCCTTTACATGGAACATTTTTCGAAAATTTTGATTTTTTCAAAAGTGGCTCTAACGATTTTGATTTAAATACCTTATGTATAAGACATTTTATGACAAATGAAATGTATAATTTAAGTTTTCTGGGAATAGCCTCTGAAGGCCTCTTTGTATATGACTTTAATATAACTGGCAAATCGTAAAAATATACAAAAACTTACTACACAAAATTGTAGATATCGTTAAAACACACAATTTATGTCATATACTTTTTTTTTCGTAGAGTTAACCGTTTACAAGATATTCCGGATTATTGGTTTCAATTTTGAGTCACTTAAGCTTTTCTCGAACGGGAACGCATCTTTCTTCTCGTTTCTCGTTTGTTTGCTCCTGACAAGCAAAGAAATTGGAATTTCGATTGTTTCACATAGCGACCAGTTTTTTAAGGACGTGACTATCGCTTTAGCCTTGCATTTCTTATTTCCTTTTTACTCACAAGGAAGCTAGTAATACGGCTAATTCTGCTTATGTTTAAATTGATTAGCATGATGTAGTAGACAGATTAATGTTTTGAATAAAAGGCTTGTTTACCGAACAGCTAGAAAACATCATGTGAATGGAACACATAAGATATTTGCCCTTCTACTTTCAAGGAACCAAGTAATAAGGACAATTTCTGCTAATGTTTATCTCGATTATCATGAAGTAGATAGAAGAGTAGGCTTTTTAACAATAATTTGTCACAGAGATGTAGAGAAAGTCATGTGAATGAAACACATTAGATTGTTTTTTTTTTTCGTAGCTTTGTGTCCTTTAACCAGCTGGTCAATTCTGACGATGTATGAATTGGTGAAATGATCTCTGAGTCCATGGAGCTACGCGACATGTGTCTTCTCAGGATAAGGGAAAACCTCGAAAAAAACCTTATCCGGGTAACTCGCCCTAAGCGAGATTGGAACTCCCAACCTGTTGAATGTGAGGCAGACACGCTACCACCAAACTACCCAGGCGGGTCTGTTAACTCTTGTCACCCAAAGCTACCATTGACCTTTAGTGCCGGAGAAAGCAGATAATGTAGCCACTCCTCTCAAAAGCACGCGGAGTCTACAACATCGCCTCACATCATCAGGAAAATCTCAAGACAGATGATGTCTAAAGACTTGCCGGACTACTCTACCAGAGTATTTCACGCTCAAATTGGAACGAATGGGCTTGGTGAATCCATTATCAATAGTTGCAGGGAGGGAGTGCCATTTTCTGGTTTCTCTGCTTCAGGTCAAGAGTTTATTCATTGACTGGCTCCCTCTATGTTTACGCTACTGATAAGAGATACTACACTTTCCAGACTATTAATAACTCTTTGTCTTTCTCTACCAACGTCAAATCCACACACAATCGTTTCATTTTATATACATTAACGGCCTAAATTTTCGGGCATCTAGTGAATATTGTAGCATAAAAGGTGTAATCACAAAATAACGGGGATTTTTTAATTTCGCGGGCTTTATACAACCTATTTTCAAAATTTTGTTTTTATCTTGAAAGTACACATGTTTCTGGTGTATGTCTGCATTTTCAGCTGTTTCAAATATTTAGTTTATTGTTGACAGTTAAAGGGTTATACGTGTTTTCGAAAGCTCAGCGAATATGCATTAAATTTTGCTTGAAAAATGAAATAACGTTGGCTGTGGCTTTTGGCAAATCTACTATAAGACAAGGGGTTTCGAGTGTTATCGAATCAATTACTGACGACACATCAATTACTGACGACAATGTGGAAGCTGTAGAGAAATGGTTCAGCCATATGGTTATACGGTCAATAAGGAATACAACCTAGAAGTTATGCGCGTGTTTGTGTTCGTGTTTTTTTTTCTTTTTTTTTTGTGGCAAAAGCCAGAAACGTTGTGTTGCCTCAGCCACCTTTTTGCCGGACATGCCCGCCCCTGCGATTTCTTTCTATTCCCGAGGCTGAACAGAACATGATAGGACATTGTTTAGCCACTTGGTGAGCTAAAACAGAATCGCGTAAGTAGCGGAACACCATATGGAAAAGTGAGTTCCAGAGTTGCTTCCAAGATTGGAAAAAGTGCTGGCACAAGTGTATTATATCAGAGGGAGTTTATTTTGAAGGGCATAAAGTTGATGTAGATGCATAAATAAAGGTTGGTTAAGAAAAATAAAAATTCCCGTTATTTTTTTATTACACCTCGTATGGGGGTGGGGGTTAGTTAATATTAAGTGTATACAGCATATGGCTGGTTAGTTAGTAAAATTATTGTATTATTGAGAAGCCGATAATTACAGTTATAAACCATTGCGATAAATTAAAACGTTACACGCTAAGTTGGGCGGCCAATAGCAGGTCCGGTTTCAGTTCTATCCAGTACCGCGCATGTGCGTTAAGGCAGCTTGACGTTTTTGGATAGCGTATGCTAGGCCAGCTTGGAGGGACATTCTGTTATGGAACGCCAGGTGAAGGACGAGTTTTTGTTGTTGTTTTATATATATTCTTTTTTCGGAGGAGATTCCCTACTGAAGCCAGTGGACTAATGTACGTGAGACCCGAGGAGGATAGGTTGAGATGAGAGTAATTTCAAAGTGCGGCCAAAACCGGACATATGGGAAAAGCCATATTGGAGGGTCCCTAACATGTTTCAAGCTGTTCCCCGTCGCGGGGAGCGCTAGGAGCCCACGCCTTAGGTCTGACCAAACTCGTATAGGAGCTCCATTATCAACGGCCACCAGTATAGGATGTAGTTGCAATTGTTTAGTGATATTAATAAATATGTAGTTAAACAAGTAATATTTCGTAATGTTTCAGTAATCGTAGTATCAGTCTCCCTTTAGCATAACTATTTATAACCAGTAGGTACGCTTAACAAGCAAAGCAATTTGCCCGCCTGCATATATGTGTTATGTTAATAGTGAAATATATTCTGTTGTTTATTAGTTGTAGTTAGGGTCGCAAAAATATAAGTTCACTTTCTCTACACGTACTGCGTACATAGTATATAGAGAAGGTTGTGCATTCCATCCAAAAATTTTATACCAGATTTCACCGGAAATAGACGTTTTAGAGTCCCCGTAAGGCGGCATTAGCATAGGGGGTGCCGGGTTCGTATCCCGGGTGCAGGTTTAGGCTATTAAGGAATAGTGTGAAGATGTGAGTGCCCTAGCTCAGAATTTTGTTAACATGGAATCTCTTTTCAGGTGCGGTAAGACACAAGCAATTTTCTTCAAGTTCGAGATTATTATCGAACTCGTTTATTTATTTTGTTCGGCCTTTTCTGCCGTCGAACACACACGCATTCCTCCTAAATGTCTACTCTTAAGCTACGCTTTACTTAACCATGCCTATTATTACTTATTACTTTTGAACGACTTTTAGTGCAGTGATGTCGTCCGTATTCTGGCGCATTAAATTAACACTATTTGGAACAACAAAACAGAAAAGGTGGTATACAGTGTCGGATCCCCAACGAGACTCCGGAATTTTATTTAAAAAAATAATAAGAAGAAAAGAGCACAAAGGACGATATTTCACAACTTTTACCTTCATGGTATGAAGATGCAAAGGCTAAAATTTTATTTTTGTAATTTGAAATAAATGCACATGTTGCTATGAAAAATAAACAGGCATACACATTTCTCATTTATCGCTAAAAACATATCCTCGAAAAATTAAACATTTTTAAAAACTCGCCCAAAATAAGCATATACATCACTTCAAAATTATGTACAATGTATCTAAGTTTATGAAATGCTACTCAATGTGTTTATATAAATAAATACCAGTATAGCAAAGTGTACTAACGTCAAAGGCTGGCATTTGTAATCTTGAAGGTGTGATTTATGTTACTCCATTTATATCTGATAAAAGCTAATCTGTGTGCATACCACGCATGTCCTACCAGCTTTCTCCGTGCATAGAATCCTAATCACGAATGTATCTTGCTTTTTTTCTTTACTACTCTGCAATTTCTTTACACGAACTATGTACATAGTGTAAAGAGAAGTGTAAAGCGTAAAGTTTCGACGTCGAAACTTCGCCGGAAATATATATCTATAGGTTCCCTGAGTCCAAAAAAGCAATTTTAGAAAAAGGTCCCTGTGGGTATGTGTGTGAGCATATATCAAACACTGCAAGACCATTAAATACCAAACTTGGTATTTAAGTATAGAATTTTTAAAGGATGCAGCACAAAGATTTTGAAGAAAATCCCCTTACCCAAAACTGCCCTTTAGATGGAAAATATTTTGAAAATTTTATTTTTCTCAAAAATGGCTCTAACGAATTTTATTAAACTACCGTATGATAAAGATATCTACATCACAATAAAATGTATATCTTAAATTTTCTGGGAATAGCTTCCGAAGACCTGTTCAGTGTAGGTGAATTTAGCTGAATGTTGCACAGCTGGTAAACCATAAGAAATAGACAAAAACTTTATACACAGAAAATATAGCTCTTGTTAAAACATACGATTCATGTAATATACATTTTTGTTGTAGATTTGACCGTTTCCAAGATATTCCTTATTATTGGTTTCAGATTTAAACTGCGTAGTTTTTCACAAACGGGGTCAACTTTCGTTTTATCTCGTTTTTGTTTTATTGGTAATACAAAGTGAAACGAACTTCAGTGTTGTTCACATATCGACCAGCATTTCAAAGATTTGACTATCGCTTTAGTCTAGTGTATTTCCTTATAAAAGATATTACTATCGCTTTAGCTTAGTGTATATTTCTCCTCTGCTTAGAAGGAAGCAAGTATTAAATCTCGATTAGCATGAGGTAATTAAAAGTATAATCTTTTGTAAGAAAAGTTTTTTAATTCAATGACTTTTTGATTTATTGTTAAAACAAAACCATTTGCAGACTGCCTCCATGGTCGAGTGGCCAGTGAGCTTCTCCCCCGTGGGACCCGGGTTCGATTCCCGGCAAGGGCGTGGAATTTTTCTTTGACAAAAATTTTTCCCTATCTCCCACAGAGTCTGGAGGTATGAACGTGAGAGTGAATGAGCGTGTGTTTAATGATGTAAAAATTATTAATATAGCGCCCTAAAACCTACCGTAATATGATTATTTCACAAGTCAAAGTCCCCGATATTTTTGTCAGTGTTTAATGCCCGCTTTTACTATTTGTGTCACCACAGGCGATGACAATGGTGATACATGGAATGAAGATGGAGTACCGGTGGAATGCGTAGGCGGGGGAAACCGGAGAACCCGGAGAAAACCAGCCTCTGCGCCGCTCTGTCTACCACAAACCTCACATGCGGTCGCTTGGGATCGAACCCGAGCTGTCTAGGTGAAAAGCGATTGGTCTAACCACTGGGCCCGGCGCGGCCCCCTCCCCCCCCCCCCGATATGACCCTTGAAGTTAAAGGGGGCAATACAAATGAAACAAAAAACATCAACAAAAAAGCACTTGCCTATAATCTAAGTTTATGAAATGCTACTCAATGTGTTTATATAAATAAATACCAGTATAGCAAAGTGTACTAACGTCAAAGGCTGGCATTTGTAATCTTGAAGGTGTGATTTATGTTACTCCATTTATATCTGATAAAAGCTAATCTGTGTGCATACCACGCATGTCCTACCAGCTTTCTCCGTGCATAGAATCCTAATCACGAATGTATCTTGCTTGTTTTCTTTACTACTCTGCAATTATCCCTTCATACGCCGTGTGCCACCGTAAACACAGGCCTGGAATTTCAGGTTCAGCTTTTTTTCTTTCCGGTCATGGTTGTAAAAAAAAAAAAAGAGGTTGAAAGAGAAAATCAAACAAAGCAAATCAAACACGTATTTAATTAAAGATAGGAGGAGAAAATACCGCAAGAAATGGACAAATAAGTAAAGAAACGAGTTTTAAAGCAAGTAGGGAAAAATACAAACCATTAAATTAATCAGAAATGTCCATACTACTACAAGGGCAAAACATTTTCCTTGGGCTATTGGCAGTAAAATTAAATGCTTTCCTTTCGCAGCCAATTGCCTGCAGTAGATTTAATAAATATCTATTCCATCCAAAATTCTACACACATCCCCCTTCCCAAAACAAACATTTTGTGCTCACTTGAATGTCTCCTCCAGAAAATAATTTTTAGACAAATATGTCCATATGTATGTGTGTATGGTAATGTATCTGTGAACTCAAAAAGGAAGCAATATTTAAGATTACAGAATGTTCTGTAATGGCTTATATCTATAAATGTGTAAATTTAATAAAACTTTGTAGATTTGCTCAAAAATTTCCATAAATATCATATCCAAAAAATGATAATTGAATCCCATTTGAAATTTCTCATATAACGAAAATTTTATAATTTAAATACTTAACAGTTTTATATTAAATATTAAGTTTTGAATATTAAAATGTTTCCTGAAAAAATAATAAGCTATTGTAACAATTTAAGTTTGCTAAAAAAAAAGCATGCATTAGATTATTAAAACTCTTAATCCTAACATCTTCAGAGTACGCGCACTGAAAATTTGAATTAAAAAATAGCATCATGTGAAACATTTTAAAGTGGTAAAACAGAAAAGAAAGAAAACATGATTACGAGAAAACAAACTTTTAAAATTGTACGTGGTATTTCTACAACATATGCACGATTATTTAAAATTGAGTTTGGACGTTTAAATTTACAAAACTACAATTGTATCCTCTGTTTCTTTCCCCCCCCCCGTCATTAGCGCGCAGGTTATGGTAGAACAGCATACCTCGAAAAAGAAAAGTAGAAAGAACACCAAACGTCACATTTAGGTCTGTAGCTTCGTAGTCATGCGCCACTCGGAAGAAATATCCTACAGTGGTGCCCAACCTACAGCGGCAGAGAGGAGGGCAGATTTAACTCCACTCATTTGTTTGGTCGCGGCAGACAAAACCTCTGTCTAAGACGTCGCCTTCTATCAGTGGCGGGGGCCTCAGCAACATTAATGTTATATGTGATAGTACAAAAAATCTTATGTGTTACACTCACATGACTTTCTCTAGCTGCTTTACAAACTTCTTACAATAGATTATTCATCTTTATCCACAATTCTATTCGAGATAAACATTAGCAAAATGTTCTTATTACTTAGTTCCTTATAAGTAGAAGGGAACTAAAGTAATGCGCTATACTAAAGTGATAGTCAAATGTTTTAAGCTATCGTTATGCGATTGTCAATGTAAATCGATTCTTTGCTTGGCCAGGAGTAGAACAATAGAAAAACGGACACTTCCTGTCTGAGAAAAGTATAAGTACTTTACAATTGAAATCAATAACAAGGAATATCTCGGAAACGGTTACCTCCACAACAAAACCGTAGAGAACATAAATCGTGTGTTTTGACGAGATCTATATTTTTGTGTTTTTGTCTATCTCTTACGGTTTAGCAGTTAAGCAAAATTCATCCAGAATAAAGAGGTCTTCAAAGGCTATTCCCAGAAAATTTAAGATATAAATTTTATTTGGGATATAAATATCTTTGATATACGGGATTTTAATCAAAATCGTTAGAGCCATTTTTTAGAAATTCAAAATGTTCGAAATTTTTTCCATGCAAAGGGTAGTTTGTGGTGGGGGAATTTTCTTCAAAATCTTCGTGTCGCATCCTTAGAAGATACCAAACCTAAATACCATATAAATACGGGGTGTGGAATTTACTTCAAAATCTCTACGTTACATCCTTGGAAGATGCTGAACTTAAATATCAAGTTTGGCATTTAACCAACTTTTCGTTTTTGAGTTATGTTGTTCACACACACACACACACACACACACACACACATACACATACACACACATGCCCGAATCTTTTTTTCTAAAATGGATTTTTCTTCTGGATTCTGGGAGTTTAAAACGTGTATTTTTATGACATTTCGATATCGAATTTTCAGATGGAATACAATAGTTTTCCTACTTGCTATATGTAGTAGAGAAAGTAATGAACTTATGGTTTACACCTTCGGCTTGCATTTGCGAGGTCCCGGCTTCGATTATTCCCACTGGATCGGTCCGCCTAAACTTGAGGTTTTTCAAGAATTTTTCAGATCGGTGGACGAATACATGGCTGGAATTTTATACTTCAGGAATCTCCCTGTCCTGGATTTCTTTTTCATTTTGTTTCCTTTCAACTCGCAGGATAGCAGGATTATCTGCGCTGGACAGTGAAGAACAGCTGATACGGTGAATATGTTTTGTGGACAGAACAGTTTCTCCATAAGAAATAATTGTTTCTTCCACACTGGCTAAGGTGTAGGACAGGGGTTGGTAAAGATTTGTTCCATTCACATGACTTTCTCTACATCTCTGTAACAAATTATTTTTAAAATCTTATTCTTTTATCTACTTCATTATAATCGAGATAAACATTATGAAAGATTGCCCTTATTACTTAGTTCCTTGTAAGTAGAAGGCAAAAAATCTGATGTACTCCATTCACATGACTTTCTCTATGTCTCTGCAACAAATTATTGTTAAAAAGCTTATGCTTCTTTTTACTTCATACTAATTGAGAAAAAATCAGCAGAAATAGTCCTATTACTTGCTTCCTTGTAAATGGATACGAAATAAGGGAGTATTATTGGTTAAAGTGATAGTCAAAAGTTGGTTGCTATGTGACTGAACTTCCTCTGTTTGTATGGACTGGAGTTGCTAAATTCCTGTTTGAGAAAAGTATGTTTTTTAAAGCTGAAATCAAAGAACAAAAAGTATCTCAAAAACGATCAACTCCACGAAAAAAATGTATATAAAGATAAATTGTGCGCTTTAAGGTGCTCTACATTTTTTGTGTTGTAAGTCTTTCTCCATCTTTTACGCTTTAGCAGTTATGTACAAATCCATAAAATTCATCCAGAATAAAGTAGTCTTCAGAGGCTATTCCCAGAAAATTCAAGATATACATTTTATTTGCCAAGTAAATATCTTTAATATACGAAATTTTAATCAAAATCGTTAGAGCCATTTTTGAGAAAATCAAAATTTTCGAAAATAGTTCCATGTAAAGGGTAGTTGGGGTGGGGGATTTTTCTCAAAATCTTCGTGTCGCATCCCTGGAAGATACTAAAATTAAATACCAAGTTTGGTATTTTACCGACTTTTCGTTTTTGAGTTATCGTGTTCACAGACACACGGACACACGAACACACGGACCTTTTTCTGAAAATACTTTTTTAGGATACTGGGAACCCTAAAATATATTTCCGGAGAAATCTCGGTATCGAATTTTTTGGTGGAGTGCAATACCTTCTCTATACACTATGTACATAGTGCATATAGAGAAAGTAAAAATCTAATATGTTCCATTTACATGATGTCCTCTAGCTGTTCGGTAAACAAACCTTTCATTCAAAACATTAATCTGTTTTCTACATCATACTAATCAAGATAAACGCAAGCAAAATTAGTATTATTACTATCGTTCTTGTAAGTAAAAAGGAAATAAGAAAATGCACAGGCTAAAGCAATAGTGTTGTCCTTTAAAAGTCGGTCGCTATGTGAAAATCCAAACTCTTTGCTTGCCAGGAGTAAACAAAAGAGAAACAAGAAGAAAGATGTTTTCCCGTTTGAGAAAAGTTTAGGTGGCTAAAATTGAAACCAATAATCCGGAAGATCTCAAAATTCTTTTCCATATAAAGGGCTAATCGGGGTGGGGGGATTTTCTCGAAAATGCTCGCGTCACATTTTTGGAAGATACTGAACTTAAATACCAAGCTTTGTATCTATGGGATTTTTCGTTTTGAGCTATCGTGGTCACACACACACACACTCACACACACACACACACACACACACACACACACACATTGACGGTTTGTCAGTTATACAAAAGTCATTCAGAATGAAGAGCTCTTCAAGGACTATTTGCAACAAATTCAAGATAAAACATTTTTGTCATATAAATATCATTAATGTACATCTTAATCAAAATTAAGCAATTTTTGGGAAAAATTTTTCGAAAATTGCTCAGTTGTACTTTGGGGTGGAGGATTTTATTAAAAATCTTGGTTTCGCATCCTTGGAAGATACTTAATTTAAATACCATGGTTGGTATTTAACGGGACTTGTCATTTTTTTCAATTTTTTGATTCAGAGGTCCTGAAAACATATACCAGTGAAACCCTGGTATCGAATTTGTGAGAGTAATACAATACATTCTTTACCTACTAGGTGCATAGTACGTGTAGAGAACGTAAAAATGGATATAGATTGTGTTAAAAAATTAGCCATTAGTCTATCTGCCATTTATAACAACAAGCACTTAAAGATATGGCATGATTGAGAGCTTCATCTTATAATGAATAAATCTCAAGTTGAAAAACTTGATTTGCAACAAATTATTGCTAAAAAGCTTATTCTTCTATTTATTTCCTGCTAATCGAGAAAAAATTAGCAGAAATGGTCTTATTATTTGCTTCCTTGTAAATAGAAAAGAAATAAGGGAGTAGCATAGGCTAAAGCGATAGTCAAGTGTTTTAAAAGCCAGTTGCTGTATGATTGAAGTTCCTTTGTTTGTGTAGCCAGGAGTTGACAATTCCCGTATGAGAAATGGATAGTATAGTATATATAAAAATGATCAACTGCCAAAAAAATGTATATAACATAAATTGTGTCTTAATCAGCTCTACATTTTTAGTAAGTAAGTTTGTTTCTATCTCTTGCGATTTACCAGTTATGCAAAATTCTGCAAAATTCATCCAGAATAAAGATGTTCTTCAGAGTCTATTCCCAGAAAATTCAAAATATACATTTTGTCATGTAAATATGTTTAGTATACGATATTTTAATAAAAATCGTTCCATGTAAAGGGTAGTTTGTGATGGGGGGATTTTCTTGAAAATCTTCGTGTCGTATCCTTGTAAGATACCAAACCTAAATATTAAGTTTGGTACTTAACAGACTTTTCATTTTTGAGTTATGCTGCAGACAATCACACACACAAGGACATTTTTATATTTTTTTCTTGGATTTAGTGGATCTCAAAACATGTATTTCCTGTGAAATCTCGAAATCGAATTTTGGGGTGCCATACAATACCTTTTCTATGCACTATGTACATAGTACGTTTAGAGAAAGTAAAACGAAGAAAATAACATGGTGGCATTCTGGATATCCATTCCTGGCCACCTGTTTCTCATATCATTTGTTTCTACTACACCACATGTGCGCAGTTATACAACTGGAATCATGTCCTGATTACTGAGAACCTTGTTTCTGGAAGTTAATTACTTTTGCTCGCAGCAATATTGAGGCTTTAACTTTTCTTCCAGACTGTATTACATAAGAGATGGAAGAAGTGAAATAAATTTACTGCCTTGTGAGAGAGTCTCAGTTTGCCCCAGGCTGTGTGGAACCTGTTCTGATGTCCGGAGTGTTTCAACAAAAAGAAACCCAAGAAATTAAAATGTTGATAATAACCTGGACCTTTGTGTTGTAGTCGGTGCACAATTCCTCTAGGTTTTGTGTATTAATTGACAAACTGAGAACTCGTCGTGAGCAAAGCAGAGGTAAATAAGCACTGCTTTATACATTCACGAAAACAATACACTATTGGACTGGCTGGCCCCGTAACTCAGTCGATAGAGATTCTGCTAGGGGTCCCGGGTTTGATTCTCAGCAGTGGGGTGGATAACTTCTCTCTAGACTATTCCTTATCCTCCCTAGAGTCTGGTAGTATGTATATATGAGAGATCTAACGAAGAAAATTGAAATAAATAGAAGCTAATGGCAGCGAACGCTACACAAGTTATGCTACATTCACGAGTTGTAAGTGCAGACGTAATGTAGCATAAACGCAGATACAAGGATATACCATTCACAATGCAATCGAGGCGTAAAGCAAGAAGTTGGCAGGGGTTTCTAGATCCATAAATACGTGAGAATATCATGTACCACGAGTTTCAAATTTAATAACTTAACCAACAATATTATATCAGAAAATTAACGTAATCTTTTATAATAAACAAATACGTTATAAAAATATATACACAACTGGCGCAGCAGTGACATTATAAACTGACCAAAATATTTGAAATTGTGCAAATATGGAGACTACAGAAAATTATAAAGCTGCTATGTGCATTATCTCTTTGCGCATTACGAATTGTGCCAAGAAATCTAGACACAAATGGTGGGTACATGCATTAAATCAAAGTCCAGAATTAGAAATTCAAAATTGGTCCGTCACAGACACTATGGAAGAGGGCGCTGTAAAAACTCGCATTGCAGTCTTCTGATATTGCACGGGATACACTGCATAAAAAATAGAGCAAAATTAATCCTCTTTGCATGCAACGTAAGAATAAAGTTTGGAATTTGCAAACTCTTGCGTTGCGTCTTGCGTGTTTCTATGTGAATGTTTACATTAAATAATATGAATCCAAACTCTAGGCTTACGTTACGTCTGCACTTGCATTTCATTGTGAATGTAGCATTAAGCCACCGCACGGATGCCATCGATAGAATCATGCAGTTAAAGGCGGGGTATAATGAAACAATGAAAAAAATATGATGTGCTCCATTCGCATGACTTTCTGTATATCTCTGTAACAAATTATTGTTAAAAAAACTTTTCTTCTATCTACTTCATGCTTATTAGTAGAAATTGTCCATATTATTTAGATCCTTGTAAGCAGAAGGGCAAAAATATAATGCGTTCCATTCATATTATGTCCTCTAGCTGTTCGGCAAACAAACCTTATATTCAAAACATTAATCTGTTAGCTATATTATGCTAATCAAGGTAAACATAAACAGAATAGTCTAGTTAGTAGCTTCGTTGTAAATAGAAAGGAAATAAGAAAATGCAAGGCTAAAGCAATAATATAGTTCTTTAAAAGCCGTGACTGTGAAACAATTGAAATGCCAATCTCTTTGCTTGCAAGGAGTAAAGAAACGGGAAAAAAATATGTCTTCCCGTTAGAGAAAACTTTAAGTGGCTTAAAATTGAAACCAATAATCCGTAATATCTCGAAAACGGTTAACTCTTGAAATAGAAAAAAAAAATGTATGACATAAGTTGCGTGTTTTAATGGGATCTACATGTTTTTTGTAGTAAGTTTTTGTATCTCTTACGGTTTCCCAGTACATAAAAGTAATTCAAAATTAAGAGGTCTTCAGAGGCTATTTCCAGAACATTGAAGATATACATTTAGTTTGTCATAAAAATATCTTATACATAAGGTATTGTAATAAAAAATATTAGAGCCATTTTTGAGAAAATCAAAAATTTCGAAAAATGTTCCATGTAAAGGGTAGTTTGAAAATCTTCATGTGGCAACCTAAAGACCAAGTTTGGTTTTTGACGATCTTTTCGTTTTTGAGCTATGTTGTCCACAGAAAAAAAAAATGGTGTGTTATTTATGGACGCTCTTTAACTGCTGTGGTTCTCAGCGTCCCATTCTATATTGGGCGTGAAAGACCGCTTAATTTTGCTCAGAGGCCTCTTTATCAGCTTGAGGTTCTTTTACGTGCCGTAAATCTACGACACGGGACCAACGGCTTTACTTCCCTTCCGAAGGAAGCCATGCTAAGGATTTTTACCCCCGAAAAAAGCCATCGTCCTCCGCCGGGTTTGAACCCACGACCTTGGGTATATGAAGTCAGCATGGTAACCATTACATCACGTAGGGCGACACTGTCCACAGACACACACACACGGACCTTTTTGTAAAAATTCTTTTTTTGGGACTCAGGGGACCCCAAAGCATATGAAATCTCGACATCGAATTTTTGGGTGAAATACAATACCTTCTCTATCCACTATGTGCATCGTACATACGGGGCTAGAGAAAGTAATAATAATAAGCATAAAGCGTATAATGAAGAACTTGTCTTGAGTTTCCACCAGAAGCTCTGGAGATTCACGCGATAATGTCCAGAAGGCGATTATCGTTTAATTGAGGTACTTCATATGCTAATAAGTTCTTGGGAACACATCGCCACGTGCAGGTTCAAATTCACATACCAAGGCACCAAACCAGGTCGTCAAAGTAGGACATGCTAAGAATAACTTTCCATGTTTTACAAGGAATAAAATCTCTTCCTTGCATGTCAGAGTTTCTGAAAGATTTTTCCACATATATTGTATGACAGTTCCGCGCCACACCCTAAAGGTGAGGAAGAAGAGGCAAACTTCACGCTCCCGTCATTTTCACTTCTTAAACCTCCTACTGTGAACTCACTGATTGTTAATACAAGCGTATACGTCTATCCCTTGAACGTACCTAGTTCCTCCGGGCGTAAAACATGCCACCCTGATGCTCTGTACCGTACAATCCAGACTATAAAACACTACATTTCTATTTTAAAATCTCCCTACCAACTGTAGGCTGCTAAGTACAAAGACTACAAAATCAACATAAATCTGATGTGTTCCATTCACACGACCTTCTCTGCATAACTGAAACACGTTACGTTAAAAAGCACATTCTTCTATATGCTATATGATAATAGGGGTTAACATTAGCAGAAATTGGCTTAATTACTTGTTTCCATGTAAGTAGAAGGGAAATAAGGGAAAAGGGGCTAAAGCGATAATCAAATCTTTTAAAATCTGGTTGCTATGTGGCGGAAAACCGTTTCTATGGCCTGAGAAAAGTGTGAGAAAAGTTTAAATATTTTAAATCTGAAGAAAATAACTTGAAATATCTCAGAATTTTTCAATTTCACTAAAACAACATGTATGATATAAATTGTCTTTAGAGACTATTCCCATAAAATTCAAGATGTAAATTTTATTTGTCATGTAAATATCTTTTAATATACAGTATTTTAATTAAAATCGTTAGAGCTATTTTTGAGAAAATCAAAATTTTCGAAATTTTTTCCATGTAAAGGGTAGTTTGGGGTGGGGGATTTTCTCAAAACCTTGTGTCGCATCCCTGGAAGATACTAAACTTAAATACCAAGTTTGGTATTTTTACCGACTTTTTGTTTTTCAGTTATTGTGTTCACAAACACACGGACACACACGGACCTTTTTCTATTTTTTTGGATACAGGGGACTATAACTCATATATTTCCGGTGAAATATCGGTATTGAACTTTGGAATGCAGTACCTTCTCTACAGACTATGTACATAGTACGTGTAAAGCAAATAATAACAAAAATCTGATGTGAGCATTCATGACTTTCTCTAGCTGTTCCACATAACTACTCTTATGAAAACTTATTCTTTTATCTACATCATGTTAATCGAGATAAACATTAGCAGAATTGCTATTATTACTGGCATCTTTGTGAGTAAAAGAGAAATAAAGGAATGGTAAAGTTTTTTAAAAGCTGGTCGCTATGTGAAACAATTGAGGTTCGATTCTGTTTGCAGGGTCCCATTTGAGAAAACTTAGATACTTTAAAATTTAAACCAATAATAAGAATATCTCGAAAAGATTAACTCTAAAAGAGGCCACGTTACAAGGTTAGACCATTCGCCTCTCACCAAAAGTATTAACATTTTTACAATATAAAACAGCTGCTAATAACCTAATTTTATTGTTGAATAATATGAAATTAGTATTAAAAAAGAAAGAAAGAAAAATAAAAGTACTGAATTCTTTGACTAATCGTCTTTGTTGCTAAATGGCAACACCACGCATATTTTGTTTAATATTTTTTCTTTGCCTGTTACGGTTTATCAGTTCAGAAGAATGCAGCAAAATTCATCTGGAATGGAGAGCTCATCAGATGTTATTCCTACTCCCAGAAAATTCAAAATGTGCATTTTCTTTGTCATATAAATGTCTTTAATATGCGGCATTTAACTCAAAATCGTTAGAGCCTTTTTGAGAAAAGCAATGTTTTCGAACATTTTTCCATGCAAAGGTTAGTTTAGGATAGGGAGATTTTCCTCAAAAATCTTCGTGTCGCATTCTTGGAAGACACTAAACTTAAATACCAAGTTTTATATTATACCGACTTTTCGTTTTTGAGTTATAGTGTTCACAGACACATGGACATACACATGGACCTTTTTCTAAAAATGTTTTTTATGGACATAGAAAAGCCTAAAAGGTGTTTTTCCGGTGAAATCTCATTTTCGAATTTTAGAGTGGAATGCAATACCTTCTCTATACATTATGCACACCTATCGCCACAAAAAATGAGTCATCCCCAGATTCCATGTGCCGATCGAAGAGCCTCGGGTAGTAAAAGCTGTGTTCACAACGTACACGAAAACACTGTACAGTGGCCAGTAACTGACAGCGCAATGGTTAATTTCTGAGTAATGAAAACAGCTCTCTGAGTGCCGAGAGGTTAACAAGGCCTTACTGCCTCTCATAAATTCCTAGGTTCAAGTCTCGCGCTGCTTGTCGTTTCTTTTTATGTCTTCATTTTATGACTGGATATGTAGAACATAACATTGCAATAATATAGCTTTGCAATTTGAAGCTATATGCCTATCTATGCACACTAAAACATAATTCTACTAACACTCGTGTTAAACAACTAAAAATATGTGTATATAAGCTTATCTTCTAAAACTGAAATACAAAACAAACATAATTAATCAAGTGTATGAACCCTCAGCCCGCAATACTGCCCCCAAACTTCGGGGCATAGACAAAATGAATGCCTACAGTAATATGGACGAAAAGTTACAAGAGCTCAGGCTTCTTGAATTTGTGCCCAGAAGCCATATTTTGTCCTTCCGCCATTTACAGGTAATTAGAGCGCAGCTCCCTTTTTACTCAGTCCACACATTCTCTATAGAGAACACATTCTTACAGAGGGAATCAAAATTATGTGTATTGCATACCGTTCATTGTATCATCAAGCTACCAAAGCACACCTAGACCGTCCCTTGATATCTAACTCCAACACGATACAGATACGCAACCATAATGGAATTGTGAATCCACTATTTTGCAGTGATTGGGTCCCCTTAGGGCAATAGACAATCACCTTTCCCTTACGTGTGGAAGAAAATGCCACCTCGGATGAGAATATCATCACGGATCGGTTTAAGAAGGGTGTGTTTGAACGCTTTGTGAAGAGTATGTTAATTAAAAAAAAAAACATTGAATCTTATAGAAATGTTTCAAAATATTGGCCTTCTTAATGACACCTTTAGTACTTCTGCGCACCACATGCTTTTGTGTGCAGCATATTAATGTTCGGTAGAATAAACACTTAAAGAAGTATCATAATAACTATCATATTATTAATGTCGTGTATGATATAAGTATGTCCAGAATAAAGAGCCCATATGTATTGATTCAAGATCATTAAGGGAAGAAAAAAAATGTTTGTTATATGCAAGCAGCAAACCTGCCTTACCACAGAAATAACCTACTTTTTGTCACAGCGCAACAGTGAACACACTGAAGAGTGGCAGATTTTGAAACCCAAACTGATTCATGTTTTGTGTCGTTAATATTTTTTGTTAATATTGATAGTTTGTTGTTGAAGCTTAAGTGTGTATTTGCTTATGATTATTGAACATAAAGATTAGCAATATTAAGATTTGGAATTAGTGACAACTTGTTACTCCCGCTTCACAACCGTATCGCGAATGGTGCATGCAAGGCGCTATACCGTGAGGGACGAATTTGGCGTTCCAGACATCACTCATTTTTTTGGCGACCAGGGTACATAGTGCATGTATTGAAAGTAAAATATCATTTTAAGTAAATGCTCAGTGTGTGTGTGTGTGTGTGTGTGTGTGTGTCTGCCTGTAAACAGCATAACTCTCAAACAAAAACTCGGGTAAATACCAAACTTGGTATTTATGTTCTGTTTATTCTAAGGATGTGACACATAGGAAAGCCTCCAGCCGCCTACTACCCTTTAAACGGAAAATTTTTCGAAAAGTTTATTTTCTGAAAAGTGCCTTAAAGCTTTTAATTAAAATACCATATACTTAAAATGTTTTTATGAGAAATTACATGTATATCTTAAATTTTCTGGGAATAGCCTCTGAAGACCTCTTCATTCAGGATGACTTTTGTATAACTCGTAAGGCGTAAGAGATCAGTTTATGTCATATGTAGTTTTTTGTGGAGTTAACCGTTTCCGAGATATTCCATGTTGTTCGTTTAAGTTTTAACTCTCAAGCGGGAAGCAATTTTCGTACCATAACTCTTTTGTTTTACTCCTAGGAATGCAAAAGAGACTCAAATTTCAATTGTTTTACATAGCGACGAGCTTTCAGAAGATTTTACATGCACTTTAGCCTAGTGTATTCCCCTATTTCCCTTGCTTATAAGGAATTAGTAAGACCATTTCTGTTGATGTTTATTTCAATTAGCATGAAGTAGATAAAAGAATAACTTTGTATAAGTACACTTTGTTTCAGAGTAAGTAGAGGAAGTCATTTGAATGGAACACGTCTGATTTTTTGGTTACCCTGGTCGCAGACAGACACGTATTTAAGACAATAACGCAAGCAAAGCTTCGAGTTTTGAGGGAACCAAATGAAGCTCTAATAACTTGTGCCTCTGGTTGAGAAATTGAAGTATCTGAATGATGACAAATTACCAACCCCCAGCTGTATCACGCAACAACAGGATGACGTAGCGCCATCAACAAATGCTATGTTCTTCATTATTATCCAGGCAGGTCTTTCAGTTTCAGCTTCCCTCTTGAACCCCGACAAGCCAGGATGTAATTAATTGACTAGCTCATTTGACTCTCGGGGTCCAAGGATTCTGCTTTCTCTATGCCGCCGAGGTCGACATTAGTTCCTTCCGACTTCCTCTTCCCTGTCGGCCGGTACAATAGTTGAGATCCGGCATCACCACTATCGGAGATCTTCAAGCAACTGCTTAAGGACGAACTTTGTGATGTTTTCTGATTAATCAGTTTCATGGAAAGCAAATTACTTACAAATGCACCCTGTGCTTTATCTTCTCTGCTGAATTTTGTTTTTCAAACAAACAATCTGATGTGTTCCATTCACATGACTCTTCCACATATAAACTGTTCTTACTAAATATTATTCTTTTATCTACATTATGCTAATCGAGATAAACGTTAACAAAATTTGTCATATTACTTGCTTCTTAGTGAGTAGAAGGGAAACAAAGGAATATACTAAGCTAAAAGCTATCGCTATATGAAACAATTGAAGTTCGATTCTCTTTTGACTTCCCTGGGGTAAAACAAAAGATATGAAACGAAAGTTGTCTTCCTGGTTGAGAAAAGTTTAAGTACATAGTTTAAAATTGAAACCAATAACAAGGAATATCTCGGAAATGGTAAACTCTACAAAAAAATGTATATGACATAAATTTTGTACTCAATATTTTAAAAGCTGATAACTATGTGAAACAATAGAAGTTTGGTTCGTTTTTCATGGCCAGCAATAAAACTAGGAATGTCTATAACAAGGAATACCTAAAAAACGGTCAACTCTACAAGAAAAATATATTTTCTATTCACATGCGTTTCTCTAGCTATTACACAAATAACTTTCCTTACAAAAGATTATTCTTTTATCTATGACATGCTAATCAAGGTAGTCATTAGCAGAAATTGTCGTATTAATTGTTTCCTTATAAGTAGAAGGGACATATGGGAATACACTAAGCTAAATCGATAGTCTAATCTTTTAAAATCTGGTCCTATGTGAAACAACTAGAGTTCGGCTCGCTTTGTATGGCGTGCAGTAAAACGAAAGCGATGAAATGTATCGTCACTTCCCGTTTGACAAAAGTTAAAGTAGTTTAAAATAGAAACCAAAAACAAGGAGTATCTCAGAAACGGTCAGTTCTACATAAAAAATGTAAATGACATAAATAATCTATTTTAACAATATAATCATTGTTTGTGTAGTAAGTTTTTCTTTATCTCTTAGGTTTATCATTTATGCAAAATTCAGTCAATTGCATTCAGATTAAAGAGGTCTTCAGAGGCTATTCCTAGAAAATTAATGAGATGGTGCATTTTATTTGTGATGTAAATACGTATCTCGGTATTTTAATCAAAATTGTTAGAGCCATTTTTGACGAAAACAAAATAATCAAAAAATTGTGCATGTAAAGGGTAATTTGGGGTGGGGAGATTTCCTTGAAAATCTTCGTTTCACACCTTTGGAAGATACTAAACATGATACCAAGTTTGGTATTTAACGGTCTTTACGTTTTTAGCTATGCCGGCCACAGACACACTCAAACGAACCTTTTTCTAATTTTTTTGGATTCAGGGACCTCAAAACAGATTTTCGGTGAAATCTGGACTTCGAATTTTTTATGTAATACAATAACTTCTCTAGCTACTATGTACTTTGTATGGATATACGTGCTAGAGAAAGTAAAAACCAATTCCTAGAATTAAATTATTCCAACACAGACAGCCGGACTCGTGAACTAGAAGTCTCGAATTCAAATGGACCGTCAAGCGGACTTTGGTTTTTCCAGGTTTTCCTTAATCCTATTTAGACAATGCATCTGTGAAATTTGACAAAAAGATCTTATATGTTCCTTTCACATCACCTTCTCTAGCTGTTCTACAAACAAACTTTCCTTATAAAATATTATTATTTTCTCTATGCCATGTTAATCGAGATAAAGATAAGTGAAATTGGTCTTTATTACTATACTTCCTTATAAGTAGAAGGGAAATAAGGGAATACATTAAGCTAATGAGATAGTCAAATGTTTAAAAGCTATCGCTATATGAAACAATTAAAGTTCGGTTCTCTTTTGCATTCCCTGGAGTAAAACAAAAGATATGAAACGAAAGTTGTCTTCCTGCTTGAGAAAAGTTGAAGTACATAGTTTAAAATAGAAACCAATAACAAGGGATATTTCGGAAACAGTAAACTCTACAAAAAAAATGTATACGACATAAATGCTGTATTTCAACGAAATCTACATTTCTTGTGTAGAAGTTTTTGTCTATCTCTTAAGTTTTATTAACAAACGGTTTATACAAAATTCATCAAAAACGAAGAGGTCTTTAAAGTGTATTCCAAAAATTCAAGATATACATTTCGTTTGTCATAAAAATATCTTAAACATAAGGTATTTCAATCAAAATCGTTAGTCATTTTTTAGAAAATAAAAGCTTTCGAAAAATGTTCCATGTAAAGGGTGGTTGGAGATTGGAGGATTTTCTTGAAAATCTTCGTGTCGCATCCTTGGAAGATAACAAACTTTTGACTTATAGTTTTTGAGCTTTGCTGCCCAAGCACATACACACACGGACATTTTTCGAAAAATGCGTTTTTGAATTCAGAGGGTCTTAGAACATGTAATCTCGCTGAAATTTCGGTATAGAATTTTTGGGTGGAATACAATACTTTCTCTGTCTATTATGTGCATTGTATATACGTGCTAGTAAGACTGTAATTATGAAAAATCAGACATGTTGCGTTCACAACTCTTTCTCTACAGTTCTGTAACTAATTATTGTTAAAAAGCTTATTCTTCTATCTACTTCATGGTAATCGAATAGCAAAAATGCTCGTATTACTTGCTTCCTTGTAAGTAGAAGGGAAACGAGGCAGTACCCTATGCTAAAGTGATAGTCGCCTCTATTCAAAGCTGATTGTTATGTGATTGAAATTAGTTTCTTTGCATGACCAGGAGTTTACAAATTTCGTATGAGAAAAGTTTTTAAGTATTTTAAAACTGAAACCAATTAACAAGGAATATCTAAAAAAAAAAAAAAAAAAAAAAAAAAGTCAACCCCACGAAAAAATGTAAATGACATTGTGTGTTTTAACGAGCTCTACATTTTTTGTGCAGTAAGCTTTATCTATCCCTTATGGTTTACTAATTACGTAAAATTCAGCAATATTCAGCCAGAATAAAGAGCTCGTCTGAAGTTATTCCCAGAAAATTCAAGATATACATTTTATTTGTCATATAAATATATGTATTACACGGTATTTTAATCAAATAGTTAGAACTACTTTTTAGAAAATCAAAATTTTTTATTTTTTTTTCTCCATGTAAAGGATAGTTTGGGGTGGAGGATTTTATTCAAAATCTTCATGTCATAGCCTTGGAAGATACTAAAATTAAATACCAAGTTTGGTAGTTTATCGAGTTTTTGTTTTTGAGTTGTGTTCACATACACACGGGCACAGGACACACATACACATATTTTCCTATAAATGTGTTGTTTTTTTTTCTTTGTTTGTTATTTTGATACAGAGGACACTAAAAGCTGTATTTCTGGTGAATTCTCGTATAGAATTTTTAGGTGGAGTGCTATACCTTCTCTACCTACGCACCATATCTAAGTAGAGAAATTAAACATTATATTTTTCATAATAAAATTATATGATTTAAGCTTTAAGAAAATACATCCTTTTACCTCACTTGGTGCACTATCAATTAGCTGGATCTATATATGGGTATGCGCATATTTATTAATAGGCGCTCATAACTTTATGGCTTATTTTCGTAACAATTTGTATATCACTTTTCTATATTCGAATTGTTGCACACGCTGCAATGTTTTACTAATTTGCGTCAAAATTGTTATATTGTCTCTCAAAAAAAAAAAAAACATTAAAGAAAATAATGCTATACTTTTTCGAAAAAATTTTTCAATTTTGAGAAACAAATTATTACATTTTGCAAATTTGGAGTTTTGAAGAGTCTGAGAAGTGATTATTAGGGCTAATATAAAAAATATAAAATAACAAATCTATTTTTAGCTCATTTGTTGTAAAAACTGGATTTTTATGTGAACAGATTTAAAATATATCACGTGTGTCATAATTTTCTTAGAACAATGAATTTAGACAGTAAAAAAGCATTAATTAAATAACCATTTACGCTAGAATGATGATGCATAACAAAAAGTCACTATTATTGCGTATAATAACTGGTATAATTTTCAGGAAGATACCTTGCATACTATTACTTTTTCCAAATTTCACAAATGCACCACTTTATGGGGTACTGGGAGTGAAATTTAAAATGTTTATACTTGTATAAGATTTTTATGAAAAGTTTATTCTTATTGCATTGCTGTCATGTTAATAACAAATTTCGTTAAATTGAATAAATACTTTGCAAGATATAAGTTATTTAAAAAATGTTGTTATGAAAATGTATTACACAATTAAAATGTTCAACACACCTTAAAATTTGAGAACATTGGTTGGCATTTTTTTAATTGATGCTTTGAACCACACACAAATACTGAGTGAGTATTTCATTAACTTTGATTACTGAACTGTGGTTAAAAACAAATATTTTTTGAAAAAATATTCTATTGATATTAGAATAATTTTTTTCTTCTGTAATATTACATCAGATATTTTTGCGCATTGTGAAAATGTTATCATGTTTTAAAAAAATCTGAAATGTTCCATTTTCGTGACTTTCTCTACATCTCTGTAAGAAATTATTGTTAAACCGCTTATTCTTCGATCTACTTCTTGCTAATCGAGATAAACGTTAGCAGAATTGGTCTTATCACTTGCTTACTTGTAAGTAGAAGGGAAATAAAGGTATACACTAGGCTAAAGCGATAGTGAAATATTTTAAAATCTGGTTCCCATGTGGTTGAAGTCCGTTTATTTCCATTGTCAGGAGTTGACAAATTCCCGTATGAGAAAAGTATTTTAAAACTGAAACCCATAACAAAGAATATCTCAAAAAAGTGAACTCTACGAACAAAATTTATATGACATACATTTAGTGTTTTAATGAAATCTACATTTTTGTGCAGCAAGTTTTTGTCTATATCTTACGGTTTACTATTTATGCAAAATTCAGCAAAACTCGTCCGGAATAAAGAGGTCTTCTAAAACTATTCCCAGAAAATTCAAGATATATCTATATTATTGTTTGTCATGTAAATATTTTAATATGTGTGTTTTAACCAAAATCGTTAGTCGTTTTTGAGAAAATCAAAATGTTTGAAAACTTTTCCACTTAAAGGGTAATTTGGAATGGGGGATTTTCCTTTCTTTAATTACTAAATTGTAAAATATCTGATGTACTGCGTTCGCATTAACTCAGAAGTCTAAAAACTGTTTTTCCAAAAGCTTATTCTTTTAATACTTTTGGTTACTCGAGATAAATTTGTTACACATTTATACACTTCGTTGTAAGTATAAGAAGAATAAAGTAGTTTAAAGCGATAACCTGTCGGTTTTTCAAAAAGCGGTTCCGTATATGTTGGCTTTGAAATTTTTTTAATACTTTTGGTTACTCGAGATAAATTTATTACAAATTTATACACTTCGTTGTAAGTATAAGAAGAATAAAGTAGTTTATAGCGATAACCGGTCGGTTTTTCAAAAAGCGGTTCCCTATATGTTGGCTTTGAAATTCTTTTAATACTTTTGGTTACTCGAGATAAATTTATTACACATTTATACACTTCGTTGTAGGTATAAGAAGAATAAAATAGTTTAAAGCGATAATCGGTCGGTTTTTCAAAAAGGGTTCCCTCTATGTTGGCTTTGAAATTCCATGTCCCTTGCATGACCACGAGAGAAAACTAATATTGAATTTCTACTTGAGAGAAAACATAACACAAACTCATAATCAAGAATATTTCGGAAATAGGTAATGCTGCAAACATGTTTATTTGACATAAATTGTGGCCTTAAGATATCTATAGTTTTTGTGTAATAAGACTTTGTCCATCTCTTACAGTTTACTGATTATATAAATGCCTTCCGAATGATGAGTACTTCACGGATAAACCACAGAAATCTCATAACATACATTTTATTGCATATGGTATTTTAATAAACATCTTTAGAGCCTATATTGGGAAAAAATAATAATAAAATCGAAAAGTTTTCTATGTAAAGGTTGTATGAATTGGATGGGCTAAAGATTTTCATGAAAGTCCTAGAATGAAATTGAGAAACAGTAAGATGTGAAATGATGATTAAACGGATGACAGGTAAGGTGATTATAGAGCAGGTGATGGAATAAACAACGGGGGGTGTGGACTGAGAACCCTAAGAAAGCCCATTCAGACGCCGCTCTATCCACCATAAATCCCACATGGTCCCTTGGACCCGCGCCACCTTTGTGAATCTTACAACTCGACCAGGCACCGCCATCCTTATAATATACTGAACTTTGAATTCCAAGTTCCGTGTTTAATACTCTTTGTTTTCGAATTATGATGTTTACAGACATATGCACACGCACACCACATCTTATTCTAAAAATTACTTTTTTTTTTTTCAATGTACCTCTAATATATCCGGTGAAATCTCGAATTTTGGGTGGAATAAATTACCTTCTCTAGCTACTGGATACATGGTAGAGAAAGTAAAACCAATAACACAGTTACCACGTTTCTATGGGGAACTGAAATCGATTTGAGTCTAACAAATGGCTACCGCGTACAACGACTATAAGAAAAGAAGATTTTCTTTACCGTATTCAAAAGGATTTGAATAAGCAGGTGTTTTCATGCAACACATTCCGATCCGATCTCATTCCAATCCCACTTTTTAAGCGGATCGGATCCAAGATTTAATATGATTTAAATCCGCGTTTCTATTCAGTATTCATTACGATAAGTGTACTCAAATCGATTTCAATACCTCATGGAAACGTAAATAAAAACATTGGAAGCACATTTTTTAAAACAAGCTAATTAAATGTATAACGCTTGAGCATATCTTAGAGCTGTCATTTTGTTTTGCATCTCCTGCAACCGGAAACATGATGGAAGCCCCTGAATGAATATTATCACTGCCTCTTAATGCGACAATTACAGCATAATCAATCCACGATTCGTTGATATCCAAGGCATTCTATTCGTCCATATTGTATTTTCACCTCATGGGCAGAAGTCTTTAAAACACTGTTCGTTAGTGGAATTTGCGTGGTTTATTAGCAGTGGAAACTATGTGCTATTTCATAAAACAGAAGACTCACGATTTGCCCATACGAAATACCGAGGAGTTCAAATTTCACGACCTTATCTGTGAAGTCGACATTTTGTCTTGGGTTCATCTTTCAGCAAAAAGAATGGGAGTTGCCGATTCATTATTCCCGGAGCTTACGTAATCTGACAGGGCGAGGGGGGAGGGGTTGCATGTAGCCGCGGCGTTCATCACAAAGGTATGTCATGGGAATATAGGTACCTGTCTAACGTATTGATGTAAAAACCTCGATGTCTTCCTCTGTTTTAGCAAAATTCCTTCCACATTGTATGTTTGGTCTTCAAAAGAAAGAATAAAAAATAAAATAAGAGAAAGAAAGCAATACTTTTATTAATTTAAACATCTGATGTGTAACATTCACATGACTTTCTCTAATTTTATTATCCCTTCTACAAATTATTCTTACAAAAGCATACTTTTATATTTATTTTAATATATCACTTTCAGTGTACATTTTGTTGAGGACATAAGAAGGATACAAGAGGCAGAAGCGACAGTCAAATCTTTCAAACTAGGATCGGTACATACTGGCCTTGAAATAGCATACTCTTTGGAAAAGTAAAACCAGAAGAATGTGTCAAAAATAGCTGTAAAGTTGTTTGAAACTAATTGTATTTTAACGAGATCCATATTTCTTATGCAGTAAGTCTATCTCGTATGGATTACCACTTACACAACATTTTACAAAATTCCTTCCGAATGAGAAGGGCTTCACCGAGTATTCCCAGAAAATTGAAGATGTTGATTTTATTTCACAGATAAATAGGTTGGGAACTCGTTATAGTTGATACCTCGATGTTTTGGATACTCGGTGGTATCGAATTGTGTCTAATACTTTTGAAATAAGCCTTCGATATTTTCAAATGCTTAAGCTTTGCAGTATTAAAGTTGTTTAACTCTATTCTAGATAAGAAATTAAAGGAGTCGAGATTTCACGATATTGACTCGCATATGTCTTAAAAGGGTTGCTGGATAATAGCTGTTCTTGATAGACCTTTACTGAGTTTCCTGTGAGTTAATAAATGCAACATTCCCTAGGCTCTGACTCTAAATGGAAACATGCAAAACAATGGGTGAAGAAGTAGAGGTAAATGCAGCTTTAACTGAGTTGTGAATGAATCTGATTTAGCTTACGCCTTGATCTCGTTTTTATAATAGCCTGGCTTGATGACTCACTATCAGCCATTATATTTATCATTACATAATTTAGTTAATAAGCTATAATATTTAAGTACCGAGTAGGTATCTATCGAATATCGGTGTTCAAAATTATTTTCGGTAATGCTTATATACACTTGAATATATACATCAAACTATTGGAAGCATTTTTGAAAAAATAAGAAATTTCTAAAATGCTTCTCTATAAGCAGTGTTTCGAGTTTGAGCTATTTCCATCAAAATCTTCGTGCCAGACTTTTTTTTTATTTTATTTATTTATTTATTTTTTTAGCTTAACATCATTTAATCTAGTTGGTCATATCGGACGATGAAAGAAATAGGCGAAATGATGCTCAAATGATCTCGGGGTCCATGGAGCTTAAACTTTCTGGACATTTGTCTTCCCAGGATAAGGGAAAAAATCCAGAAAAAACCTTATCTGGGTAACTCACCCTAAGCGAGAATCGAGCCCGCGAGCTGTTGAATGTGAAGTAGACACGCTACCACCACACTACCCAGCTCTTAAAAGGGAAATAAGGGATAAACTAGGCTAAAGCGATAATCGAATCTTTTAAAGGTTGGTCGCTATGTGATATAATTGAAATTTGGTTCTCCTTTTATGACCAGGAAGAAAACAAAAGAGACATGAAACTTCTTCTCGTTTGAGGAAAGTTTAAGTAGTTTAACATTGAAACAAATAACAAAGAACATCTGAGAAACGGTTTACATGCACATGACATAACTCGTGTTTTAGCGCGATGTACACCTTTTGTGTAGTAATTTTTTTTTTTTTTTTTTTGTCTTTCTCTTTCGTTTTACCAACTATACAACAATTTTCCAGAATGAAGAGCTCTTCAGAGGCTATTCTCAGAAAATTCAAGATACATATTTCGTTTGTCAAGAAAATATCTTAAACATGTGATATTTTAATTCAAAATCGTTAGAATGATTTTTGAGAAAATAAAAATGTTTAAAAAATGTTCCTTGTAAACGGTAGGGTTTTTCTGGAAATCTGCCTGTCGTATCCTTGGAAGATACTGAACTTAAATACCAAGTTCGGTATTTAACCGACTGTTCGTTTTTGAGTTATGCTGACCGCAAATATACACGTATACGCTGAACTTTGTTTTTAAAATGTTTTCTTTAGATTCAGAGGTCCTAAAAACAGATATTTCTGTGAAATCCTAGTATAAATTTTTGGATGGGATGCAATACCTTCTCTACCTACTATGTGCATTGCATATACGTACTAGAGAGAGAGAGAGAGAAAGAGAGAGAGAGAGAGTAAAAATGGAATATGAGAAATGGAAAGACAGAATGAGTGTATTAAAGAACAACAGTACTGAGAGGGAATAAACTGGCTGAAAAATGGGAAACCATCTGCATCTTAAGAGATGCACTGAAGAAATAGTGCTTGGAAAGAAAATTCGGGAAGAAAGAAGATATCGGTCATGATTTTTAATGTGAAGGCAGATAGGAAAGCGGAAAAGGGGAAAAATGGAGTAGGTAGTATTAGCTAAAAAGAACGCCTTTGGAAGAAAATTAGGATGCAATCGTACTAAGATAAAGGAGAACATTCAGGCACTTCTTTAAGGTTTGGAAGCGGTAACAGAATCAGAATCCAGGAGAGGTTATGCAGACACGCAAGACAGACAGTCAAGATGGGAAGCACGCATTAGTACAGTGTGACAGAGAAAAAGAAATCAGAAAGAGAGAGATGGAGCGAAAACAAAAGACAGACTGGCTCTGCGTGATAAAACAGCGAGGATCCAAGTTCAGGGCTAACCACTCGCCAGCCGCCGCTGGAGAAAATTACGTGTCTGAAGAAAAAGAAGGGGAACAAACCAGTTTGAAAACAGAATGCAGTTCAAGTGCGGTGATGCACAGAGCTAATGACTTGTAGAACGTGCAAATAGCACCCAGATGGAGCACGGAGTCACTCTTAAGGTCACTTCAAAACGTCAGAGAAACAATTTGCGCATTTCCATAGCACAACGCTTCTTTAAATTATTCATAAAACATTGTTGCAGATCTTCTTCAGGTTAATAACATAGTATCAAGTTTGCTGTGTGAAGGAAGCTTCGACAATATTTAGCTATTTAAAGTGTAGTCAGTAGCAGTTCTCGATTATAGATAGATAGGTATCTATTTCACTTCATTAATTACACACCTACAATTCTATAATAATTAAATTCTATCCTATATTTTACCTATTAAATCTTATTTTCTCACTTCACAGAGTTGCTGCATTTCTGAAAACTCATAGAATCTAATACCATGGTTACCTAGTTATCGGGTCCTATTTGCTTCTTCCTTTCACCAATCCACATTTATTCCTATTCCTTATTTCTAAATAAATATTTTCCTTTTTCTATTAACTTTCCTTTGATTTAACTCTCAGCATCCTTTTACCTATAATTTCATTTGGTAAACATTTTTTCGCAATTTTTCTCTCATATTCATTGTTCCTTCGCATTATAGAGTTAAATTCCAATTATTATTATTAAACTTCCTATTACACAATAGACATTTATCTTGGTTTGCTCGTTCCCCTAAGCCTTTTCACTCTCGGTGTTCACAAAAATTTAATATCGGATAGCGCTGGAACTGTGAAACAGCACCTATATTAGTTATGATTATTAACAAGTGAAACAACTGCAGCTGATGCCAACCGAAACAAAGACGACGAGGACAATAATACATAAGTTGCCTTACAAGTTGTGGATTTTGCTGTGTACATCTTAAGTACAGCGCTCTAAGGCAAGAACGAGTAGCATGCAATTAAATTGCAGTTCCGAATACGATACCGATAGTTTGAAATATACGGTTCCTCAAACGTGTACGAGGGATGATCAGTGAAACGAGAATATTTTATTTCGTACTGCCATCTGATAGTACATACATATATTGGATTATTTTTCCACATAGTCTCCATATTAGTTAAGGCTCTTGTTGCTTCGTCAGATGAGTTGGAATATTCCCTCTTGGTAAAAATCCTGTCTTGCATGTTCAGCCACGTTGTCATGAGTGTTACACCTCCTCATCTGAAACAAATCGTCAACCTCCTATGTGTTCATTCAAATGAGGAAAAGGGTGAAAGTCCTTGGAGCGATACGCGATGATATCCCTGCAAAACTGCTTCAACAGCGTATGAGGTCGCACGTTGTCATGAAGGAAGATGACGCCTCCGGTGAGCCGTTTCCTCCTGATTGCCTCGCGCAAGCGCATCATGGTCTAGAAGTGATCGGTCAACAGTTACTGTGTGCCCTCTTTTCAAAAACTCCACCTGCGCAGTCCCAAAACACTGTGGACATCTCTTTTCCGGCAGATCGCGCCACCTTAAGAGGGGTGTTTCCGCCTCATCGACGACGTGGTATAGTGGTGGATCCATGTTTCGTCACCCATGATAATGAGGTGAAGAAAACTGTTCTCTTCTATGAAGAACCACTAAAATTTGCTGTCTTACCCCCATACGGTTCTCCTTGTGTCGGTTGGACAGATTTCGTGGAAACTATCGGGTACAAACTTCCGGTACTACAGAATATCGTGCATATGTGATGAATGCTTCCAAATGATAATCCCAGTTTTGCCACCATATGTCGTAATATGATCGTCCATGAGAGCTGTGTTCAAATCTGTGGATGCCGTGCTGAGTCGGCTACTGCAATCCTCGTTAGTGACGTTTCCTCTGCCTGTTACAAACTTTCGACTTCATTCTGACACATACTGGCGAGACATTACAGTCTCTCCATAAACCTCTACCATCTGTCGATGAATGACAGTCGCCGTTACATGTTTCGCCCACAGAAATCTAGAAACAGCGGATTTCTTCGTGAGATCAGTTTTCCAAACGAGTTAACATTTGTGTTTACCTTGCAGTAGCGCTGTAGATGGCAGTCGGCTGAAACTCTGCACAGTTGCAAACCACATATATTAGAATTACCGTACACTACTAAGTTCGCTGTGAAAGACAAAACGTCATGTGTATGGATTATCCCTGGTTCGTTACCTACTTCTGCCAAGTCGCTAGACTTAGTATTAATATTGCTGCCATCTAAAGACCTTGGCTTCTGCTGCTGTGAGTTATCAGCTAGTGGCATTGTCAAAAAACTGCACTGAAGATGTAGAAACCGCGAGGGAGAAGAAGTTTCGTCATTGACCACGACTTCAGTTATTCATGATCCACATGCATTTGGCACACACGACAATTGTGTCATACCAGTCGCGCATGCACAAATGCTCCTAAAATCGTCCAAAAGACAAGATGTGCTACCGACCTTGATGGCACGTTTCATCCAGTTTAGATATACTTGTGCTCTTATATAATAGCCGCTACTGAGTTTAGTTATTCGTAAATTGGTAGAAGGAGGGGAATATGAACACTGCGACCACTACTTGGTCTATTGCGCCTCTAGAAGCGAAGATACGAGGTACGTCCAGAAAGTAAGTTCCGTTTCAATTTATCTCCGCTGCAGCGCTGCGATCGCAGGTCCGCACATGCGCGGTAGACGCTCTGTATCAATGAGAAGAAACGTGCGCCAATTTGAGATCGCTGTCAGCCACATACGCTTTGTTGTGCTTGTTTAGAATGTCGGCGTTGATTGAAAATCCTGCCGCTTGTAAAATCAGATCTGTGATTCGTTTTCTGAATGCTAGGAAAGTGAAACCAATTGAAATTTATCGGCAAATTTGCGAAGTTTACGGACAAAATGCGATGAGTGATTCAATGGTGAGAAGATGGTTCCGACAGTTCAATGAAGGACGTTGTGAAGTGCACGATGAAGAACGAAGTGGGCGTCCATCTTTGGTTACAGAAGAACTGGTTTATGCGATTGATGACAAGATCCAGGAAAATCGCAAGTTTACAATTAGTGCTCTCGCTATGGAATCTCCTCAAAGCTCACGATCACTAATTCATGAAATTGTTACCGAAAAACTGAAATTTCGTAAACTTTGCTCACCAACTTTTTGAAGACACAGGCGGCAAACTTCTATGAAGAAGGTATACAAAAACTTCTGCCACGCTATGACAAATGCCTGCAAAATTTCGGCAGTTATGTGGAAAAGCGGTTTAAGAGTTGTAGAATTTTGTGCAATAAATAATTATTCTGTATCTGTACACAATTTAATTTTATTACCAAACGGCACTTACTTTCTGGACGTACCTCGTATGAGAAAGTACAGAGGGTAATAAGATCTGGCGATGGCGGATACTACCATATGGGAACTCCATGTTTCCAGATATGGCATCCTGATCGCAGCCCCTTCCTTTCAATTTCACTTATCCTCACGGACATATAGTTCTAATGCCAGATGCTGGGATAGCAAATTCTAAGAGCACCCTACCGATATAAGCTGCAATTACCGTGCGACACGCGTCGTTCTGCAGAGAGAAACATAAATGAGAGGGCAAATTCGCGATATACCAGTGATCCAACTGCCCCGTATTTGGAGATATCCCTTCGTGCGTTAAAATAGTTGCAGAACTCAACGGGACATTTTGAGATAAAATCGGTTTGTGAGGAACGATGAGCTACCTTCGTTTTATCCCTCCTGCGAATCAGCGGAGACGGTGAGCGTCGCCAGGCAAAACTACAGTAATCAAAAAGATTCTGTGTTCCATTCACATGACTTTCTATAGCTGTTACATTAACAACTTTCCTTACTAAAGATTATTATCTACAACATGCTAATCATGGTAAACATTAGCAGAAACTGCCTTATTACTTGCTTCCTTGTAAAATCGATAGTCAAATATTTTAAAAGCTAGTCCTATGTGAAACAACTAAAGTTCGGCTCGCTTTGCATGGTCTGCAGTAAAACAAGAGAGGTGAAATGAAAGGTCGCTTCCCGGTTGAGAAAAGTTTGTTGTAGTTTAAAATTGAAACCAATAACAACGAATATCTCAGAAACGTAAAGAACGTATATGACATATGTGTTTTAACGAGATTTACAATTTTTGATGACTACGTTTTTGTCTATCTCTTACGGTTTAACCGTTATGCAAAATTCTGCAAAAGTCATCCAGAATAAAGAGGTCTACATAGGCTATTCCTAGAAAATTCAAAATGTACAGTTTATATGTGATGTAAATATCTTTAATATACAGTATTTTAATCGAAATCGTTAGTAATTTTTGATAAAAACAAAATTTTCAAATATGTTTCCATTTAAGGAGTAGTTTGGGTTGGTATTTATTTTCAGTATCTTCCAAGGATGCGGCACGAAGATTATCAAGAAAAGCTCCCACTCTAGACTACCTTTACATGGAAAAAAGGTTTGAAAATGTTGTTTTTCTCAAAAATGATTAACGATTTTGGTTAAAATTCCTTATATTATATATACATTTATACCACAACTAAAATGTATATCTTGAATTTTCGGGGAATAACCTCTGAAGACCTCTTTATTCTACATGAATTTTATATAACTGGTATACAAAAGATACAACAGTTTACTATAAAACGTTTATCTCGTTAAAACACATAATCCATGATACACGATTTTATGCAGAGTCGACCGTTTTATGAGATGTTCTTTGTTATTGGTTTCAATTTTAAACTACGTTACTTTTCTCAAACAGGAAGTCACCTTTCGTTTTATCTCGTTTGTATACTGCAGGCCATTCAAAGCGAGCCGAACTTCAATTGTTTCACATAGCGGCCAGCTTTTAAAAGATTTCACTATCGCTTTAGCCTAGTGTATTTCCTTGTTTTCTTCTACTTACAAAGAATCAAGTAATACGATCAAGTCTGCTAATGTCTGTCTTAAAACAATAATCTTTTGTAAGAATAGTTTGAATGTGGAACATCTAGAGAGTTTTTTTTATATCTTTAGGTATCTCTCTGTATATTAGGCCACACCCTCTTTTTATTCTCATTCACACTTCCTAACTCTGGGAAAAATAAGAAATTATCTTGGTTAGGTAATAGGCTGCCTTACAGATATCTTTATATACTATCTACGATAGTGTAACAGATGTCTGTATTGACTCAAAAATTTAAAATAAATGAAAATATAATCTTTAATTCACTACTTCAAACGATTCATTCAACGCTTCGGCGCGAAAACAGTTGACGGCCTTTCTCGCCCGCTACTGCTGGCACAATACTGCGCGCTAACACTCCAGTCGAAGTCTGTCTTACGACTCACTACTCACTAAATTGGCTTGCAATTCTTTCCTTTTATAGCTAGAAATGACGTCCCAGAATATGCTGGAAAATTATGGAAGCCGAAGCTACTAGAAGACTCTGGTATTTGCCAGACGTATCGCATTCCAAAGCCGCTGGTTACCGTCGAGTCGCACTTCCTGTGTTTATGCATTCCGCTAACTCACTTACCAAGGCGAATATGAGAGCGGCCGCATACGGACAACATTGTCAGAATACTTCAAACGTTTTATGTTGAAATCTACACTGTGTAACCCATGTGGTCAAAATATGTGCAATGAATTATACTGTGGGCCCTGGCAAAAATCATAGGCTGCTTAACAATCTCAAAATGTCTGAGCTGCTACATTCACATTACTTTCTCTCCCACTATCGTTTATTTTTATATAGGTTGTACATGTATTCTTGCAAATGCTTATTATTCTATCTGCTTCAAGTTAGTTGAGATAAAGTTTGTATAATGAGATACATTATACAATTTATTTTAGATGTAAATAAAACAATGAGTCATATCTTTAGAATCTGTTCACTATAATATTATATACCATGTTTTAAAGAGCTGTACTCAGAGTCTGTTTATCTCTTAAAGTTCATAAGCTATGTATAAGTTTATAAAATATTCCTCTCGAATGAAGATGACTTCATACGCTATGTCAAGAAAACTCAAGATATAAATTTTATTTTTCACGTAAATATCTTAAATATGTGTATTTTAATAAAAATCGTTCGAGCCATTTTTGAGAAAATAAAAAAAAAGAAAAATCGAAAATGTACCTTATAAAGGGAATTAGAATTGGGGGAATTTTCTTGAACATTTTCGTGTTGCATCTTTGGAATATGCTGAATCAAAAGATCATGTTTGGTGGTTATCGGGCATTTCGTGTCTGCGTTATACTGTTCCTACACACATACCCACACAGATACATACACACAGAGGCCGCGCTGTGGTCGAGTGGTTAGACCAGTCCCTCTTACCAAAGCGGCCCGGATTCGTTCCCAGGTGATCGACTGCAAGTGGGATTTACGGTGGACAAAGCGGCGCAGGGGCGGGTTTACTCCGGGTTCTCAGCTTTACTCCGCCATCGCATTCCTCCAGTGCTCCATCTTCATACCATGTATCATGAGTGTCATCGTTTGCGGTGCCCATGTAGTAACGGCGGGCGTTAAACATAAAAAAAAATCACACACACACACACACACACACACACACACAAGTACAGAAACTTTTTCTAAAATTGCTTTCTCTGAATTCAGAGAATCTTAAAACATATTTTCGGTAAATTTCGGCATCGAATGTTTGGGTGGAATACAATACTCTCTATGCTTTTTATGCGTTGTAGAGAAAGTAAAAAATAGCTACCTTTACAAATCTTTACTTACAGAAAGCATCCACGCAATGACAGATACTCATATAAAACGTGTTATCAGAGCAGTTTTGACGGAAATTTCTCCCTCTGTCACGCAGACTTCGCCGGTATGTATCACATTTTCCCGAGAATTGTCTCTTTGGCCATTATCATACAAAGTTTCTCACGTTTCCTCCCGCTTTAGTACCAGCATGCAACAATAGCACTTCCTGTTCTCCCTTCTTTTGTTCTGTCTCCGACGCTACTTTCCATAGTGCTCTGGAATATCTACAATAACCTATTACAACAAGCACTTGCATTTCAAGAAACTTATCTGGCTTCAGTAACTAGCATTTTGAAAGTAAATATATAAATTATAACGATTTGAGAAGGTATTGCATTCCACCCAAAAATACAATGTCGATATTTAGCGGTAGGTTATGCTTTGTGGACCACTGATATAAAAAAAATCTGATGTGTTCCATTCACATGACTTTCTCTACATCTCTGCAACAAATTATTGTTAAAAAGCTTATGCTAATATTTACTTCATTCAATCGAGAAAAACTAAGCAGAAATAGTCTTATTACTTGCTTCCTTGTAACTAGAAGCGAAATAAGGGAGTATCATAGGTTAAAGTTAAGTCAAAAGCTGGTTGCTATGTGACTGAAGTTCCTTTGTTTGTATGGAAAGGAGTTAACAAATTCCCGTATGAGAAAAGCATACGTTTTTCAAGACTGAGACCAAAAACAAGGAATATCCCAAAAACGATCAACTGCACGAAGAAATTATATAACATAAATTGTTTTAATGTGCTTTAAATTTTTTTGTGTGGTAATTTTTTGTCTATCTGTTACGGTTTAGCAGTTATGCAAAATTTCTCAAGAATAAAGTAGTCTCCAGAGGCTATTCCCAGAAAATTCAAGATATACATTTTATTTGTCAGGTAAATATCTGTAATATACCGTATTTTAATCAAAATCGTTAAAGCCATTTTTTAGAACATAAAAATTTTCGGAAAAATATCCATGTAAAGGGTAATTGGGGTGGGGGATTTTCTTGAAAATCTTCGTGTCGCATCCTTGGAATTTACCTAAATATCAAATTTGGTTTTTAACGGACTTTTCGTTTTTGAGCTATGCTGTCCACAGACACACACACTGACACATACACAAGCACACACACGGACCTTTTTGTAAAAATGCATTTTTTGGATTCAGGGGGACCCAAAACATGTATTTCCGGTGAAATCTCGTTATCGAATGTAATACCTTCTCTATACACTATGTACATAGTTCGTATAGAGAATGTAAAAAGAAAGACATTGTGTCTGTGAACAGTATAACTCAAATACGAAAACTTGGTATTTAAGTTGAGTATCTTTCATGTATGTGACACGAGGATTTTCGGGAAAATCCTTCTACCCCAAAATACCCTTTACATTGAAGATTGTTTGATATTTTTGATTTTCTCAAAAATTGCTCTAACGATTTTTATTAGAATGGCATATATTAAATATATTTACGTGACAAATAAAATCTAGAACTCAAATTTTCTGGGAATAAGCTCTAAAGTCCACTGTATTCTCAATGACTTATGAACTGATAGAGATAGACAAAAGCTTACTGCACAAAATATGTTAGATAACAGAATATGAAACAGATAATATATATAATATAAATAAATATATAATAATATAAATAAATAATTAACCACTTCCGAGGTATTTCTTGATTTTTATTTAAATGTGCCAATAAATATTCCCTTCTCAAAAAATCATTATTTTTTTACTTTCTCTACACGTACTATGTACATAGTGTAAAGAAAAGGTATTGTATTGCACCCAAAAATTCGATACCGAGATTTCACTGAAAATACCTGTTTTGGGACCCCAGAGTACAAAAAAGGCATTTTAGAAACATGTTCGTGTATTTGTGTTTGTGTCTGTTGGCATATAGTTCAAAAACGAAAAGTCCATGAAATACCAAACTTCATATTTAAATTCAATATCTTCCAAGGATGTGACAGGAAGAGATTTTCAAGAAAATCCCCCACCCCAAACTACCCCTTACATGGAAACAATTTTGAAAATTTTGATTTTCTCAAAAATGGCTCCAACAATTTTGACTAAAATCTCTTATATCTAAGATATATACATGAGAAATAAAATTTATATCATGAATTTTCTGGGAACAGCCTCTGAAGACCTCTTTATTCTGGATGATTTTAATTGAATTTTGCATAACTGGTAAACCGTAAGAGACAGAAAAAATCTGATGTGTTCCATTCACATGACTTTCTCTACTTCTGTGTAACAAATTATTGTTAATAAGTTTATTCTTCTGTTTACTTCAAGCTAATCGAGAAACAATTAGCAGAAATAGTCTTATTACTTACTTCCTTGTAAGTACAATGGAAATATGGGAGTATCATAGGTTAAAGTGAACTCAAAAGCTGGTTAATAGGTGACTGAAGTTCCTTTGTACAGACACGAGTTGACAAATTCCTGTATGAGAAAAGTACAAGTTTTTCAAAGCTGAAACCAAAAACAAGGAATATCTAAAAAACGATCAACTCCTCGAAATAATTTTATGTAACATAAATTATGTGTTTTAATGTGCTCTACATATTTTGTGTGCTAAGTTTTTGCCCATTTCTTACGGTTTAGCAGTTACCCAAAACTCCTCCAGAATAAAGTACTCTTCAGAGGCTATTCCCAGAAAATTAAAGATATACATATTATTTTTCAGGTAAGTATCTTTAATACACGATATTTTAATCAAAATCGTTACAGCCATTTTTGAGAAAATCAAAAATTTCTAAAAACGTTCCATGTAAAGGGTAGTTGGGGTAGGGGAATTTTCTTGAAAATCTTCGTGTCGCATCCTTGGAAGATACCAAACTTAAATACCAAGTTTGGTATTTAACGGTCTTTTCGTTTTTGAGCTATTCTGTCCACAGACACACAGACACGCAGACACACACACACGCACACACACGGACCTTTTTTCCAAAAATTTTTTTTTCTTGGATTTAGGGGACCCAAAACATGTATTTACGGTGAAATCTCGGTATCGAATTTTTGGTGCAATACAATACCTTCTCTATACACTATGTACATGGTACGTGCAGGGAAAGTAAAAAACTTGCTAAACCTAAAAATGTAGATCTTGATAAAACATACAATTTGTCATATACATCTTTTTCGTGAAGTTTGCCATTTTCGAGATATTCCTTGTTATTGATTTCAGTTTTAAAATATCGGAATTTGGCTACGCAAAGAAACGGATTTCAATTCATATCAACCACATTTAAAACATTTGACTGTGAGTTTAGCCTTATTTCCCCTCTATTTGTAAGGAACTAAGTAATAAGACTGTTTCTACTAATGTTTTGGCATGCAGTAAATGGAGGAATAAGCTTATTAACAATAATTTATAAAGCCCGCCTGGGCAGTGTTGTGGTAGCGTGTCTGCTTTACATTCAAAAGAGCGTGAGTTCGAATCTCGCTTAGGGTGAGTTGCCCGGATAAGGTTTCTTTCGGGGTTTTCCCTTATCCTGAGAAGACGAATGTCGAGTAACTTTAAGCTCCATGGACCCCGAAATCATTTGAGCACCATTTCACCAATTTCATTCATTTTCCGATATGACCAACCAGCTTAAAGGACGTTAAGCTACATAAAAAACAAATAAAATAAAAAAAACATGAATGTAGAGAAAGTCATGTGAATGGAACACATCAGACTTTTTTGTTTTCCAAATAGAAGGAATTTGTTCTTTTTGAACCTATAAGAGGATGGGAGAAACATTTTACTGCCAGCTCAAATTTGCAGGCAAATCGGTTCTAAATATAAAACTAGTTCTAAATTTTGATTGCATGTGGAAGAAAAGTAAGAATTTACAATGTAGCAGTAAATAAATAAAGTTTTGTCTCGTTTGAATAATAATTATCGGAAGAAGCAGGTTGGGTGAGGTAACAGCATTCCAGTACACACGCCCGGAGTCAAACTGGTAGCCCATCTTGTAGCACGTGACAGTGTGAAAGCCGTTACCTATAGCCAATTGACCCGGATATTCTGGCCGATTGAAATAATCACTTCGCGCTTTGTTCTACCCATTCATCTTCCACAACTTTAGTGCCTTCCATGGAGAGAAAAAACAAATATAACATTTCTAGTTTTTCATTATGTTAGTGTAAATTACACACAACCTTTATTATTGGCAACGTTTATAGTTTCCTAAATTGTGTCTGCTCCAAAACCAAAATGATGGTTTGATGTAAAGTGTATAAATAATAATCGAGAAAAGCATGTAGTGAGAAATGCTGTTCCAATAATTACTTTAAGAGTAATAAAACTATCATTGTAGCAATTGTTCTAAAAGCATCTGATGTGTTTCATTCACATGTCTTTCTCTACATCTCTGTAATAAATTATTGTTAAAAAGCTTATACTTCTATTTACTTCATGTCAATCGAAAAAAAAAAAAAAAAAACATAGCAGAAACAGTCTTATTACTTGCTTCTTTGTAAGTAGAAGGGGAATAAGGGAGTATCATAGGTTAAAGTGATAGCCAAAAGCTGGTTGCTATGTGACTGAAGTTCCTTTGTTTGTATGGACAGGAGATGAGAAATCCCGCATGAGAAAAGTAAAAATATTTTAGAGCTGAAACCGATAACAAGGAATATCTATAAAAAAAAAAAAAATGTATATGCCATAAATTATGTGTTTTGTCGTGCTCTATATATTTTGTGCGGTAAGTTTTCCTCTATCTCTTACGGTTTTCAAGTTACACAACATTCCGTAATTCCAGAATAAAGAAGTCTTCAGAGGCTATTCCCAAAAAATTCAAGATATACATTTCGTTTGTCATAGAAATATCTTTAATATATAACATTTTAATCAAAATTGTTAGAGCAATTTTTGAGAAAATCATAATTTTCGAAAATTTTTCCATGTAAAGTGTAGTTGAGGGTGGGGGATTTTCTTGAAAATCTTCGTGTCGCATCCTTGGAAGGTAGCAACCTTAAATACCAAGTTTGGTATTTAACGGTTTTTTTGTTTTTGAGCTATCCTACCTACAGACACACACATATACACACTGATACAAACACACTCACAAACACGGACTTTTTTCTAAAAATGTTTTTTTTTTGGATTCAGGTCTCAAAACATGTATTTCCGGTGAACGCTCGGTATCGAAGTTTTGGGTGCAATACAATAGCTTCTGTATACACTATGTACATAGTACATGTAGAGAAAGTAAAAATGTATATACACATTTTACAGACTATGAAAATAGTATTTATCTGGATTATTTAAGGTGACTTAGGGGGAGTCGAAATAGGATTTTCATTTTTTTTCCACTTTCATGTTTTAATTGCATATGAATATTTCGAATCTCCCACTCATTTTGGTATAACTTTTACAGAGGTAAGCTATTTGTAGATAGATAGATAGTGTTTATTGCCAAAAACTATTACAGTATAGCAACGTCATAAATTAAAAGTTATCAAGCTAAATTATAAAAGTAATTCACAGAATACAACGGATTAGCCACCAATATATGGCGTATGGTCCTTTTAAAAGTTGAAGTAGGGAGTTCTTTTAATCTTTGGGGTTAAAATATTATAAAGTTTAATAGAGACAACCATGAAGCTGTTTTGAATTTTCGTATTTTTAAATGTGTTTATATGTAAGTTCTGACAATTTCGTGTTGTATATAGTTATGTATATTGGAGCAAACTGTAAAACTGTTAAAATTTTCCATAACATATAAAAGACAGCTCAACACATATATTGATGGCAAAGTTAAGATATTTAAATCAATAAAAAGTGGTTTACAGTGTTGTTTTGGATGAACTCCACAAATTAATCTAATAGCCCTTTTTGTAATAAAAATATTTTCGTTGCCAAGGAGTGATTCCCCCAAAGAAGCAAACCATAATTAGCATGTGAATAAATATGAGCATAATACACCTTCATCAGCACATCCTTAGTGACACTATAACTCAAGATTCTCAACATAAAAATTCCTGTTGTGATTTTTTTAAAAATATGATTAATGTGCGTTGACCATCCCAAGTCAGAATCAATATGAATACCTACAAATTTTAATGAGCTTCCAAAACAACCAGTGTTGAATTTATATTGAATATCAGTAATTTTTCCAGGGTTTATGCTCAAATTATTGGCATTACACCAATTGTTAACAACTAACGTTACCATGTGTACTTTAGGTCCTAATGTGTTCATAAATAGTTTTAAAATAATTCTGCGTAATAATTTGTATAGCATTCCGGTACACTCAATTGGTAAAACATCAATTGGTTTGTAAATATTAGTGCTAGAAAAAAGTTTTTATTTATTTATTTTTGATTTTGATTGGAAAGTTTTACTTTAGCTTTTCACAGCATTGGCATTCCGCTCAAATTTGCTTCATGTGATAATTTCGAAATACTGCGAAGCTATGTTTGGAAGGTTAGATTACATTTTTTAATGTTATTTTTAAAGTAAAATTGTCTATACAAATGTCTCATTATTTCAGAAACTAATTATAAATAATGACTGAAATTTTTACCAGACATTTGCTCCTAAATAATCTTTATTTTAACGAAAAGATTTTATGTATGTGGATTAGCTATTTTTTTAAATTTAAAAATAGTTTTCAATAAAATTTGAAATAAACAGTCATCAACCAGCAGTAAAGATATCGCTGAATACCCTTGAAAATTGTATCTCATTATCTTAAATAATTGGTGAGATAATGCCTTTAACATTGGCAAGATGTGGCATTATGACTCCCCTTTAAGTCTCAATAAATCTACTTTAACTTTAAAACATTATGCAAATATAGCTGAACAGAATGATATATGGTTTTACATAGTTGCGATAATATTTACTTCCTTGAATGTTTATTTAATAGGTAATGCGTCCTGTCATGGCTCCATTCAAATTGTTTTTTTCTCAAAACTATATTTTCTTTGCTTGATTTCCCATTTACAGCAGTAGTGAAACTTTGTAGGGAACATAATGCCCGCTTATTTTCACCTACAGTGTGTATTTTTAATATATTATGTAGATGTTAGTAAATATCATTAGTAAACTTGTTTGCATTTTTCCATGGATGTTTTTAATGAATTACAATTGTTTGTGTTATTAACGTAACTGTAGTTACGTTATGAGATTCATTGTAGTTTGCTTTAAGGAACATATTGTTGTGAATCTCTGTACTGAATTTCAAAGTTGTATCATTGATACTTCTGCAAAAAAAAAAAAAAGAAAAAAAAATAAATATACATATTTAGTACTTTTTATTTAGTTCCTTCAGTCTTAAATCACTATACAGACATTTGACAATTTGACATCGTTTGATTATTCCATTTAAAAATTCAATGTCAAGATTTCACCGAAAACACATATTTGGGGGCACCTGAATAAAAGAAAAAGCACTTTGGAAAAAGGTCCGTGTTTGTGTGTGGGGGGGGGGGGCAGCATAACTCAAAAAGATAACTCGGTTAAATACTAAACTTGAATTTAGGTTTAGTATCTTCCAAGGATGCAACACGATTTTCAGAAAAATCCCCCCCACCCCAAACTACCTTTTACACGGAAGAATTTTCGAACTTTTCGATTTACTCAAAATGGCTCTAACAATTGTAATTAAAATACCGTACATTAAGACATTTATATGTCAGATAAAATGTACATCTTGAATTTCTTTGTAATCGGCTCAACTTCTCTTCATTCTGAACAACTTTTGCATAACTGGTAAACCGTAAGAGAGAGAAACTTACTAGACAAAAATGTAGATCTCGTTAAAACAAACAATTTATGCCACATAGGTACACTTTTATGTGGAGTTAATCATTTCTGAGATATACTTTATTATTGTTTATAAAATTCTCAATACTTAAACTTCATTCAAATGAAAGTCATTATTCACTTTTTTCATCCTAGATATATAGAGCAGGGAAATTCAATTGCATTACCGAGAAAACGGCTTTTAAAAGATTTGCCTATCTCCTTAGCCTAGTGTACTCCCTTATTTCTCTTCTGCTTAGAAAGAACTAAGTGATAAACTCATTTTGCTAATGGGTAACTCGATTAGCATGTAGGGAGATAATAAACTTTTGTATGAATAATTTGCTGCAGTAAGGTAGATAAAGTCATGTGAATGAAATACTTACGATTTTTACTTTCTTTACACGTACTACGTACATAGTCTATACAGCAGGTATTGCATTGCACCCAAAAATTCGGTACCGAGATTTCACCGGAAATACACGTTTTAGGGTCCCCTATATAAAATATTTGTAGAAAAAGATCCGTGTGTGCGTGTATGTGTCTGTGAGCACGATGACTCAAAAACGAAAAGCTGGCAAAATACCAAACTTGATATTTAAGTTAAGTATCTTCCAGAGAAGCGTCACAACAATTTTGAGAAAAATCCCCCACCGCAAACTACCCTTTAGGTGGAAAAAGTTTCGAAAATTTTTATTTTCTCAAAAATGGCCTAACGATTTTGATTAAAATATCGTATATTAAATATATTTATATGGCAAATAAAATGTATATCTTGAATTTGTGGGAATAACCTCTGAAGACCTCTTTATTCTGAATGAATTTTGCTGAGTTTTGCGTAACTGGTAAACCGTAAGATATAGACAAAAACTGCTATGCAAAAAATGTAGATCACGTTAAAACACACAAGTTATGTCATATACTTTTTTTTTTTTTTTCATGGAGTTTGCCATTTCTTAGATATTCCTTGCTATTTATTTCAGATTTAAAATACTTGAACTTTTCTTACACGGAAAATTGTAAACTCCTGGCCCTGCATAAGAACGTATTTCCAACACATGGCAACCAGCTTTTAAAATATTTGGCTATCGTTTTAGAAAGTGTATTCCCTTATTTTCCTTCTACTTACGGAAGCAAGTAATTAACACAATTTCTGCTATTGTTTATCTCGATTATTATAAAGAAGATAGAAGAATATGCTTTTTAGCAATAATTTTACAGCGATGTAGAGAAAGTCATGTGAACGGAACAGATCACATTTTTTTTTAAAAAAAGTTTTAGTTGTAGCATAAAATATTGGGGACTTTTGAAATGCTCTATATAACTTTACGCTCTTTTCATTATTGTAATTTATTTCCATTAGTGTTAGTATTCTCATTGATATGTCTTTCTTGTTCATTTAGCAGCGCCAACTATCGGAAAACTTTAAGCATTTCTCCGTCACAGAATTGCCCAATAGTGTGTAAACAGGATGAATGCATTTATATTAAAGTCTGGAGTGACATAACTACTTCTACTCTTTAGATATGAGCTTCCGTAGCCGCGAGGGGTACGCGACCCACTTACTACGACACTCTGCCGCTCCATTTGCTAATGGCATGCCAAGAGCCCTCAGTGGAATCAAAGTGATGTCGGTGAACATCAAAACCATCTGTCGACTCGACCATGCGAAAAAGGACGAGTCAATTATAACGTTTGGGAGATGGCGTAATGCATTCAACATGACGGTAACGTCGCTGTCTACAACAAGATTTCGCTTCAAAAGATTAATCTGATGTGTCACATCCACACAAATTTCTCTTTCTGTTATCATTTATTATATACATTATTCATACAGAACTTCGTTTTCCTTTATACTTGGTGTTAACCATGATTATTCGCCGGAAATGTTTTTATTTATGTAAATTCTGCTATAATTTTCCCTCCATAGTTTGAGGCAACACTTCAGTATTTAAAATTTGATATCTCATTTGTTCCATTTACATGAGTTTCTCCACATTTCTATAACAAATTATTGAAGAAGCTTATTCTTCTAACTACTCCATGCTAATGAAGATAAAAATTAGCAGAAATGCTCTTGTCACTTGCTTCCTTGTAAGCAGAAGGGAAGTAAGGGAATACCTAGGCTAAAATTATAGACACATCTGTTAAAAGTTGGTTGCTATGTGACTGAAATCCGTTTCTTTTGCATGGCCACGAGTTGAAAAATTTCCGTATGAGAAAAATTTAAGTATTTTAAAACTGAAATCAATAACAAGGAATATTTTATAAATGTTCGACTCCACATAAAAATAGTATTTTAAGAGATCTACATATACATTTTATACATTTTATTTGTCGTGTAAATATCTTTAATGTACGGCATTTTAATCAAAATCGTTACAGCCAGTTTTGAGAAAATTGAAAAGTTCGAAAAAATGTTCTGTATAAAGAATAGTTTAGGGAGGGCGAATTTTGCTCTCAAAATCTTCGTGTCGCGTCTTTGGAAGATATTAACTTTAAGTACAAGTTTGGTAATTTGCCGACTTTTTATCTTTGACATACGGACACAGACATACACGGACGTTTTTCTAAGAATGCGTCATTTAGATACTGAGTACCCAAAAACGTGTATTTCCGGTGAAATCTCGGTATCAAATTTTTGGGTGGAGTATAAATTAGATGATCGTAATTTGCAAGCTATGCTTTAATTTACTCTTTCTATGAGCTCATCGAAATAGAAGAACGACTTATATTTTCAGATATTTTGCTTAAAACGTTGAAACTTCAAACAACAACCCTCTCCAAAATGTTAATAGCAGAAGTATTTTACTTATCATCATAAATTGTACATCATAAAGAAATTTATATTTTCCTGGAATTGATTTTTATTTATCTCTTAACCGAGCGAGATGGCTCAGTTGGTTTCGTCTGTGACCCGCATTCGAGAGGTCGCGGTTTCGATCACGATGGTCGACTTACCCGGCACAAGAGTTTTTCGGGGATTTCCCCGGCTCCTCGAATTTCCTGTCCCTCCATGTCGTTTCCATTGTCATCTCATTAATCCTTCATCCCGTTACATTCTTTAAGGGTTGGAAGTGCCGGCGATGGTGCTCGGTGCGGCGTGGCAGGAGAACAGGATCTCTGGTTGCCGGGATAAGGAGGACCACTCCTATACTGGACGTTAATCCTATGTGGGGTAGTGTCCCCGGTCTGTCTGTCCGACTGTCGGGGTACTTCAAACTGGAAACTGTAGCGGCCCTGTCATTGCTGTGCCCTCGCCCATGGTTCCGGCCGCCAGGCTTATCTTCTCACCTCATCACTCCCTCCCAATGCTCCGCCTAGTGCGGTGCCGAGTCCTAATCCTATGTAACTTTTATGGTTTCGCGGTTTTATAAAATTGAAGGAGAACCAAAAGGTATAAGAACTATTTGAAATGTTCAGAAATACTGCAGGTTCCCTGGCGCAGTAGTTAGACTGCTCGCCTATCACCTGTTCGATCTCAGAAGACCGCATGAGTGGCGCCTGAGTGGTTCTTCTCTGTGTACTCCGACTTTCCTCGCCACTCATTTCACTAATTGTTACATGATTAATTTTTACTTTCATCCATTTCACTGTCATTTCATATCATCCTTTTCCTTTCTCATTCCGGCTTCTCCTTGCTTCTCTCTGATCCAAAGACCATCTGCTCCTCAACAAGCATCAGACCACAGACCTCAGACGCTGTAGGGCAAACAGCGGCAGAAGAAGAAGAAAAGCACTGATGGTCATTTTCACAGAACAATAATGTGTCACTAAAGTTTCGCTTAATGTCAGTGGCACGTCGCCAAATGTTATCGCGAAATGTTGAATGGACAAGTTCGGTTATAAAACCCTGACGTAATGAAAAGCGCTGGCGCATGGATACTATGCGAAGTGAAGAATATTTGGTGCATCTCATTAATTACTGAATGAGTTTCATAGCTTATGAAATACTGTAAGAGAAGAGTTTGACTTTTAGACTTTTTTTTCTACTGCATTTGTTTAGTTTATACAAATTATCAAGTTTGGAAAATGTATTAAAAGTTTGTTAAAAAAACTGATGTGTTCCATTCACATGACTTTCTCTATATTTCGGTAACAAATTATTGTTAAAAAGCTTATCCTTCCATCTACTTCATGCTAATCGAGATAAACATTAGCAGAAATTGTCTTATTACTTGGTACCTTGTAAGTAGAAAGGTAATAAGGGAATACACTAGGCTAAAGCGATAGTCAGATCTTTTAAAAACTGGTTGCTATGTGATTGAAATCCATTTCTTGGCATTGCCAGGAGTTGACAAACTCCTGTATGTGAAAAGTTTAAGTATTTTATAACTGAAAAGAAAACAAGGAATATCTAAAAAGTTATTAACTCCACAAAATAATGCATATGACATAAATTGTGTGTTTTAAGGAGATCTACAATTTTATGTACTATGTTTTTGTTTATCTCTTACGGTTTACCTACCAGTTATACAAAATTCAGCAAAATTCATCCAGAATAAGTGTGTCCTCAGAGGCTATTCCCAGAAAATTCAAGATAAACATTTTATTTTTCATGTAAATATTTTTAACAGACGGTATTTTAGTCAAAGTGGTTGGAACAATTTTTGAGAAAATCTAAATGTTCGAATTTTTTTTTTCATATAAAAGGTACTTTGGGGTGGGAGGATTTCTCTCAAAATCTTCATGTCACATCCTTGGAAGACATTAAACTTAAATACTAAGTTTGGTATTTTACAGACTTTTCGTTCTTTAATTATCGTGTCCACACACACGTACAAACACACACACACACACGCACACACACGCTATGTGCGCGCAAGGATATTTTTCTTGTATATATACACAGGAGACCCTAAAACGTGTATTTATGATGAAATCTCAGTATCGAATTTTTGGGTCGAATACAATACCTTCTCTATACACTTGTACACAGAGTAATCTATACGCTTGTACGCAGAGAACGCAAAAAATATGCTTGATATTAGGTATACTTGACTCTGAAACTTTTCCTGGTAAAACTTCAAAATTTCACACAGATTTTGAACTATATTTGACTCTATGTGACGCTAAACTCAATGCTTTAGTATACTGGAAAGTATTATTTTCATTTCAACTATAAAAAACTTATAACGTTATGTTTATTATTATGTTAAATATAAACGTATAAAATATCAACGTTCTGGCTTGAATGGTTTTTGAGAAATTGGTTTCCAAATATCAAAAAGTACTTCCGAGAGATGAAAGTTTGAAAATTTACTTCAATATTATAACCTAATGACGCTCACCTCAATTCCTTTCAGGATTGCAATTATCTGCATCTTCTCCTGGGAATCCTCCTTAATCTGTGTAATACTCCTCTTAGTCCTCTTACATTTCTATTTAAAAAGTTAAAACAAATGAATATTTATTTGTCAACAATGTCAGGATCATGTTCGCGTCGCCGATTATGCGGAATTTCCTACTGACATAGGACTGCCGCGTACAAACACACTTAAAAACTATCAGTCTGGGCCGGGTTTGAACCCCCTACCTAACCAACTGAGTCACCTAAACCGACATTTAAAAACCAATGTTGGGTAGAATTAAGATATGGGAACGGACTCCATAATGGATTGATTGTGGCTACACCGCCCGGGAGACAGAGATGAGGTGAAGGAACCGGAGGAGGTCCGCAAACAGGCTCACAAAAACTCGTAGAAGTTTCTAATATTTAGTTCGAACATTTGCGCACCTTTAGAGAGCAATCCCAAGAGGCGATGTTCTATGCATGCACCTTTTCTTGGACGCTAGTTTTAAGGGAAACGAGGAGGAAAAGGAGGGCCCATCCGTCTGTCTTTCTGCAGTGTTGACAACCAAAGAAAGTTTCTTTCCATCTAAAGGATAGCTTGTGGATGAATTTTGTTGAAAATCTTCGTGTCGAACCCTTGGAAGATGCTGAACTTAAATGTCAAGTTTTGTATTTAACCGACTTTTAGATTTTGAGTTATGCTGTAAACACACACACACACACACACACCCACACCCACACACTGAAACACATACAGACCTTTTTCTAAAAACTCTTTTTTCTTTGGATTCAGGTGACCCTAAATGTGAATTTCCAATGAAATCTCGGTATCGAATTTTTTGGTGGAATGTAATACCGACCTATATGCAAACTAGAGAAAGAAAGAAGGGGGGGATATGATCATTCCCTTAAGGAGGTTGCGACAGCATTACTTTAATCAAAATAATTGGGAATATTTTTAAAGGAATCTGTGTTTTGCGCTCACATGACTTTTCTACTCACTCTTGCACAAACTATATTTCAAACGCTTATCCTACATAGTTCACGTTAATCGAGATAAAAATTTGTAGAAATTGTCTGCTGTATATTTCCTTGTAGGTACTATAGGAATAGGGGAATGCAGCATATCGTTTAAAAGTAAATCGCTCTGTAATAACTTTGAAATTCTGTTCTCTTTACATGGAGAGAGAGAGAGAGAAAGAGAACGTCTTCCAATTTGATATAAAATTTTGAAAATTCAATCCAAAAATCAAGAACATCTCGGAAGTGAATAATTAAAAAAGAAGACAAATTGTGTGCTTTGACGAGATCTACATTCTTTGTACATTCAGAATTTTCTGTCTCATATGGTTCACAAATTAGGCAAAAGTCATCCAGAATGATGATGAAAAGGTTTTCAAAGGCTATTCCTAGAAAATGCAATACATACATTTCATTTGTCGTGAAAATATTTTTAACTTTTAATATTTTAACCAAAATCGTTAGAGCCTTAACAAAACAAGATTATATATTTTGAGTCAACCAGTTTTGAGATATTCCTTGTTATTATTTGAATTTCCAAAAACTTACACATTTCTTAAATGGGACATCGTCCATTTTTCTACTATTCATCCGAAGAGAACTGAATTACTAAACAATGACATAGCGATCCGGATGTTAAAAGATGGATTATCCCTTAATACTACTGTATTCCCCTATTCCCATTGTATGAGCTAGGAAATGTCTAATAAATCAAATATACATATGTTTATCTTCATTAACATGCAGTAGATAGAAGAGGTTTTAGGGAATAGCTTGTTGAAGAACGGACAGACAAAACCATGTGAACATTAGTGTGTGTGTTTTGTTTTTTGTGTTTTACTTTCTCTACACGTACCATGTACATAGTATATAGAGAAGATATTGTATTGCACCCAAAAATTCGATACCGAGATTTCACCGGAAATACATGTTTTAGGATCCCCTGAATCTAAAAACGTGTATTTCTAGAAAAATGTCCGTTTGTGTGTCTGTGGTGTATATGTGTGTGTATGTGTGTGTGTGTGTGTGTGTGTGTCTATGGGAAGCATAGCTCAAAAACGAAAAGTCCTTAAATACCAAACTTGGTATCTTCCAAGGATGCGACACGAAGATTTTCAAGAAAATCCCCCCCTTCATCTACCCTTTACATGGAAACATTTTCGAAAATTTCAATTTTCTCAAAGATGCCTGATACGATTTTGTTTAAAATTTCGTATATTAAAGATATTTACATGACAAATAAAATGTATATCTTGAATTTTCTGGGAATAGCCTCTGAAGACTACTTTATTCTGGATGAATTTTACGGAATTTTATATATCTGGCAAACCGTAGGAGATAGACAGAAACCTACCTGACTTAAAATTTAGAGCTCGTTAAAATACACAATTTATGTTATATACATTTTTTTTTTTTTTATTATTATCATGGAGTGGATTATTTTTTAGATATTTCTTGTTATTGGTTTCAGCTTTAAAAAAACCTATACTTTTCTCATACAGGAATTTTTCAACACCTATCCATACAAACAAAGGAACTTTAGTCACATAGCTACCAGCTTTTGACTTATACTTTAGCCTATGCTACTCCCTGATTTCCCTTCTACTAACATTTCCCTTCTTCTGCTATTTTTGTTTTCCTCCATTAGCACGAAGTAGAAAGAAGCATAAGCTTTTTAACAATAATTCGTTGCGACTGCCTCCGTGGTCGAGTGGTCAGCGAGCTGGCTTCTCACCCGGAGGTCCCGCGTTCGATTCCCGGCTGGGGCGGGGAATTTTTCTTTAACCGGAATTATTCCCTATCCCCATGGAGTCTGGAAGTATGAATGTGAGAGTGAATGTGCGTGTGTTTAGTAATATAAAGTTCTGAACCTACAGTTTCACAAGTGAAAGCCCCCGATATGTTAAAGGGGGCTATACAAATGAACCAAAAAAAAAAAAAATAATAATTCGTTGCAGAGATGTAGAGAAAGTTATGTGAATGGTGCACATCAGATTTTTTTAATGGGGATGAATGCTTTCTGGAGTCACTGAAAAGTTCTGAAGTGGACTTTAATAATCCGTCTCAAGTTTCCGATTGAAGCCTCTGAAGATGTTGCTGCGTGCATTGCCGTCAGTATTGATTCCACATTTCGCCTTTAAAAATAGCGATTGTGTAAACCTTGTGTTTTTCTGCGCCACGTCGCACGTGTTTTGTCGTTTCCTGCAAAAGGAGAGAGGTAGAAAAGAAAACACGCATGAGAAGAAGCGACGATGGATGGTAAACATGGAACGTTTGCTGAAAGTGAAGTTTGTCAAGTCTTTCAACAGCATTATTAGACGACTGTTTAAATATTGTCCCTTTCTGGAGAACCACGTGTATCTTTGAATAACAACAGAAAAACGTGCCTGTCATTGTTAAGTAACGGTATGAACCTGTGGCCCAGCAATTCTTCCTGAAATAATGCTCCTCATAGATTTCCTTATTATTATTATTATTATTATTATTATTATTATTATTATTATTGTTATTATTATTGTTGTTGCTGTTGTTGTTATTGCTATTGTTATGAATTATTTATTATTATTATTATTATTATTATTATTATTATTATTATTATTATTGTTGTTGTTGTCATCGTCGTCGGTCGTCGGTCGTTGTCATCATCACAGGTGCGAAAAAGCCCATGTACGGCTGCGCTAAATACTTAGAAACGCTTTTAGTTTTCCTCCACTCTGACCCATAGGCGCTTCGTTCCCTGCATGTGTAGTCGAATGCTGGGGTGGTTCTTATTCTGCCCACCATTTCCTGTACTCATCCCTTCCTTATCTGTAACACGATTGAAGGACAAGCCAACGGTGTTCGGCAGATTGCGGCTGGGCTCTCTGTATAAGTTTCTTCCTCGTGCTTTAGGGCGGGCGCCCTTTTGAGGGAAACCCAGAGATTCGAGTCTTGTGGGTAGAGACCGGGCGTCGGCGGATGTTTTCGATCTGGAAACATTAGCTTGCACTCGTCGTCATCCAGATTTGGTCACCCTACGGGTCTCTCCTACCTCCGTCCTTCCGGGGCACATAATTTCACAAAATTGCACTATCATAAAAATTTGTTTTGTTGCAATTTTTGTAAATCCCCCAGTGATTATTATATACTGCGATGGAAAATATTATGTAAGATACCAAAATAAGCAGCTGATGATAATCGCTCTTTAATGGGCTGTTTTCTTTTGTTTAGTGTAGACAAAGTTGAAATCTTAGACCTTGCAAGCTTCTAAGTTTACCTTTAAATCAGTGATTGTTTTATGTTTACGTGCGGTGACGGATGCTATAAGAAAGTACAAGAACTTCTACCTTTTGATACCTTTTGAATTTATTGAACATTTTTCTTTGAATGCTATTAAACATAACGTATATGCGATAATTTAAAATGTACAGAGTTTAAATATGTCGCGCTAGAAATACAAACACGGCGAGTACACTTCAACATGTGTTCGAATGACGAAGATGCTTTTCCCGAGCGCTATCATTACTAATTATTAATGACACCAGATGGCAGGTCACTGCGGAAGGAATCAAAGTAGCTAGATAGCAGCAATGTTAATACTTCTTAGCACCGAAGTTGTCAATACAGTGGCTGTAATAGTGCGTTAATCCTGCCATCTTGCGATCTTGCTAGAAGTAGGTAAGGTAATGAGCGCTGAACCGCAAGCTTCAGACTATCCATATTCTCAACTCACTTTAATTTACACATTACTTCGTTGTTGTCTTAGACGCTGCACATCTGATGTGCGCAACAAGCATAAAAAAAGGAGAAAACCCGCCCCTGTGGTGCTCTGTCCACCACAAATCCCACAAACGGTAGCTTGAGAGGCGAGTGGTCTAATCACTCGGCCACGGCACGGAAGCTGTGTGGGGTAGTCGTTAACGCCCACTTTTACTACTTGTGGTATCCGAGGCGAGCCTCTGTTTGTGTGTGTGTGTGTGTGTGTATGTGTGCGTGCATAGCTAAAAAAACCAAAAGACTTTTAAATAAAAAAAACTTGGTATTTAAGTTTAGTATCTTCCAAAGATGTGACACAAAGATTTTCAGAAGAGTCTCCCACCCAAAATACCTTTTACGTGGTAATTTTTTTTGAAAATTTTGTTTTTCTCAAAAATGACTAATGATTTTTATAAAATACCGTATATTAAGATATTTACGTCACAAATAAAATGTAGTATATCTTGAATTTTTGGGAATAATCCCTGACGGGCTCTTTAATATGAATGAATATTGCTGAATTTTGTATAACTGGTGAAACCGTAAGAGATAGACAAAATTTTGCTGCACAAAAAATGTAGATCTCTTAAATCAATTTATGTCATAGATTTTTATGAAGTTGACCGTTTCTGAGATATGCCTTGTTATTGGTTTGAATTTTAGAATACGTATGTTTTTCTCCGTTTGTTCTCCGAAGATCCGTTTCTCTTTTGTTCTACTCCTGCTAAGCAAAGCAACAGATTTCAATGACAATCGCATAACGATAGCTTTTAAAACTTTGACTATCGCTTTAGCATAGATCATTCCTTTAGTTCCTTTCTACTTATAAGGAACTAAGTAATATGCGCATTCTCGATTAGCATGCCGTAGAAATAGAGTTAATCTTTTGTAAGGAGTCTGTTTGTAGAACAGTTTGAGAAAGTCTTGGGAGTGTAACACATCTTTTTTCTTTAATGTTATGAAGTTGACGGTTTCCGAGATTTGCCTTGTTATTGGTTTCAATTTTAAACTACGTACTTCGCTCAACGTTCATCTCTTTTGTTTCACAGAGCTATCAGCCTTTAAAAGATTTGACTATCGCTTTAGTCTATTCCCTTATGTCCCTCCTACTTACAGCGAGGCAGATAATAAGACCATTTGTGCTACTATTCATATCGATCAGCATGATGTAGATAAGAGAATAATCGTTTGTAAGAATAGTTTGCTGGCAGAACAGGTAGAGGAAGTCATCAGATTTTTCATGATACGTAAACATCTCCAATTACTTGTCAAGCATCCCAACAGGAACTAAATAGGCATTGAAATCTGAGTTGTCGAGAATTCACCGGCTAGCCCATGAGCCTCAAGGCCTCACCATTTCCGTTTCGCTACCGAACATAATTCTGTTGAGGAAAGTGTGCTAGGAATTTCTCTGTATACAAAGAAGGACGGTGTCAAGTGTTGTATTAAACGACCGTGAAAATACGAGGCCTGACTCACTCGACGTGACTGCTGAATACTTATTAGTGATTCTTCTTGTACCGCGGTTTGGAGGGGAGAGAAGACGGGTCTCTGCAAGCATGTAGGAATGCAGCCACACGGGGTTCCACCATGGTTCTACAACGTTGCCAAGTGGCAGTCATCTCGCGCCATAATGTAAACAAACTCCCATATATGGGGAAAGGAAGCCCCGAGTAATATATGATAAAACTCGTTTTAGTTGTCACCTAATTACATCGATTATTCCATAAACAATACATGTCATATTTTGGACGCTTCGGAGTAAACTTAGACTAATAGACACATATGTATAAACAAGAGGCAGGGAGGAGGGATATTTGCCCCCTAAAATCCGCACCCATTGATATAGTACAACGTAACGTTTTAAATTTTAGATCATCGTTAACATCCAACATCAAGCCCGCCTAGGTAGTGTGAAGTATCTGCTTCACATTCAACAGGTCGCGGGTTCAAATCTCGCTTAGGGTGAATTACTCCCGGGGTTTTCCCTTATCCTGAGAAGACGAATGTCGAGTAACTTTAAGCTCCATGTACCCCGAGATCATTTGAGCATCAGTTCTCCAATTTCATTCATCGTCCGATATGACCAACCAAGCTAAAGGACGAAAAGCTACATAAAAAATCATTAGTTTATAATTTCTAATAATTTAAAAAATGCGTTTTATCTTCAGAATATAGAAGTTTGCACTCAGATTTCGCTACAAAATGGAAAAGTCCCAAAAAATCTGATGTGTTCCATACACAATCTGCAATAGATTATTCTTACAAAGGTTGATCCTTCTCTCTACTTCGTGCCAATCAAAATAAACAGAAGATAGCAAAATTTGTCGTATTAATTACTTCCTTATAAGTATAAGAAGGAAACAAGGGCATACACTAGGCTAAAACGATAGTAAAATATTTTAAAAGATGGTTGCTACGTGATGGAAATCTATTTCTTTGCATGACATTTTTTTGAAAAATTCCCGTATGAGAAAAGTTTAAGTATTTTAAAGCTGAAACTAATAACAAGGAATGTCTCGCAAATGGTCAAAAAAGGGTATCACATAAATTGTGTGTTTTAACGAGATTTACGTGTTTTTTTTAGTAAGTTTTTGTCTTTCTTGTATTTTAAAGTGATTCAGAATGAACAGATCTTCAGAGGCTATTCCCAGAAAATTTTACATATACACTTATTTGTCATATATATTTTATCAAAGTCGTTAGAGCCATTTTTGAGAAAATCAATTTTTGAAACTTTTTCCAAGGAATATCTCGCAAATGGTCAACTCCACGAAAAAAAAAAAAAAAAAAGGTGTATGACAAATTGTGTGTTGTAACGAGATCTCCGTGTTTACTTTCTCTACATGTGCTATGTACATAGTGTATAGAGGAAGTATTGTATTCCACTCAAAAGGAGTGTCTGTGTGTGTGTCTGTGGACAGCATAGCTCAAAAACGAAAAGACCGTTGAATACCAAACTTGGTATTTAAGTTTCGTATCTTCCAAGGATGCGACACGAAGATTCTCCAAAAAAACTCCCCCACCCCCAACTACCCTTTATGTGGAACTTTTTTCGAAATGTTTGATTTTCTTAAAAATGGCTCCTACGATTTTGATTAAAATATAGTATATTAAAGATATTTATCTGACAAATAAAATGTATATCTTTAATTTTCTAGGAATATCCTCTGAAGATACTTTATTCTGGATGAATTTTACGGAATTTTGCATAACTGCTAAACCATAAGAGACGGACAAAAATTTAAAACACAAAAAATGTAGAGCACGCTAAAACACACAATTTATATTGTATACATTTTTTCATGGAGTTGATCGTTTTTGAGATATTTCTTGCTTTGGTTTCAGCTGTGAAAAACTGTACTTTTCTAACACAGGAATTTGTCAACTCCTGTCGATACAAATAAAGGAATTTCAGCCACATAGCAACCAGCTTTTGACTATCACTTTAACCTATGGCACTCCCTTAATTCGCTTCTACTTATAAGGATGCAAGTAATATAATTATTTCTGCTAATTTTTTCTCGATTACCATGAAGTAAATAGAAGCATAACCTTTTTAACAATAATTTGTTGCACAGATGCAGAGAAAGTCATATGAATGTAACACACACGATTTTTTTTTTGTGTAGCATGCTTTTTTCTATCTTTTAAGCTATATCAATTATGCAAAAGTCATCCAAAATGAACTTCAGAGGCTATTCCCAGAAAATGCAACATATATGGTTTATTAGTTATGTAAATATCTTTAATGTATGATATTTTATGAAAATCATTGTAGCCATTTTTGAGAAAATCAATTTTCATTTTTTTTTGTTTTTTTGTTTTTTTGTTTTTCATGTAAAGGGTAGTTTGGGGTAGGGATATTTTCCTCAAAATCTTCGTGTCGCATCCTTGAAGGACATTAAACTTAATTACCAAGTTTAGTATTTTACTGACTTTTCGTTTTGAGTTATCGTGTTCACAGACACACGGACACTGACGGCCCTTTTTATAAAAATCTGATGTGTGACATTCACATAACTTTTCTAGCTGTTCCACATACAAACTATTCTTACAAAGGTTATTCTTTATTTACATTGTATTAATCAAGATAGATATTACAAGAAATTTACTTATTACTTGCTGCCTAGACAGAAGGGCAATTAGAAGGAAAATAAATGAATACACTAGGATAAAGTGATAGTCAAATCTTTTAAAAGCTGTTGCCATGTGAAACAGTTGAAGTTCGGTTCCCTTAGCATAGCAAGCAGTAAAACAAGAGAGATGAAACATAAGGTGACTTCCTATTTGAAAAAAAAAAAAATCTGATGTGCCCCATTCACATAATTTTCTCTACATCTCTGTAACACATTATTATTAATAAGTTTATTATTAAAGTCAGAGTTAAGCTTACCTGACGACGTATTAATTCTAAGTGTTCTTGGGCTTCTAGGCAATTTAAGTTAACACCTGAACTGGCTATAAGCCCGAGAACTACTTCATGCTAATCGGAATAAACATTAAAAGAAATGCTTTCTTGCAAGTAGGAAATAAGGGAATACACTAGGCTAAAACGATAGTCAAATCTTTTAAACGCTGGTTGCCATGTGGTTGAAATCCGTTTCTTTACATTGCTAGCAGTTGACAAATTTCTGTATGTAAAAAGTTCAAGTAGCTTAAAACTCAAACCACTAACAATGGCCCACTCCACGGAAATATATTTATACATATATATGCCATAAATTGTGTGTTTCAAGAGATTTACATATTTTGTGTAGTAAGTTTTTAACTGTCTCTTACGGTTTACTAGTTATGCAAAATTCAGCAAAATTCATTCAGAATAAAGAGGTCTTCAGAGGCTGTTCCCAGAAAATTCACGATATAGATTTTATTTGTCATATAAGTATATTTAATATACGTTATTTATCAAAATCGTTAAAGGCATCTTTGAGAAAATACAAAAATTCGAACATTTTCCCATGTAAAGGGTAGTTTGGGGCGGGGGGGATTTTCCTCAAAATCGCATCCTTGGAAGATACTTAACTTATATACCAAGTTTGGTATTTTACCGACTTTTCATTTTTAAGTTAGCGTGTTCCCAGACACACGGGTGCATGAGCACACACGGACCTTTTCATAAAAATGCAGGGGACCTCAATACGTCTACTTCCGGTGAAATCTTGGTATGAATTTTTGAGTGGAATGCACTACCTTCCTACATACTATGTATTTATTCATAGTAGGTACGTGCAGAGAACGTAAAAGCTCAGGGAATATGCAACAATACGCAATTACATAGAACACAGAATTAGGGCGTGCATCGAAAATGGAGTAAGCCACTTGGAACATTTTTAGTGAATAGCCGTTGAAGATCTCTTCATTCTGGATGACGTTTTCGTAACTGATAAACCATAAGAGGTACACAAAAGCTTACTAAAAATGTAGATCTCGTTATAACATTCAATTTATGTAATGTATTTTTTTTTAAAGTGAGCCATTTCCGAGGTTTCAATTTTAAGCTACTCAATTTTTTCTCAAACGAAAGATCTTTCGTTTCATCTCTCTTTTGTTTTACTCCAGGATGTGCAAAGAGAAAACCGAATTTAAATTGTTTCACCTAGAGACTGGTTGTTTAAAATATTTTATTGTCACTTTAGCCTAGTGTATTACTTAATTTCCATTCTACTTAGAAGGAACTAATACAACAATTTCTGCTATTGTTTATCTCGATTACTTGGATGTAGAATAATTTGTAAAAAAAAAAAAAAAAAAAAAAAGTCATGTGAATGGTACATATCTGATTTTTATTTTGGTAGAACGATAAAAATCAGTAGGTTAATTATTTCTTAACCTGGGGAACCCGTTCGCTCCACCCCATTAACCCCTTAAATAACGCCCCTATTACTAATGTACAGAGAGAGAGAGAGAGAGAGAGAGAGAGAGAGTGTGTGTGGGTAGCATAACTCATGTGTTCCATTCACATAACTTTCTCTACATCGCTGTAACAAAGTATTGTTATAAAGCATATTCTTCTATCTACTTTATGATAATCGAGATAAACATTAACAGAAATTGTCTTAATTACTTGCTTCTTTGTATGTACCATTCACATGACTTTCTCCACATCTCTGCAACAAATTATTGTTAAAAAGCTTATAATTATATTTACTTCATGCTAATCAGAAAAAAAATAGCAGAAACAGTTCTTATTACTTGCTTCCTTGTAAGTAGAAGCGAAATAAGAGAGTACCATAGGTTAAAGTGATAGTCAAAAGCTGGTTGCTATGTGACTGAAGTTCCTCTGTTTGTATAGATAGCAGTTGACAAATTCCTATATGAGAAAAGTATGTTTTTCAAAGCAGAAACCAAAAACAAGGAATGTCTCAAAAACGGTGAACTTCACGAAAAAAATGTGTATAACATAAATTGTGTGTTTTAACGTGCTCTACATTTTTCGCGCAGTAAGTTTTTGTCCATCTCTTACGGTTTAGCAGTTATTCAAAATTCCTTAAAATTCATCCAGTATAAAGTACTATTCAGAGGCTATTCCCAGAAAATTCAAGATATATATTTTATTTCTTAGGCAAATCTTTAATATACGAAATTTTAATCAAAATCGTTAGAGCCATTTTTGAAAAAATCAAAATTTTTGAAAAAGGTTTCTGTAAAGTGTAGTTTGGAGTGGGGGATTTTTCTCAAAATCTTCGTGACGCATCTCTGGAAGACTCTAAACTTAAATACCAAGTTTGGTATTTTACAATCTTTTCGTTTTGGGGTTATTGTGTTCACAGAAACACGGACAACGGACACACACACACACACACACACACACACACACACACACACACGGATGTTTTTTCTGAAAATGCTTTTTTTTAGATAAAGGGGACCATAAAACATACATTTCCGGTGAAATCTCGGTATCGAATTTTTGGGTGGAGTGCGATACCTTCTCTATACGCTTTGTACATAGTGCGTATAGAGAAAGTAATAAGGGAATACACTAGGCTAAAACAAATGCCAAATCTCTTAAAAGCTGGTTGCCATGCGGTTGAAATCTGTTTCTATGCGGACTAGGAGTTTACAACTTACCGTGTGAGAAAAGTTTAAATATTTTAAATCTGAAACAAATAATGCGGAATATCTCAGAAAAGGTCAATTCCACGAAAAAACAAAAACAAAAAAAAAAAAACAAAAAAAAAAAACAAAAAAAAAACAAAAAAAAAAAAACAAAAACAACTGTATGATATAAATTGCGTGTTCTAACGTGATCTATATTTTTGTGTAGTAAGTTTTTGTCCGTCTCTTACGGTTTATCAGTTACGCAAAATTCAGCAAAATTCATAATAAAGAGGTCTTTAGAGGCTATTCCAAGAAAATTCAAGATCTACATTTTATTTGCCATATCATTTCTGGTTGATACTAAACTTAAATACCAAGTTTGGTATTTTACCCACTTTTTGTTTTTGAGTTGTCTTGTTCACAGACACACACACGCACATGGACCTTTTTCCAAAAATGCTTCTTTTGGATACGGGGAAGCTAAAACGTGTTTTTCCGGTGAAATTTCGATATCGGATTTTTGGGAGGAATGCAATACTTTCTCTATAAACCATGTACATAGTACGTGTAAAGAAAGTGAAAATGAAAACTCGGTTAAATACCAAACTTGTAATTTAAATTTAAACACCTTCCAGGGGTGCGACACCAATATTTTCAAGAACCACCAACACCCAAACTACCCTTTACCTGGAAACATTTTCGAAATTGTTGATTTTCTCAAAAATGGCTCCATCGATTTTGATTAAAATACCATGTATTCATATCAATTAAAATGTATATTTTTAATTTTTTGGGATTAACCTCTGAAGGCCTGTTCATTCCGGAAGGCAGACAAAAACTTAGTACACAAAACATGTAGATCTAATTAAAGCATACAATATATGTCAAATACATTTTTGGAGGGTAGAGTTAACCATTTTCGAGCTATTCCTTGTTATTGGTTCTTTTCTCAAATGGGATGCCGATATTCGTTTTTCTTTATGTCGGAATTTCAAACCTATGACAAAGCAACTAGCTTGTATAAGATTTGACTATCGCTTAAGCCTAGTCCATTCCTTATTCCTTTGTATTTACAAGTAAATGTGTAATAAACGCATTTGTGCAAACTTTTTATCTGGATTAAGTTGGAGTATTTAGAGGACTACATTGTTTTTAAACAATATTTTGTTGCAGAATAGGTAGAGAAATCATGTAAATGTAACAGATCCGTTTATTGATTTAATTAATTTTGTTTTTTGTTTTATATCGTTCCTCCAAGATAGTAATTTTCTCGGTTAGTTTCGACCGCGTAGTCCATCGAAAAGTTCAATCATTCTCGGTAACTATCGAGTTTATAGGTAAGGAATAGAAAAGAAACGGAAGATCTCTATCACAGGGGGCAAGAGAAACCGCACAAATTAAATATATGTTACTATTTAAATTAAGCTAGGTGACCCCAAGCATGTAAATCGTTGATGTTTGATAAAAATAACCTCATTTTGGTGTTCCTTGTTCTAACATTCTAAAGCAGAAGAGCCTAGTCCTCCTGATGTTTCCTAAGTGTGAGCTATATACGAGGTGAATGTATTTTAACATAACTTTTAGCATAACTTTAAGAATAACAATCAGTATTTTTAAATTTGTTTGAAAAACAACTACAAAAGTCATGCCGTTGGTGGTATCGGTTTGTCTCACATTCAAGATGTCTGGAGTTTGAATCTCAGTTAGGGTGGGTTACCCGGATAAGGTTTTTTCCTGGACGAATGTCGAGTAACTTAACTCTGTGGACCCCGGACTTATTTGAGTATTATTTTACTCCTTTCAATTGTCATCCGATATTATCCATCAGGTTATAGGAGTAACTACTCCTCCCACCACTATTATTATTATTATTATTATTATTATTATTGTTACTATTATTATTATTATTATTATTATTATCATTATAATACCCTAAATGTAGGTATCATGGTAGGAAAGAACTAACATTATCAGCAGATTATCATTTTCATATTTAAAATGAACGGTTAAGAAATAAAAAGAAAATAGAAAGAATGAAAATAAACAATATCGCCATAAAACTCATACGATTAAAAGCTCTTAGTAAATATAAAAATAAATGCTTTATATATTGTAAAGGAGCAATGTAAAAAAAATCTGATATGCTCCATTCACATGACTTTCTCTATTTCACTGCAACAAATTATTCCATTTACTTCATCTAATGGAGCAAAAATTAGCAGAAATAGTCTTATTTCTTGCTTCCTTGTTAGTAGAAGTGAAATAAGGAGGTACTATAGGTTAAAGTGATAGTCAAAAGCTGATTGCTCTGTGACTGAAGTTCCTTTGTTTGTATAGCCACGAGTTCACAAAGTCCTGTATGAGAAAAGTAAAAGTTTTTATAGCTGAAACCAAAAACAAGGAATATCTCAAAAACAATCAACTCCACGAAAAAAATGTATATAATATAAATTGTGTGTTTTAAGGTGCTCTACATTTGTTGTGTGGTAAGTTTTTGTCCATCTCTTACGGTTTAGCAGTTATTCAAAATTTCGTAAAATTGACCCCGAATAAAGTAGTCTTCAGAGGCTATTCCCAGAAAATTCAAAATATACATTTTATTTGTCAGGTAAATATCCTTAATATACAATATTTTAATCAAAATCGTTAGAGCCATTTTTTAGAAAATCAAAATTTTTGAAAAAAGTTTCATGTAAAGGGTAGTTTGGGGTGGGGGGATTTTTCTCAAAATCTTCGTGTCGCATCCCTGGAAGATACTAAACTTAAATACCAAGGTTGGTATTTTACTGACTTTTCGTTTTTGAGTTATCGTGTTCACGGACACACGGACCTATTTCTGAAAATACTTTTTTTGGATACAGGGGACCCTAAAACATATATTTCCGGTGAAATCTCGGTATCGAAATTTTTGGTGAAGTGCAATACCTTCTCTATACTCTATGTACATAGCACGTATAGAGAAAGTAATAAGAGTGATAGGATAACAAACATGTTATATTTCATTTGTCCCTTCCACCTTCACGCCATCGTTTCTTTATACTAGCGACATCTGTTGATTGTCGATCAATTTAGAAAGAATGTTTGTAGCGTTAAGAGAAAACTTCTTCTGTGAAGAGAAATTGTTATTCTTCATGGTTGGCATTACTACAGGAAATGTATATATGTACACTTTGAGGTCTGTTCTGGTTTTATGGCAGTAGCTAAGTAGCACATGTGTTTAAAGTTTATTTACAAGATTAATACAATTCGCAATGAAGGCAAAAGTTTTAAACTTGGTTGTTGATACAAGTGCATTTATTAAGAATGTACCATTGCAGGTGAGGAAGTGAAATAAAAATTTAACTTAAAACTTGTATGTAGTTAACCTCAAACCACACGAATAGCTCCAAATTACATTTGTTTCAGGATTACGGAGAAGGGGTGACAACTGTCCAGGAAGTTGTTGATGAAATAAAGAATAAACGTCAGCTAAGGAGATTAGTAGTTCTGCCGTATGATTTGAAAATCACCAATGTTTTTCCAGAAAACATAAAATACGGTAAGTTCTTCTATTGGAGATTGTGCACATGAATAGAATAATTATAATATATTGTAAAAATAATACTGATCCATCACATTCTGTTATTATGTAAGTAACCTGATGTTGAGGCTGTATATGTTGCGTTACATTACAATTGTGGATCCTATTTTGAGATTACACACAAAGTCAAGCTCTGGAATGTAGATCAAGTTAGAGATTACATTCACTGGTTACTCTTTATAATTATTACATACGCCATGCATTTATTTACAAATATTAAGTCTGATACTGCATTTTTCAGAAGTGTCAATTTTGCATAATTTGCAATTACATGTTGCAGCATTGTACAGCTCATGTGCATTTAATATATATTGGGTATCCAGTATACGTCATGCATAACATACTGGTAAACAATAAATTGTTTGTTGTTGAACAGTTACAGAATTTAGCAAGAAAACAGGAGATTATCCAAGCCTTTCGGCAACAGATATCAAGGTCCTTGCTCTTGCATACCAATTGGAAAAGGAGAAAGTGGGAACAGATCATTTGAGAACAGAACCACAAATGAATCGAACAATTGCATTTACAAAATTTCTGCCGGAAGAGGCCAAAGCAGTTCCAGGCTTCCATTTCCCTAATAAAAAGGTAAGAGGAATATTCCCACTGTTATTAGAGATAAACATTGGTTGTAGTAATTGTTTCGTTATCTTTATTTACTGTTTTTTTTTTTTTTTTATAGGATGAAGAAAAGGAAGAAAATATAGTTGAAACAACAGTTGAGAGTTTGACAGAGAAAATAGAATTTTTAGATTGTAATCCAACAGAAAACTTGAGTGAAAACAGTATTTCTGTTGATGAGATACTTGCACCTTTCAAGAAAGTAGTAGCAGAAGAAAAGGAACATAGTGATGATGAAGATGAATATGTCAGTGCTAATGAGGAAGAAGAGGATGAGAAGGAAAACGATGACAATGATGACAGTAATGACGATGATGATGATGATGACGATGATGGTGGATGGATTACACCAGAGAATGTCACTCATGTGAAGCTGGAATTCAATTCTGTAGTTGACACTGATAAACCTGTCCAGGTTGCTTGCATCACTTCCGATTTTGCTATGCAGGTTTGTAAAGTTATTAACTATCTCTGTTAATATGGTTTGTATCAAGCAGAAAGTTAAAGGTAGGTTTGCAATGGTAGAGAATCGACCACTCACTTCCCCCAAGGCGGTCTGGGTTCAATCCCAGTGAACCGCATGTGGGATTTGGGGTGGACTAAGCAGTATCTGGGTGGGTTTTCTCCAGGTCCTCCAGTTTTCTTGCCAGTCATTCCACCAATTGCTCCATCACCTTTCCTGTCATCTATTTTGCCTATATTTCATCTCATCTACTTTCTCATATTCATGCCAGGCACTGGGCTGATCCTTCATCCCTGGATACTCTATCTGATTCATAGCTCATCTGTGCCTCAACAGGCATCTGACCCCAGGCATTCACATGTAACTCCTCTGTTTGAGAGTAAGTAGGTGAAGAAGAGAAGTTAATGACAGCATCTCTCACATATTACATGGCAATAGAGTTCTCAAATTTTACAAACATATTCAGCTCTTTAGTGGTTACTTTCTCTACTATTTATTTATAGTAACTAGTTGTTTTTATTTTCTCAAAAGTAGTTTTAATTATTAATTAAAAGATATATCATTTTTTTTTTTATTTTGTCAATGCAACTTTAATTATTGTGATTAAAATACTAATACCTAAGTAATGAGTGAGTCATAAAAGCAGGAACTGGCTGCGCAATGCTTAGCCTGTCTGCATCCTCTGTGCTCATTGCCATCTGCCACTATCATAGAAAGGCACGGATGCAACCATATAACATTTTTAAAACTACTGTTAAAGACTTTACTTATCAACTCTATGAAAGGAAATGCTGAAATAGGCCAGTGTTGTTGTTCATACATTTTTGGCACTTCTTTAGGAAACTATCAATTACTTGCCTTAGTTCACCTTGAGAAATGCTGATAATTTCCTTGCTGATATTTTGTTTTAATTGTTCCTCTTCCAGGATGTGTGAGTTTATCTTGTACACTTTATGTTTTAAGCTACCCGAGAGATAGAAATTGCAGAGGGTTAGGTAAGAAGACTAAGGGGGTCACAAATCTCTACAGAATTGTTCTCATTGAAAGATTGGCTATATGAACTGTTGCAAAGTCATGTTGAAAAAAAGGCAAAATCACGCTCCCTGTCTGTTAATTCTCTAAAAACAGGGAGCATAATTGTATTCAAATGTGTATGGACTGTTGACTCAAAAAATTGACCTATAGCTTTTTCTCTGCTAATGGTGCACCATACTCCATGAACAATATTAGGTTTGTTAGAGCTTTAACAATGATTATTTTGTGTACACACATATCCATGATGATGAAACCAAGCCTCGTCCATGAAAAATATTAAATGTGGGTCTGTTTCACGATTATATACACTATTGAGAGTCCATTCAACTGAATCACAGGAATCGCCTGATTGAAGAGCATGTGCCGCAGTTATTTTATACTATTTTAACTTGAGCAATTTAGTACCTCTGTGCAAAGTCATAAGAAATGACCTGTCATGAAAGATACCTAAGCAATTTTGGGGGGGATTCTCCAAATGATGACTGATGTCTAATGTTTCTTTGGTAAGAACCATATGCCATCTTTTAGATTCATTGTAAAGTTCATGGATTGTTGTATGGCCTGGATATCTTTCTTTAATCGTACTTTCACTTGACGAGCTGACTGAGTTAACATATACAAATTATATATAAATACATGCTGTGCAGTAGAAAGCATATGCTGAGCCATAATACACTTTGTGACTAAGTATAGAACAAAATAATAAATCACTCTTAATAACTGAACTACACCATGTTACTGTCAGTTCCAACAGTGGAGAATTTTAAGGTGGTTTTACGGAGAGCTGTCTTTTTGGGCTGGTATGCGGAGTGGTTGGCTCTAACAAGCTGAGAGAGGTGAAGGACCTCCCTGTCAACTGGGTAACTTCCTGTCGTTTATCCTGCCGGGAGGAGGTGGTATTAGCGCAACTACAACTTGGCCACTGTATGTCTACCCACAGCTACTTTTTTAAGTGCGAACCTGCTGCTGTCTGTGCGCTCTATGGGGAGGCACAAGCAGTTCGTCATGTGTTGCTAGAGTGTGGTCACCTGTCGCACATTCGATCATCACTGGGCATGCCAGCCTCTCTTGCCGAGATCCTGGCAGATGATCCTAGAGCAGTAGACAAGAGTTTTTAATTTTTTAGCACAATTTCTTTTCCTTTGAGGTTTTAGTGTGGTAGCTGTATGCCAGGTAATAAAGCAGATTTTTAATTTTGAATTAGTTTGCTTTTTAAACATTTAGTCTTAATATTACAGTCTTAGCCAGTTTCAGCCAGCTCTGGCTTCAGGGCTGAGTAGTGATTTTACTTTGGTTTTATACTGGTTCTTGCCAGGATTTTATCTCAAGGGCACCAATATCCTAGGCAGTTGAGCACCCTTAAATATCATCATCATCATCTCTGCTTTTAGCCTTGCTTTTTAGTTTTGCTTTTAAACCAGTTTTTTTTCTTTCTTTTTTCTTTTTTCTTCCCCTTCTATAGTTTTAATTGCTTTAATTCCAAGTCTTTTAGATTGCTTTATTCGACATGCTTTGACTGTTTTATTTTAAGGGCGCTAATAACCTAGCAGTTGAGCACCCTTAAACCCAATCATTATCATCATCATCACTGTCAACTCAATACTGCATCTCCAGAGCGTCAAGCATGACCTTGTTTTCAGCACAGTGCATAATCATGTGTCCATACAGCTGATTCAGAGGTTTTTTTACTCATTCATTACAATATTTACCTAACAAAATTCATGTCTTGAAAAGCTGTGAAGTCTTCATTCTGAAGGAATCTAGTATAATTTTAAATAATGCTAAACCATCTTGTTAAAACACAACTTAAATGAAATAACATTTATGTTGCCTTATCCATATCCGATATATTCCTCGCTATTGGTTTGAGATGTTTAGAACTGTACAATTTGTTTTGTTTCTTTTATTTTGTTTTTTATCCAATTATGTTCCGCTTTTAACTGCAGTGGTCATATTGGCAGCATTTTGCCTTTGTAACATTCCCTGTAGGCAATGGTGTTAACTTGTGTGTGCAGTTATCATGGGATTTATACATTAGATCATATGTACATTCTCATTCTTACTTCCAGACTCTGAGGATAACAGGGAATAATCTTGAATAGAGAAAAATCCCCTCCCCCCTAGTGAAAGTAACTTTTGCTTTCTCTTGTATATATGTAAAATGTACATAGTAGATGAGAAGGTATTGTATTCCACCCAAAATTTTGCCAGAAATACATGTTTTGAAGATGCTGACTCCAAAAAGTGCATGTTTAGAACAAGGTCAGTGGTGTGTCCAAGCATGTGTGTGTATGGACAGCATAACACAAAAACAAGAAGCATTTTGAATACTAAATTGGGTATTTATGTTTGGTATCTTCCTATGATGCGACACAAAGATTTTCAGTATAATCCCACCACCCCAAGCTACCCTTTACATGGGATATTTTTCAACATTTTTTATTTTCTAAAAAATGGCTCTTAACGATTTTGATTAAAATGGTCATATGTTAAAGATGATTACATGGCAAATAAAATGTTTATCATGAAATTCTTGAGAATAGCGCCTAAGTCCACTTCATTCTGAATGACTTTTGAATAATTGGTAAACTGTAAGAGATAGACACTTTCTACACACAATTTATATATATATATATATGTTTTTTTTTTTTTTTGTACAGCTAACCATTTCTGAGATATTCTCTATTATTGGTTTCAATTTTAAATATTTGGACTTTTCTCAAACAGCAGGCCATCATGCTTTGCATTTCTCTTTTATTTAACTCTTGGACACAGAAAAAGAATCAAATTCAATGTTTTCACATATCAACGATCTTTAAAAATTTGACTATCGCTTTAGTGTAGTGAATTTCCTTATTTTTCTTCTATTTACAAGGATGCAAATAATAAGATCAATTTTGCTAATGTTTTTTTTATCTTGATTAGCATGTAGTACATAGAAGAATAACTTTCTCTATGAATAGTTTGTTACAGGATAGGTAGGGAAACTCAGTTGTATGGAACACTTCAGAATTCGTTATTTAGGGGCTCTCAAAAAATGTATTTCTGGTGAAATCTTGGTATCAAATTTTTGGGTGGAATGCAATACCTTTGCTATCTATACACATTGTATATGGTAGATAAAGTAAAAGAGTCAGATGTGTTACACTCACATGATTATACCTATTTTGCACCTTCTATCCATTTCATGTAAATCAAGAAACAGTAGCAGATAAGGTTTTATTACATACCTATTTCCTTGTAGGTACGAGGGGAATAAAGATATACACTAGGCTAAAGCAATAGTCAAATTTTTTAAAAACTGGTCTCAATGTGGTCAAATTGAAATACTCTTTGCACGGCAAGATATAAAAATAAAAGAATGACAACTTCCCTGTTGAGAAAAATATAAATATTGGAAAATTTAAACCAATAAACAAGGCGTATCTCAGAAATGGTTATCTCCCCCCTCCCCATCAAAAAAAAAACTGATGTTTTAGCGAGATATACATTTTTTGTATAGTAAACTTTTATCTTTTACAGATTACCAATTTGCAAAAGTCATCTAGAATGAAGAGGTCTTCAAAGGCTGTTTCCAGAAAATTCTAGATTTACATTTAATTTGTCATAAAAATATCTTAAACATATGGTATTTTAATCGAAATTGTTAGAGTTGTTTTTCAGAAAACCAAAATTTATGAAAAGTGTTCTCTGTAAAGGATAGTCGTGGATGGAGGAATTTTCTTGAAAATCTTCATGTTGCAACCTTGGAAGATGAATTTAAATACCAACCTTGGTATTTAACATACTTTTGGTTTTGAATAATTTTGTTTGGAGACACACACATGGAATTTTTTCTAAATATGCTCGTTTGGGATTCAGGGGTCCAAAAAATATATATTTCTGTTGAAGTCTTGAAATTGAATTTTTGGCTGGACTATAATACTTCCTTACCATATATTGTAGAGAACATAATAGATAACAGTATCGCATTAGATTTAAAAGTTAAAAGCTGGAACTTTTAAGGTAACAATATGAGGGTCACCCAGAAAATAATGAAAGTAATTCTTTAACAATTATTATTGAACACAATGAAACTTATATACAAGAGAGAATGATGTTTTCTACACTCCCTATTTTTCCACATAATCTCCTTCCTGTTCTATGGCCTTCCAACATGAGACACAAGGGCTTGTATGCCCTGTTGGCACCACTCCTTGTCCTATTCACAGAGCCATTTCTTCACTGTGTGAATTCCCTCTTCGTCATCCTCAAAATTTCTTCCATGAATGGTCCAAATAAGTAATACAGCTTGGTCAAGGCTATAGGGTGGATGTTTAGTTATGTGTTCCAAAGTCCTGAAACTTGTGTGAGACCAAGCATTATCATGTTGAAGCAGTCACCTAGTGTCGAAGTTGCTGGAAGCACTTCTTGAGTTTTGTTAATAGGTTTAGATACGCTTCAGAATTAATAGTGCTGCCTCTCAGCATCACGCCAATAAGTATTACACCCTCACACTCCCAAAATTCAATGATCATGACCTTACCAGCAGAAGCAGTTGCTTTGAATTTTTTCATCTGTGGAGAGTAAGGATGATGCCATTCCATCGATTGTCATTTTGTTTCGGGCCTAAAATAGTGAACCAGGTTCCATCTCCTATTACAATCTGGCTAAGAAGGCGTCTCCCCCTTAGCTTCAAACCATTGCAGCAACTCAAAAGAAGTGTTTTTTCTGAGTGATTTGTGTTCCATTGTAAGATAGCGTGGAACACAATGTGCCCACACTTTGGAGTAAGAATATGATTGCATCCATACTGTTTGTGCTGATTGATAGCTCCAGTGCCAACTGTAAGTCATTAATGCATCAGTCCTTGCAAATCAGCAAGCTGCATCTTGTCAGGCATGATAGATATCCTTGGGGATGGTCTCCCAAAACACTGCAAATCTTGGAGCTGTGCTGAACCACCTTCTAATGGCCTCAACCTCTGTGCCCAGCAGCTAACTGTGCTTCTGGTGACTGCAGATGCTCCATAAACTGCGTACAAACACTGTGAATGTTTCCAACAGTTTCTTTCTCTGCAGTGAGAAATTCAATAACAACACACTGCTTGTAATGCACATCACTTACAGATGCCATTTTGAAACATTGCTGCAGCTATGCTGTCAGAGGAAATGGAAAATTTTCTTACACACTCAGACTACTTCAAATAATACATACCTAAAGTTTCGCATTTGTACCATTGTTGTTGGCGTAGAAAAAAATGTGGCGCATTGCTTTCTGGGTGACCCTCATATTAAACATCCAAAATTTCAAAGTCATCAGAAATTTGTTATAACAGCATTTGGTGGTATAAAATACAAAAATGTTATGAAAGCACTTGAACTACATTGCTACATATATGAGCTATTCATTTTCATTTTGACCCTTAACTCAAAATAAAATAAAATATTTCGGTGTAAAAATCCTTAACATGACTTCATTCAGAAAGGAGGTAAAACGGTTGGTCTCATGCTGTTGATTTACAGTACGTAAAAGAACCTCAAGCTTCATAAAGAGGTCTCTGAGCAAAATTAAGTGGTCTTTCACACCCAACGTAGAATAATGACATGCTCAGAATTGCAGCAATTAAAGAGCATCCATAAATAAATCTCAATTTAATATTTTCAGTATTAAATGTAATGCATATTGAGATCAATTTGAATGTACAAAGATGTGAGAATAAATAATTAATATACCAACTGTCAATAAAGTAGGGGATTTCCTTCAGGTGCACTGATGCTGGAGATGAAGGTCTTTGAAATTTGTTCTGAGTGAAAACTTTGGTCGGTCTTTTGAGACAGTGGAATGAGCCAGGGTAGGAAAGAGGTTGCTCATGCTAGTCTGTTTATGGTAGCATTTTGCTATCGCTGCCAGTGCAGCCCCATGGTGTCCTTATTTTCCCTTTCTACTGTCTCAAAAGACTTTGATAGAATAATAAGTATCATTAATCAAAATTTCATCAGGTGTTAAAAAGTTTTGCTGTTTATATTTGCTTCTAATAACTCAGCATATGATACATAATTTAAGTTTTAATGATGGTTGGCTGGATTAATTTAGCATGTTAGTTTGTTGTTTTATGTGTCTAGTGTAAGTTTTGAGTTCATTGTATGGTCTTGTAAAGAATTTGATATGTTAATATGGAAATGATAACGGCAGCCCTGTTATGCCAATTGCCATCTTGGTTTCTGGTGAAAAATAGGAACATGCACAACAAAAGGGAAAGCATAGACTCATAACTTTTAAGAAGAAATGGGCTTAGAATAGGCCTGTATGTTGGATTAAAGAAAGAAACAAAGCTTGGAATATATATTGCTTTTACTTTAAGAAGGAAGATTGACCCTAAAATTTTTGAATTATCAAACTACCTTTGAATTCCTATTCCACTTGCTTGAACCATATTTAAAGCACAGCATACATTTTGAATAAGCTTCAATGTCATTAGAAAAAAGAAATGATGAGCAATCAGAGTATTACAAATACAGTAGAAGTTAGTAAGTACTCTTTGGCATATTCAATTAAACTATAATATTGTATTTTATGGACCAAAAATTTGCTGTGAGTGTATATCTCCATGCAGTGCTCAAAATGCAATGTATACTCAAATTGAGTTTAATTCCCCATGAAAATGGGTAATATCTGTATTAAATTATCTGCTGGTAGCAGTGACTTTAATTTCCAAATCAAGCAGCCCAGATTAAATAAATTAATTAATTCCATGTTTTTTTCAGAATGTTTTGAAGCAAATAGGACTGAATGTCCTGTCACTAGAAGGGCGGCAGATTCAGCAATTGAGGACTTTTATTTTGCGATGTTATGCCTGCTTTAAGACAACAAGTATCATGACGAAAGTATTTTGTCCCAAGTGTGGAAACAGAACCCTGAAGAAAGTAGCTGTGTCTGTGAATGAAGATGGAACTCAAGTAATACACATATCTTCTAGAAAGAGACTTTCAGCTCGAGGAAAGAGGGTAAATAAATCTACCTGGTATTTCTGTTTCATTCAAGCTTACTATGCATGTACAGGCACCAAATCTTGTTCATCTTCATTCCTTCTCCCTGATTGGTCAAAGCTGCTATAATGAAATAGCAAACAATTTAAAGTTTAAAATGTATTTTTTCATATAGCTTAGAACTTTATTTCAAAATACAAGTTTACTACAAATTGGAAAAATGAGTCAAAATTACACTTGATTTGCTTCACTAAGTAATTAATTACCTGGACATGTTTCGAAGGCGTATGTTGCCTACATCATCCACAGATTTCGACTGGCCGGCCTGTTGCTGGTATTTTTTGTGGACTCTTCTCCTTTCTCTGATGGCTGATAGATGAACTTGTAGAGCGGGTTGTCATAGGCGGGAATTCCGAAATTCATTAGCTATGTTTTTGCTTTAAAATAAAGATCTTCTCCCATATGTTTAATTCTAGCGGTCGCTGTACTGATTTTAACAAGTGGACATTATCTTCGATTCTATGGCTACTGTCCCAAGCATGTGAGGCTACTGCTGATTTCTCCATTTGGTTGTTTCTTAAGTGTGCCAGATGTTCTTTCAACCTGGTTCCTATGTTTCTTCTGGTTTGTCCTATGTATCTTTTGTCATAGTTTTTACAGTTGATTCTTCTGTAAATTCCTGATTTCTTGGATGCAGTATTTTGTCCAACTTGTTCTTTAGAAGATTTTTATGCTATGTTTGTTTTGTGGGGCTAAGAAGATGTTGTGTTCCTTGAAGATCTTTTTAAATTTGTTGAAGGCCTGAGGGTGGAATGTGAATTTTTTGAAAATGTTCTGGTTTTTATCTGCCAGGAGGGTGGTTGTAGCTGCTATTTTTCTCTTTCTCTCTATTGTTTTTAGTTTTTTCAGGACAAGTGTTTTGTTAAACCCATTGTTCTCGGCAGTTCTTATTATTTGGTTAAGCTCTTTTTCATATTCTATCTTCTCCATAGGGACGTTAAGTAATCTATTTAGCAAGCTGTGGATGATTGCATGTTTGTGGCTAGTTGGGTTGAAGCTGTTAGATTTTATGTGGTTGTCTGTATGCGTGTCCTTCCTGAAGATTCCAAATTCCAGTTTTTTATAGTTTCTGATAATTTTGAGGTCCAAATATGGAAGGGTGTTTTGTTTTCTCGGTTTCCATGGTAAATTTTATCTCTGGAATTTGTAAATTTAGTAGCAGCAGTGCATCTTCTATTAGTTTAGCATTTACTATGGCGAATACATCGTCGACATACCTGAACAAAGTTTTGAAAATATGAGGGAATCCATTGGTGATTTTTGTTTCGAAAAAGCTCATGAATAAATTTGCCAGGAATGGTGACAGGGGACTTCCCATTGTGAGGCCTGATTTCTGTTTATAGTATTTGCCATTGAAGATGAAGAAGGATTGTTCAATGCAGATGTGGATCAGTTTGGAATATTCTTCGATTTCTTCTTTCATTAGGTTTATGGATTGAAACCATTGTTGGCAGTATTGTAATAGGATGGCAATGGGGATGCTTGGGAATTAATTACTTAGTGAAGCAAATCAAGCGTAAATTCGACTCATTTTTCCAATGTGTAATTATGCTTCACTGTGTACCACTTCCAGTATCTTGATTCTTTTAATCATTTACTACAAATGTTTACAAAATGCTATATTTTCCAAAATATTACACATACAACAATTGTTGATGCATCAGAAGAACCGTGAATTCATTAAGTTTGTATTGTGTACACCAGTTGGCAGCATGAGTGTAGCGCCTTCACAAAATGTTACAAAAGAATGAAAGAATAGAATAGAATTTATTCACCTTAAGAAATACAAGGGAATCATGGCTTTGTAAAAGAGAAAATAATACATACTTTAACAAACCAATAATACAGTGTTATATATATTATATTTTATTACAGTGATCAAAATACTAAATGCAAATATATTCTTGGTTTTACATAATTTAAGAGTGGATTCTTACCTTAAATGCTTTGCTCTCGGATTTTGATAGCCTCAGACTTTATATCCATTTCATACAGTTATCTGTTATTCAGTAAAAAATTTATTAAGAATAAAGAAAGTCTGCTGTAGCTAGTTCTGAGGTTACCTGATTTGGGATTACTAATGACATTAGTGGTTAACTTTAATTAATATCATTTAACCATATTTTTAAAATTTTGAGAATGAACACAATACTATTTTTAAAAAATTAAATCTGATCCTTTAATTTTTTAAAAACATTTCAATTTCATTCTGTGCAATGTCTCATCAATTCAAATCATTTTGTAACTGCTGAATGCGAAGCTTTGGATAGAGTGCAGATACATTCTTCATATGCAGCCCCAGATCTGGACTGAGGGAAGATGGGCAGAAATTGAGTTTTTTCCAGTACAGTGTAAACAGAAGTGTTTTCATGCTGCAACAGGTGGTATAATCCAAGACTGCTTCACACCAAGCAGGTGGCATTAGTGCTGTTCAGTTTAACTACTTTCATCATGTGTATGCAAGATTGCTTTGGACAGCCAACCTTCAGGGCCTCACCCATGTACCATTTGCTTTGGGCCATGCAAATGACAAGGTGCCATCTAGTCTAGCTACTTTCACTATCTGTGGATAGATGGCAGCACAATCACTATTGCCATTTATTTTCATTTTTACTGTTTTATACTTAGGTTCAACTTTGGGTCATGGTATTAAATATCCAATTCACTATTTACATTGGCGGCTGAGAAAAATTTCAAAGAACCCCCACAGAATTTGACGGCTGTGCTGTGGCCGAGTGGTTAAACTGCTTGTCTCTCACCTAGGCAGTCTGGGTTCGATTCCAAGAGGCAGCTTTGAGATTTGTGGTTAAAGCAGCGCAGAGGCATGTTTTTTCAGGGTTCACAGGTTTCCCCTGCCATCACATTCCACCAGTGCTCCATCTTCATTGCCTATGGTGCTACAAATATAAATGCAGGCATTAAACACTGAAAAAAAAAACAGGATTTGAACCTAGATACTCCCTAATGTGAGCCACAGACAATAATAAGCCATCCCTCTCAGTCAATAAATATGTTTATTTATCTCCATCAAATTTTACTAAAATTTTCTGGCAGCAATCCATATTTCCTTTTTTCTGTTCATCTGGGAGGTGGTAGAGGAAACTACAATTGCAGAACTCACTGGTGTGAATTTTTTCTTTGAGGATTATTTTCATTGCTACCTATCCAGGGCTTTTTGAGTCTGACAATATACACATTGACCTTCATGCAACATACACTCCGCTTTCATCACTTTGTCATCTGCATTGATGCAGTGGGCTTATGTATGTAGTCTTCATCTCAAAAATCTGTAAACCATTGGTAAAAAGTAATTGTAAAGGGCAGGAACACCAAATTTATGATGCAATCTTTCAAACCATTCTCTCCTTGAATAAACCAACATTAAATCTAAAAAGTCAAAAATAAAATCCACATGCACACCAAGTCTGCATCACAAATTTTTGGATCACCCTTACGTTTGCAATCTAATGCTAGGAAAACGTACACTGATATATCACAAGTTATTATTGTGCATTCTCAAAATTTCAGAGTGAAACTTGTAATCAAGTTTTGCGTTTTCATGTTATTTCCATCCAAGGTATTATTGCATCATTGAGATAAATTGAATACATCATCAGCAAGCTATTTATGTGACCTAAGGGCTGAAAAAGTATAATTTTCATTTTACATTGGATATATTTGACGAGTTAAATTCACATTACAGTTCTCCCTGCCTACTCCAAAGGGTGGAAAACATGCCAATAATCCATTTCTGTGTGAGGACCAGCGCATCCCAGATCAGAGGCCATCTCGACTTGCTAGAACAAAGAACAATCCCCTAGATCCAGATTACATTGCAGGTATGTTACACTTCATCATCCAGAGAATTAGTTTTGTTTTACTGATTTCTTTGTTTTGTTTTCAGCAATTCTTATGTTTATACCTTTCTCTTAAATTTATGTTGTATCTTTATATGTTTATAAAGTATTATGTTTGTAGTTAGTAAAGATAGATTAGATAATCTAAATAAGGACTACCATAGATACCACACAAGAGCACAAAATAGCTTCCACAGAGTAAATATAAATAAAATAGACAGCTGACAAAGATCCCTTAATAAAGGGCAAAATATTGTACAATAAATTACCATGTTCTGTAAAAATAGCAAAAGGAAAAAATTTTAAATATGAGCTAAGAATTTCCTAATATAAAAATGCATACAATGGATGAGTTATAGTAAATAACAATTGTGTATAGTATTCGTAATTGTAAATATTAATTCATAATTGTATCCTTTTTGTCTTTAAACCTAATGATATATCTGACAACATGTAAATGTTACTTATGAATGAATAAAATTGAATGTTTTCATTTTATGTCAGGAATAGTTAAAGAATTATTTTATAATATCAAATTTGCAAGCTAGGTATAATTTATAAATAGAATAACTTTAAAATAGCCATTAGTATTTATTTATTATGGTGCTAAATTAGTGCATTAGTGGCTACCACTTTTGGCACAGGCTAAGCATCAATAGAAATTTGTATGTTTTCTTGTTACCCAGAGTTATCTCTGTTTTATTTGTTGAAAAGTGGAAGTATAATTAAACATTTTCAAATTTATTTTATTTTACAGGATTTTCACCATTTGTAATGAGGGATGTGAACTCTAAATCTGCTATGCTTGGAATTCGCAACATGAACCCAAAGGCACTGGCCAGAAATGACAACAGGAGAAGAAAAAAGAAATGATTTTCTGTTATGCAAAGGAGAATAAAATGTAAACACTTTGTATATATTATTGTTTCTAATAATAGAATAGATGAAAATTGTTCCAATAAACTTGTGGGGGAGCAACTAAGCACAAGATGGAAACTTAATAAAATGTTGGAATTACTTTAATACTTAAAATATATGTTTGTTTTGTTAACCATGATGAGAGTAAAGAAGAGGAATCACTTAACTATCATTGCAGTGAATTTGATGTTCTGTAAAAGATAAGGAAATTTTCGAAACTAATAAGTATGTCATTTCTCTAAATACAAGATAGTTCCTGGTAACATCTGTTATCCCCCATTCTGGAGGTCCTTGACCCAAATACTTTTTTTTCTTGTGCTTTAAATGGGTTGGACATGTCAGATGATGAATGCAAAAGGTGAAATGATCTTGGGGTCCATGAAACTTAGCCCTTTTATTGCCAATCACAATCTAAACGTGATTGTGCAAGAATTGCCTATCACAATCTGATCGTGATGCCAATTTCATACCTTTTAGTTCTTTTGAGTGTGAAAGTCTGTATTTTCTACATCGTAAGCATAGAGAAAAGTTTTCTTGAGCATTTCAGGGCCTTATCTTTACATTCCAAAGCGCTAAATAGCTCCAAATTTAATTTCTCTAGCACCTGTTTATGTTGGTTGAAAAATGGCATTGTCTAGCAAAAGCTTACAAACCAAAGAGGAAATTAGTGCTGATGTTGGCAATGTATTAGAAGAAAGCGAGAGTGATTTTGAATTTTCAGACCTTGATGAAAGCATTTCTGATGTCAACGTAAGAGAGGACGATATATATTCTAGCTCTAGTGATGGCATATGATAATGGCCCTCATGTGCACCTCCATAAGGAGGTGTAAATAGAATTATCCATTCACTATGCAACAACACAAGTACTAAATTGTACAGTAAGCTACGTTACATCTGGTCTTCGTCATTGTGAATTGTCTCAAACTGGGCTGAGTTAAACCAATGCTGGTACGTAGAAGCTCTGCACCTCAGTTTGAATCTAGTGCAATTTCAAGCATTTGAGAGGCCCTGCTTTTTGTAGAAAAAAGTGTGTGTTTTTGTATTCTCATAAAAACACTTCACTAATTTTAATTAATATGCTATTGATTAATGTGACGAAATATAATAGCCTGTGAAGCTGTCTTCATTCTAAATGTATTTTGTGTAACTGGTAAAATCAAAGATAAATGAAGACTCGCTACACGAAAAATGTTAATTCCATTACAGGGCACAATTTTTGTAGTTGGCTTACCCTGCCCCTATTTAAGACTAACAAATGAATGCCTAGGAGTCAGAAGCATGTCTGGGAGCCAAAGAGATGAAACCACCGAATGAAGAGCCTCGAATGAGTGCTTGGCCCATTGCCAGGCAGGATAGGAGGCAAGCGATCTAACCACTTGGCCACAGCACCACCATTTCAACCATTATTTGGTTGAATGCCTTATGCTCTTTTTCAAGGTTGCTATTTAATCTTTATTTTATTTGTTGTTAACTAACACATAGTAACCTGCTTTTTAAAGATTTAAATATCTGTCCAAAAGATGTAGCCTCTTTTACCTACAACAATATATATAATAAATATATTTCAAGCTTGTCTCTGTATTCTGGGGGTAGCATGTTCTGCCTCGCATTTAAGAGTTCAAATCTCAGGGTGAGTTTACCCAAGACTTTTTGGGAGGGTTTCCCTTATCCTGAGAACATTAATATTGAGTTACTTTTAAGAAAAAATCTGATGTATTCCATTCACATGACTTTCCCTACATCTCTGTAAAAAATTATTGTTAGTAAGCTAATTCTTCTATGTCATGCTAATCAAGATAAAAAGCAGAAACAGTCTTATTACTTAGTTCCTTATAAGTAGAAGGGAAATAAGCAAATACACTAGGCCAAACCGACAGTCAAATGTTTTAAAATGAGGTTGCTATGAGACTGAAATTGATTATTTGCGTGGCCAGGAGTTGACAAGTTCCCATATGAGAAAAGAATAAGTATTTTAAAATAGTTTGCCATTTTTGAGAAAATCAACATTTTTTAATTTTCTTGAAAGTCTTTGCGTTGCATCCTTGGAAGATACTGAACTTAAATACCAAGTTTGGTATTTAACAGACTTTTCGTTTTTGAGCTATGCTGCCCAAAGACACACATAGACATTTTTATAAAAATGCTTTTTTCAGATTCTGGGATCCTAAAACATATATTTCCTGTGAAATCTTGGTATCGAATTTTCTATACACTATGCACATAGTACATGTAAAGAGTGTAAAAATTCTTCAAACCTTTATCCCAATTTGTAGAAGAATAATGCTTCATAAAATTAGTTTGTAGAATAGGGAGGCATTCCATGCCCAAAAAATCGATGAAAACATTTCAAAGGAAATACAATGTTTTGAAGTCCTCCGAACCCAAAAGGTTTTGATTGTTACATTCATATGATTTTAGTGAGTATAAAAACTATTCTTAAAAAATCTGATGTGTTCCATTATTTCTCTACATCTCTACAATAAATTATTGTCAAAAAGTTTATTCTTCTATTTACTTAATACTAATCGAGAAAAAATTAGCTTATAAAGGGTCTTATTACTTGCTGCCTTGTAAGTAGAAGGGAAATTAAGGAGTACACTAGGCTAAATCAATAGTCAAATCAGCCTGCCTGGGTAGTATGGTGGTAGCGTATCTGCCTCATGTTCAACAGGTTGTAAGTTCGAATCTAAGTTAGGGTGAGTTACCTGGATAAGGTTTTTTTTCGGGGTTTTCCCTTATTCTGAGAAGACGAATGTTAAGTAACTTTAAGCTCCATGGACCCCGAGATCATTTTAGCATCATTTCACCAATTTCATTCATCGTCCGATATGACCAATCAGGTTAAAGAATGTTAAGCTACAAAAAAAAAAAAATAGTCAAATCTTTTAAAAGTTGGTTGCTATGTGATGAAATACCTTTGTTTGTATGGATAGGAGTTGCCAAATTCCCATATGAGAAGAGTATAAAGCTGAAACTAATAACAAAGAATATATAAAAAATGGTCAACTCCACAAAAAAAAAAAAAAAAGTATATATTACATAAATTGGGTGTTTTAACAAAATCTACATTTTTTGTGTAGTATGTTTTTGCTTATGTTTTATGGTTTACCAGTTATGCAAAATTCATCCAGAATAAACTTGTCTTCAGAGGCAATTCCCAGAAAATTGAAAATTTGTATTTTATTTGTCATGTTGAACTTAAATACCAAGTTTGGTATTTAACTGTATTTATTTTTGAACTATGCTGCCCACACACACACAACAACATTTTTCTAAAAATGTTTTTATTCAGGGAGTCTCAAAACATGCATTTTCTGTGAAATCTCAGTATCAAATTTTTTGATGCAATACAATATCTTCTCTATACATTATGTACATAGTATATGTAGAGAAAGTAAAAGCTTATTTTTCTGCCCAGTTAGTTTTAATTGAGTTAAACCTTTGCAGAAATAGCTTCATTACACATTTGTTTTTGTGACAAAGGCAAGAGTGAACAGTAATGACTCTCTTTGCATGCATGGCACAGGGTGTAAAATTTAACTTAGGTAGGTTGACAACATTGCAAACTCCAACTCCATTAATTTGCAGCAATACACTGTCATGAGCCAAGTCAAATCAAAACATGGTGCACAGAACCTCTGCACCTTGGTTTGCATGGTTACAATTTTAGGCATTTGAGAAGACCTGGTATGTTTAAGAATTGGCTGCTTAAACTAATGCTAATTAGAAGAGGATACTCCGCGTGCAATTCCAAGAAACAATTGAAAATTGACAGAACTACTAAGTCATTAGTAATGGTTATCCAGGAAATGGATTATGCTACACAAAAAAAAGGACATATGGAATAAGTTATGTATTTTAAACACATCTGCATTTTTCTATGTAGTATGTTTACATATTATATAAGTTATATAAAATTTCTTTCAAATAAACAGGATATTACAAGCTATTCCCCTGAAAATTCAAGATATACATTTTAGTTATGTAAATACATTCAATACAGGGTCCAGCCAAAAATTAAGCTGCAACTTTTTTATAGTAAAAGACAAAATTGGCCACAATTGTGTTTCATTTTTCCCCAGTGATAGGTGCTTCTAAGAAAAACAATGAAGAGGTAAAAATTACACATTTATGTGAATTATTTCATTTAATTATTAAACGCTGATATATGCAAGATATTTTATATTATGATAGATCATTTTAATTTTTAAACATTTTTTTCTTGTTAAACTTAGGCCTATGGAGAGAAAGCCAAGACATCAGTATTTTTATTACTTTCTCTACACGTACTATGTACATAGTGTATAGAGGAAGTATTGTATTCCACCCAAAAATTTGATATCAAAATTTCACCGGAAATACATGTTTTAGGATCCCCTGAATCTAAAAAAAGCATTTTTAGAGGAAGGTCCATGTGTGTGTGTATGTGTGTGTGTGTCTATGGACAACAGCTAAAAAACGAAAAGGCCATTAAATACCAAATTTGATATTTAGGTATAGTATCTTCCAAGGTTGCAACACGAAGATTTTCAAGAAAATCCTCCCACTACAAACTATCCTTTACATGGAAAAATTTTTCGAAAATTTTGATTTTTTCAAAAATGGCTCTTAACGATTTTGATTAAAATCACGTATATTAAAGCTATTTGCCCCCCCCCCGAATAAAATGTATGTCTTGAATTTTCTGGAAATGCTTCTGAAGGCATCTTTATTTAGGATGAATTTTGCCAAATTTTGCATAACTGCTAAACCATAAGAGATGGACAAAAACTTATACCATACAGAAAATGTAGAGCACATTAAAACTTACAATATACTTTATATAAATTTTTTCCGTGGAGTTGATCGTTTTTAAGATATTCCTTGTTATTAGTTTCCGCTTTGAAATACTTATACTTTTCTCATACAGGAATTTGTCAACTCCTGTCTGTAGAAACAATCTTTTGACTATTACATTAACCTATAGTGCTCCCATATTTCATTTCTACTTACTAGGAAACAAGTAATAAGATTATTCCTGCTAATTTTTTGTCGATTAGCGTGAAGCAAATAGAAGCATAAGCTTTTTAACAATAATTTGTTGCAGAGATGTAGAGAAAGTCATGTGAATGGATCACATTAGATTTTTACTTTCTCTAGCCCCATATGTACAATGTACATAGGGATAGATAAGGTATTGTAATGCACCCAAAAATTTGATACCAGATTTCACCGGAAATGTATGTTTTGGGGTCCCCTGAGTTCGAAAAAAGAATTTTTAAAAAAAGGTCCTGTGTGTGTATGTGGACAGCATAGCCCCAAAGCAAAAAGACCGTTCAATACCAAACTTGGTATTTAGGTTTAGTATCTTCCAAGGATGCGACACAAAGATTTTCAAAAAAAAATCCCCCCACCACAAACTACCCTTTACATGGAAAAAATTTCGTAAATTTTGATTTCCTTAAAAATGGCTCTAACGATTTTGATTAAAGTCCTGTATATTAAAGCTATTTATGTCCAAAACAAAGTGTATATCTAAAATTTTTTGGGAATAGCCTCTGAAGACCTCTTTATTCTGGATCAATTTTACTGAATTTTACTTAACTGCTAAACTGTAAGAGATAGAAAAAATCGTACTACACAAAAAATGTACCTCATGACAAAAAACACAATTTTTGTCCTTTTACGTTTTTGTTGTGGAGGTAACCGTTTTCGAGATATTCCTTGTTATTGGTTTCAATTGTGAAGTACTTAATCTTTTTTCACATAGGAAGTGTCTGTTTTTCTTTTGTTCTCCTGGCCCAAGCAAAGAAGTGATTTGCAATGACAATAGCATAACGATAGCTTTTAAAACATTTGACAATCACTTTAGCATAGTGCATTCCCTTATTCCCTTCTACTTATAAGGAACTAAGTAATAACATTCTGCTACAATTTATCTTGATTAGATTTGTGTACAAAGAAGAATAATCTTTTGTAGAGCAGCTAGAGAAAGTCATCAGATGACAGTCTAACACATCAGATTTTATTTATATAATGTCACTAAAAAGTTTTCAGCAGGATCTGTAACATCACTGTGACAATTGTCCGTTGTAAGTCATCCTTTCTTTCTTTTTCAAGGTGAGAACATTTGTAATGTTTTCTTTTTTTTTTATTTAAGTAAACTATTATACAATAAATTTATCAACAGTAAAAATTAAATGTGAAGTAACAACATAAATTTTTCCCCACACTTGACTTTTGAAAAGCACAGGACCCCCAATATCTTTAGCTGGACTAGCCCATATTCCCAGGCACACAGATGCCTATCTAAAAATGCTTTTATTGAGTTCAGAGGCCTCAAAACTTGTATATTTAGTGAAATCCTGCATGAAACTTTTAGTTCTTTTTCTGCTTATGCTTCTTTATAGTATATGGAGGAAGTATGTAAGTATTGCATTCCACCCAGAAATGTAATATTGACATTTCACTGAAAATGCATCCTTGAGACTCTTGAGAAGAAGTAGAAAAAAAGCATTTGTAAGAAAAGATCTCACATCGCATAATTATACTGCTTGCTAGAATCTCAATCAGTTATACAGCAACATTCATTTTAAATTATTTGAATGTTTCTTGCACTACTTAAGTAAAGTGTGATGGCAGCATAAGCAGCTGAACGAGTTGCCAACCAACTGAGGTGTGTCTACCTGACTGGCTTGGTACTCTTAAAAATAGTACATGATGAACACGATGACCAGACAAACAAAGGCCATTGTCTTTTCTCTGAGTTGAGTAAAACAGTTCCCAAAGAGATCATTCCTGCACTGTCCGGAATTCCCAGAATTTTATGGGCCAGGGCTACAGGATGTACATAAAGGCTGACGAGTGCAAGGCCACACCGACCAGAGTGAAGAATTTCAATAGACAGGTATCAGGAGTAGGATATAGGAACCAAGAAGGAAGAAATGCTTCAAAGATTACTGGAGAAGATGCAGATGGAAATAAAAACTGAAATGAAAAGTATAAATTCCAGAATGGAGAAGATGAGAAATGAAATAAGAATGGGAAACTGGAGAAGATGGGTGGTGTAATGACATGGAATTCTGCAGTGGAAGAAATTAACACCCAGATGAAGTCAAATAAAACCCCAGCCTAAGAAATGCCCAAGATGAAGACAAAGCTATTGATCAAAATCAAAGAGTAGCTGGCCAGCATAAGAAAGGACATGGAAGAGCTCAGCAGGGGTTAAAAGACCTTGGTCAATGTGTTAATGCCCTGGAGGATTTTTGGGGAACAACTTAACGTCCTGGAAGGAAGAGTTGATGACAGCACCAAAGAAGAGACCACTATGATAGAAGAAATGCTTAACAGAAGACTTAGAGACGTGAAGTTCTAGATGCCTGAATGCAACACAACATGTATGAGTATTAAGTCACTGAAGTACACAGAACGTCGATTTTCGAAGTCTTCTGCTGATAGTTCCTGCCCACAACCGTTATTTGGCAGAGGAGGAGGCAGCACAGCTGATAGACAGGCACCAGGGGCGGATGGCAGACGTTTTGAACGCAGTTCCAACTTGACGTGGCCATAGGTATTTGAGAAGCCCTCGAAAACTGGTTCGGGAACCATCGCATGGCCACCGCTTATCGTAAACAGTTCAACAACCAGGTGAGACGCTGCAGGAGTTTTCCTTGGCCATTGATCAACTAGTGAACCTTTTCTGGTGGATCTTCCGTCCAGTTATGTCTCCGAGGAAGCCGCCTACTAGTTTGTTGGCGGGGTGCACGACGCCGAGTTACGATTACAAGAACATCCTTAAGGTGTTAATGGTCGCGTTGATGATGGAGACGCCCATGATAACAATTCCCGCCTGAAGGATCAGGAATATTCAGTACGGTGGGCACAGACAGATGGGTAAACGTCGGCGAAGATCTTCCAGTGGTTTGTGTTGGGGATGTGGCCAGCCAGGACACCTAGTACAGGACTGCCCATACCAAGCTGGCGAACAGGTGGCGCCTGCAGATGGACAGAATATCGCGGGCCTTATTAGGGAGCACCCGGCGGTCGAGGCAACAGCAACTCTCACTGCGAAGATTAGGGGTATTCAGTACCACGGGGAAGGAGAATCAACCGAAGGAAGCGACGGAATTCTAGTGAAATATCCTAGGGGTGTGGCCGGCCAGGACACCTGTTGAAGGACTGTGCTCAACCGAGCCGAAGAGCATCAAGTGATGTATGTTAGGTGTGCCGCCGGCCAGACATCTAATGAAGGACTGTCCACAACCAAGCTGACGAATAGGCGAGAAAGGAACAAGACCCGCTGTAGCTAGAGCCATACCGGAGCCGTTATCACCATCCCCTTACATTACGCTATGTACCCTGGAAGAAGAACGGAGGACAAGCTCATTATGGACGATTGGATATGCAGGTGCAGCCGTGATCATAATCTGATCTATCATGGCAGAGGACATACCGAAAAGGAAACCGAATCGGCCCTACGAAATAGTGGAGGAGGTCTTACCAGAGTTGATCCTGGGTGTTCGTCGCGAAGGTGGCTGAGGAAGTATTAAAGATGCTGGTCAAAATGACCAGCTCTGAAGAGGAGCAGTATTACGGCAGCGCAAGCTACCATCCAGCCGAATGGCCTCTACTTTATCGGCTGGGCGCGTTTAACAATAGTGCGTGACGAACACAATAACCGGACAAACAAAGGCTATCGTGCCGCTTCTCTGAGTTGAGTAAAAATTCTCAACACATTGGTCTTGCATTGTGTCGAGCAATGGAGAACTTTTTGGACCGGGGCTATGGGACACACATAAGGTGCCAACAAAGACCGGCCGGGCTGCCTACAGTGAAAAAGCTAAACAATTAAGAAATTAAAGATCAAAGTGAAGAATGTACACACGTGAATAATTGGGTGGTTAAGACTGCAGTTGGCTGTGAAGTTCAATTGTTAGTTCTGATTCAGTAACGGTTCGATTCGGTGGATCAGTTTTATTGCGTACTGTGTGATAACAATGATTAGAGTGTATTGTTTGTGTTACCTGGAATGCCTTAGTGGCAAATAAGTATGTTCAGCAGTAACTGGTGATTTCATTTGTTAGTATAAGTAGTAACATTAACCTTTTTAGCAACATAAGATGACTCTACCACTGGAGAAAATGGCCCGTCCAACCCTGGCGGGCAGTGTTCTACAGTTACCTTATCGTTAAAACAGAGACCTTATCAGTACATTTCACTTATAAAGGGACCGTGAAGGGTTCTATTTTCGGTTCGCGCAGCTCAAGCCTTCAACTGCTTCCCCTCTTCCCGCATTAGCCGGCCGTGATTGGAGATGGTAAGAAAGGTATGGTTGTAGGGAGAGTTTGCCATCAACCCTGTATCATTGTTACAGTATGCGCGTGCGTAGCAAAATGTAGAATGAGAATAAGTATTTGTTTTCCCAAGTAAGTGGCAACATTGTAAACAATTTCCAGCCTCTCCTCTAAGGGACTTGCCAGAGAAGCATTTAGATGTTGAAGGTCATGATATTACTGTTAATAGTTCTCGATTTATACGTTTTTTTTTTATCACTCACTGCCGCTTGCAATGCCTTCTCTCCAACCACTGACAAAAATCTCGCGATGCGATACGTGGCTGATGTCACATGGGCATGCGGGAGAATTACGTAATCAACAGGAGTTGCGCCCACACCGTTCTGCAGTTTTTTCAGTACCCTGACAGGGAACTACTATATAAGATCACAGTGAATGTTTAATGGAATGATAACTGAGATTGTAAAAAAGCTGATTATCTCATAACTAGTTGGCAGTTTCATAACTACTTCCAGTAAATGCTGTACCTAAGTACCAATACATGTGCAATTCTGAATTTAGAAACGGAACTTGTCAAATTTATATATTCAATTAGAAATAGCTCGGGTAATACTAAACTGCTATTATTGTTTATAAATGCAACGTAAATTAACTTGATTTTTTCGCATAACCTCCAACAAGCAGTAGCTTAATTTACGCACAGGGAGGGATAAGCAAGAAATATGTTGCTTACGCAAAACGAAATTATATCGATAGTGTAACTAAACAACGACATCAGCCAGCGACCTTATGATTACAGACCACCAGCAAACACTCCTTGTCATGTGTTGCTTCCGTAATACATGCCATCAATCCCATTATAAAACGTCTACCTACTTTATTTTTGGCAGGAATCCTACTTTTATTGAGGAATAGCGGGGGTTTCCATTTGGGGGCTGCTTTTCCAAAAGTATGGGTTTATTTCGTTGATCTTTTGCGAAATTTAATCCCTTTATTTGATTTCTTTTATTGGTCCAGAATTTCTTCCGGGTACCCAACCATGATACCCATCTTCTGTACAGAGCTGGGCCGAAACATTAATTCGTCTTCCCAGGTCCACGCCTAACTTAATAGCACTGATTTTCGGTCCCCCACCTCCGTGATAAATAGTTTTCTTGTACTCAACACTTTTTGCTTTCCAGTTGTTGGTCTGTTTTTGCACACTTTTTAAAGCACAAAACTATTCATAGCACGAACACTTTTTGCGACTCACTATATACAAAAGCTTGCCACACAAAATAAACGTAGAGCAAGTGCAATTTTTGCCAAATAACTTTCTTTTTTTAATGAGACACCTAAATATCCCACGCGATTCTTGTTTTTTCCTGCATAGGTTCTTAAATCCATCAACTGACTTATACGTTGTGACTACGCCTTGCTGGCCGTAATAGCTTTGCACGTGTGTTGATGGTTTGCTTTAGAATTTACAGCTTTATTGTTGCACGTGTTCGGTGGGCTTCATTTACGTAGCCGCACTCATTATCGCACATGTTCAAGAATTTAATATGTAATGAAGAGCTGCAGCAGTGCCACAAAGCCTTAGAATGCCATACCTGTGTGTAATGGATACGAACTGGAATCACATCTAGAATGGTCCTCTACTTCTGGAAGTTTCTTGTTACGTCATCGACAAATATAAAAAGAGCTGCAAGTCAGCTTTTCGACAGTGAGTTCTGAACGTGCAGGTACAATCAATTCTAGTGGTGGGAAAAATTGTTCTTTTGTGAAACAGTTAATCTGTTTGTGTTGCAGCCACGAAACAGTTTCGAAATAACAGTTTCCTGCAATAGAAATTCCCTAAACTGTTTCGCCGAATTGACTAGCTGCAAACTATTACAAATATGTTGTGTATCATCAAATACTATTAAGATAAATACAGTCCATCGATAAAATCACAATACGCTAAATGCAACCACTCACTAGGTATACTGAAGAGGAAATTATCAAATTGCGAGCAAAGCATTGATGTGCGTTAACGAGAGGGAATGTTTGTTTAGTACATTCGAATTTCGCGAGAATATTAGACCGCGCGCTACAAGCTACAAAGGTGCAACTTGCGGTAAACTTTGAAGCAATGACAAAATATTTACGTTATGGAACACAACAACCGCAGTGTAGAAACTGTTGTAATAAGTGAAACAACTACTCCGGCGTTGCTGCTACTGTTGCATGGGTTTGTTGAGTGTAGGCGATACAAGAAAGAACAACACAACTTCCAGAAGTATTTTATGAAACAATTTTAGTGGTGCATCTGTTTCAAAATAACTGCTATGTTATTTTTGTCCCATCACTATCAATTCTCTAAATACCTATCGAAGCGACGAGAGAAAAAATTGTTGCGATGCAGCACGAATAAAAATAATTACTTCTAATCAGTTTTTGAAGAAATAAAATGGATTTTATTACAGCACAAACACACACACATATATATTATAATTATTTAGATATCACAAATGTTGTCTTTTAGACAATGTAATTTAATTGTTATAACCAGAATTTGATACTATTATAATTGTTTGCCAATTTAGATGAACTATGTTTTACTGTTACCAAAGTTCAAATAGTTACGTTTATGACCATAGCTGTAATATATTTGTATTAAATTTTGTGTATACATTGATCTTGATGTGTAAGAATATTGTGGTCGCTGATGACCTTCGTTGTTATAAAGTGACCTTAAATAAATAAATTAAAAAAATACAAGAGTTAAAATGAAAATTACTGAAATTATACTAGTTTCACTCACTTTCATTCTCTTAAATTGAATATGCAATACTTTCAATTTATTCCTTTCCCTCCTCGCAAACGCCAGAACATTATTATTGCGTTTGTAGAGTATTCAAAAACTTTCCACTTTACTTGACTAATCCCATTTTTGCTACTACGATGGCTGCCCGAGACGAAAACGCTCTTTAGGCCGGTGAGGATCACTGAACACACCCCATGGCAAAGTGTGATGTCATATAAATCTCGCGATGGTAGATAAATAGTGAATTGCTGGATTATATCATTCCTCCCACTAAAACTTTTTAAAAATTTTAAAACAGCTAGTGACTTTACCACTAGGAAAAGCAAATGGTACAGTAGTGAAAAGTGTGGTGTTTTGTATTACTAGAAAGGTCATTGGCGCGGATATTACAGTTTTCTAGGAAACTGTCAGGCTTGCTTGACTAGCCTTGCAAAACATTCCGCTTGAAAGGAAAAGAAAAAGAAAGTGAAGGATTTTAGTTTTATTTTGTTAGCATTACATTTGATAGTAAAGTGTATCAATCAATATATAATATCAATGTTCATATTATGATGAATGATTTAAAGGCGATTGTAGTTTATCCGTCAATTTTGTTGAGATGTTTTTGGTGACATTTTAGGGCTGATTTTCTTATATTCGCTATTGTTGGAGAGGATAAAATTATGTAATTGTGTTATTGCGTTGCACTTGTAATTGAGGTTATAATTCTGTGTTTACGCAGATAAAGAAACTATGGGTGTACAGTGACAGTCATCATGAACAAAAGTAACAACACTGAAGGGTCACATTAAAGTTACCATGTCAGAAGCAGCATCTCCGGGATTCTATCAGCTCAGTGTTACAGGTAACTAAGGCTCTTGGCAGCTCCTGCTAAGTTAATATTTTATTATTTTGTACATCTGAAGTACTTCCAAATAGTATCCATAGTGTTAAATGAATTTATATACACGGCCACCTATATAAATACTGCATCACTTAGCAAATTAAGATGAAATGTCTCCCTTTCTAAGCGTGTCTCAAAGTACAAAGATGGAAACATAGAGACATGTGACATATCATAGTAAAGTGACATATCTAGGCTCTCTAATATATGCCTACCTTGGCTTCAGTTAGGAGAGGCACTCTTTACATATAATGCATGCCACTCTTACATGTAATTCCTAAGCAGCAATCTTCTGTTGTTGAGCAGGGTTCCATTAGTTTTATTAGCCATTGTGTTTTAGCTATAGAAAGAAGAAATTAGTTATGTGTGTGAATTCTTAGCTGATGTTAAATTAAATGGGCGTATGTAAAATTGATGTGGAGTTTCTCCTTTACTTGTTGTGGGATTGATTGGGTTTTTAAATGAGCTGATTGCTTAGCTGTACTTTGTCGTCATTTCTCTCCTCTTAAAAAACAGTCTTTGGCTATGCCTTGCAGCTTAAGGCCTTCAATATTTGGTAAAGCTATACGACGGTTCCACCACCCATATACTGACATGCATGTATACGCACTAAGCTGTTCAGATGTGAAAGTTGCCAGATTGCCAAAATTTTGACTTCTTCTTGGGAACATTGGGGTTTTAGCTTCACAGATTCATCGGCTACGCATTGCCCTCCACGTTGGGCTACGCTTTGCAGCTTAGGGCCCTAAATGTTTATAACAGACCAGTAAGTAATTACAATGCGGCTCTAATAGAAGTAATGCCAAGTGGTGGAACCATTGTATACTAATAATCAATATTGGGCTATGCTTAAGTTTGCACCAAAAAAGATGAAAAGTATGGGAATTTACACATTGATGTTCTGGTATGTTGTATTAAAATATAATCATGTTGCAGATATAATGTTTAGTGATAAACAATATGTCAACAATTGCCATTTTTAAACATTGATCTGGTTGAGATTTAGTTACTGCTAAACTTTAATTATAGCACGAACCAAGTTGGATCTAGAAAGGAACAAAGTATTGGATTTAATATGGTCCACAAAAAATATGTTCGGTAATTATTTACAAGTTGGGCAGCTAACTCTCTCTGCTGCGACTTATGCCAGTTTTGCACTCTGACGGGACCGGTGTGGTTAGAGAGGGATTATAGTTGGGGAGATGGTTTGAAAAACTAATGTTGTATCCATTGCGCTGTTAGGAGTTGTTGGAAATATCGATAATGAGCTACTACCATGATATAAAATTAGAAACTTAAATTTATATACACACACTAACCTAAACGGATTGGAACCTAACCTCGCGCTAAATTTGAAATCCACAGGCTTTGAAATTGTCATCATAAATACAAAGTCAATCAATCGCACTTAGTTTCATTCGATTTTAGAGTGGCCGAAGTTCTGCATAATAAAATTCACTGAACAGCTGTATCTGCATGAAACATACTTGTCATACATCAGCACAGCGTCTAGCGACATATGCCGGTGTTGCATTCCACAATACTGTTTGCCTGCCGCCGACAATGAAACTCAGGTTTTAGGCACTTTAGTGTGTAGTATTATTATATATTTACATTGCAAAAGTACTACAAGACTTCTTTATTTATATTCTACTCCTTCTAGGGAGCATACTTCATAAATATTCACAAAAAAGGAATGCTACGCTCACGTAATAAATTAGCGTCTAATTTAACTACGGAGCTTTTCCGATAAAAAAAATTGATGAAAACGTAACAAGTATAAACCAAACTTACAGTCAAACCACAATTTATTTAATTTCTAGAGGGGCCCAGTTCTTTATAATTACCATATGTTCTTATATACAGCAATATGGTAAAAAATAACAAAAAAAACATGGTATTATGGTTAATGTCATACAAAACTGAATATTAGGTAGCACGCTCATGGACAACATTTTTCCATAATCGGACAGACAATGCACTTTAGGTTTTAAAACTATAGCAACATCAATTCAGTTTGCATTTGAAATTGAAAATAATTTACTGCCATTTCTGAATCCCAGACAAAAAATAAAGTTGACAAATTGAAGTCTGATTCAGCTTTCCAACTTAGGAGTTACATATAGCTTATATGAGAAAACAATTATCAAAATAAACATAGTTTTAAAATAATATCAAATCAAAGAAAACAGAACATTTACTGTCAAAAAAGAAATTTCTCAAATTCAGTGTAAAAAGTGTGATAAAGTATATATACAGAGAAAACAAAAGGAAATCTCAGCATCCCATTCAAAGAATAGAAGTGAAACATTAAACACAATAAGAAAAAATCTGATGTGTTCCATTCACATGACTTTCTCTACATCTGTGTAACAAATTATTGTTAATAAGCTTATTCTTCTATTTATTTCAAGCTAATCGAGAAAAAATTAGCAGAAATAGTCTTATTACTTGCTTCCTTGTAAGTAGAAGTGAAATATAGGTGTAACATAGGTTAAAGTGAAGTCAAAAGCTGGTTACTAGGTGACTGAAGTTCCTTTGTTTGTATGGACACGAATTGACAAATTCCTGTATGAGAAAAGTAAAAGTTTTTCAAAGCTGAAACCAAAAATAAGGAATATCTCAAAAACGATCAACTCCTCGAAAAAAGATCATATAATATAAATTGTGTGTTTTAATGTGCTCTACATTTTTTGTGTGGTAAGTTTTTGTCCATTTCTTACAGTTTAGCAGTTATGCAAAATTCCTTCAGAATAAAGTAGTCTTCAGAGGCTATTCCCAGAAAATTCAAGATATACATATTATTTGTCAGGTAAATACCTTTGATATACAATATTTTAATCAAAATCTTTAGAGCCATTTTTGAGAAAATCAAAATTTTCGAAAAAAGTTCCATGTAAAGGGTAATTGGGGGTGGGGGGATTTTCTTGCAAATCTTCGTGTTGCATCCTTGGAAGATACCAAACTTAAATACCAAGTTTGGTATTTAACAGTCTTTTCGTTTTTGAGCTATACTGCACACAGACACACACACACACACATACATGGACGTTTTTCCAAAAATGTTGTTTTTTGGGATTCAAGGGGACCCAAAACGTGTATTTTTGGTGAAATCTTGGTATCAAATTTTTGAGTGGAATACAATACCTTCTATATACACTATGTACATAGTACGTGTAGAGAAAGTAAAAACAGTTGCATCTCACGTTTGGATTGAAATCACAAAATACAGTTGTAAAATTTAATTATTATCAGAACTTGAACCATGAAGCTTCAGCTTTCGATGCTGATTCTCTTACCACTTGAGCTGTACTATCATAGCAAGATATTTCTATGCACATTAAATCTCACATGATTCAGATATCTGCATGAACCTTTAGGTTATCTCAAAATGAAACTATTAGCTATAGAATGATTTTCTGAATTTTTTTCTTGCAACACACCTAAATTTCATTGCTGTTAGAAAAACACTTTGAAAGATTATTTGGAAACTACATATTTAGCTCTTCCAAACAAAGATATTTGGGGTTTAGCTTTACAGGCTCCTTGACTGTGCTCTGTCGTCGCTCTGCAACTTGGCACAACTGCTTCACATCTTTACTTATAAAAATATCATGGCGATGCTTTGTGGCTCTAAAATCAGTTATAAACTTACTTAAAAAAAATTGGCAGATATAAAGCCACAGTTGTTTTAAAAAATGCAAACATCCATGCCATTGAGTCGTATTTACATTTGAACATGTAGTTTGCCAAAATGCCCAACAAAATGCCATTTTCTCCATCCATTTTTGGTATTATAGCAGTTAGCTTAAAACAACAACCAAAACCAGATGACATAATACCACTTGTGTTGATCTTTTTGTTGCTGTTAACCATCTAAACCCTCAAATAATGAATCAATGTATCACACGATAAACTGCTTGAATATATGTATATTAATTTGTTGATTTGGTTTTTTAACACTACGTCACTTACATTGTTATTATGAGGGACTAGTTTCGAAAGCCTATGCTTTCATTTTCAACCTCACGGGTCCAACAGTTGTTGCTGGCTGCGTTTGCTTGTGCTCTCTTCTCTGGTGGTGAAATGATGAACTTCTTAACTCAGCTGTCTACTGGTGGGATTTCAAAGTTTATTAGGTGATCTTTGTTTTTCCATATGAGGATGTTTTCCCAGGTTGTGAGTTCAATGTGGCCTGACATGGTTTTTAGCAATCTTGGATTTGGATCTAGATTGTGGTTTTCTTTCCAAAAGTGAAATGCTACTGCTGATTTATCTTCTTGTTTCAATTTTAGGTTTCTAAAGTGCTCTTTGGATCTGATTTTTAAACTTCTTTTGGTTTGTCCTATGTAGAACTTTTCACAATTTGTGCATTTAATTTTATATATTCTTGACCTATTTTCTGGCGGAATTTCATCTTTTATTTTTGAATTTAGTAACTTTAGGACCGAAAATCTGTTTATTGGAGCCAGGTTGATGTCTTGTTCTTTGAAGATTTTTTTGAATTTTCTAAATGCTCGGAGGTGGTAAGTGAATGTTTTGAATGTGTTGATATTGTTTTTTCCTGCTGTTAGGGTAGTTATTTCTTTTATGTTTTTTTCTGCTTTGCTTTGTTTAGTTTCTTGTATACAAGGTTCTTGCTGTATCCATTTTGTTCTGCTGTTTGAATTATGGTTTTTAACTCTTTGTTGAATATAATTGACTATGACATCATCTCATACATTGGACAAAATAATTAACCAATGAGATCACTCAAAGGCTTAAGCGTGCTCGCTCCATCAGATATAAAATGTACCAAGTCCATGAAATCAGAAAACTGTAAAAATTGACTACCAATCACTTCTGAAAAACTACACACTAATAATGGCCAAAATTAAACAGTACATAAATGCATCCTAACATTGGATAATCAATAAATCTATTCTGTAAAAGAAATAATTATTGATATACCTTAAAGACAACTTTACATTTCCCTGCTCTATTGTTAAATTAATTTATGCTTGTAACTCTTTCACACTATTCATGATGCCTTCAGGCCGAGCAGTAGACCATGATCCCTTGTGGCCTGTTGTATCATGGAGATACAAACTCTTTTACACTAGCTGTGTTTAGGCATTAAATAGGAAAAGCAAGATACAAGCATCTCACAATGTTAAGTTAAGCAGTAAGAGCATCAGCAAGAAGGGCCAAGGAACTGTGGTTCAAGTCCAGGCTTTGATATTGAATTTTTCAAGTCTGACTCAACTTTGCAAGATAGTGCATACACACAGGTTCTGCGAAAGAAAGCAGAAAGTTAAACTATTTCCAGAACAATTTTGTTTTTAAAATAAAATGATGTTTCCATCTTTAATGGAAACATTTGTGCAGTAACATAGAGATAGTTAAAAAATCAGAGTAAGCATAACTGTTTGTTGCAGTGCAGATATGTGTACATGCGAAACATGGAAATTTCAAAGATTGTGCAGAAGGTTATGAATGCAACAGATATTTATACTAATGCTGAACACTCTAAGAGGACTCTGCACCATCATTTTCAACCATTCCAAAATGAATCTTGTTGTTTAAATGCAGTCATAAAAGCTTTGAAGATGATGTATCAGTGGAAGAGCAAAATCCACTATGACAACAAAAATGATCAATAAAATACTAGGCATGGTTCTGCAAGATTGCTGAATGAGTATGTCAGAAATTTCTGCTGTTCTGGGTATTTCAGAGAATATGCGTCACATTTTGTGAGAGTTTTGGACATAAATTATCCGCAAAATGGGTTTGTGACTGTTGATTCTATATTGAAAGCAAATCAGAATGCTATCTATGGACATGGGTTGTTTGCTGAGAGATCCTGACTTTATGCACCAGCTTTGTAACAAACTACTACATACCTGAAACAAACCAGTACTTTAAACAATGGAAGCACCACAGATTTTCCAATACCAAAGAAGGCAAAATTTATGAAATTGGCTAGGAAGATCATGGCATCTGCTTTCTGGGAAAACATAGGTGTCTGCCAACTCATTATTTTCTGCTTGAAAAATCTTGGAAAATCTATCTCTGGAGCTAATCTTCTGGACCAATTGAAAACTAAGTGTGAGGTTTGGCAAACAAAAGTGGTCTCTTTTTAAGTTCAAAGGAGTTTTAAACAAAATATATGACAAGGAAGCCCTCATTGGCTGGAGGGCGACTACAAATTTTTCCTTTACATGGAACAGTTCTTCAAAACACATTGTGGTTATTTGTGAGCAGAGAAATTTAAAAAAAGCACATTATTGATACTTTTCAATTTATGAAGCAAAATCCGTTTTTTCAGATTCACCTGTAGCAAGCATTATGACAGAGGGTGTATGGGGCTATGCATATGCACTGTAGTTCATTTCTGGCTGCATTTTATTGAAATTAATTTATTTATTTATTTATTCATTCTTAAGCGAATAATGTTCAAATATGACAGGGCATTTAGTCCAGGCTCTTTGTGAGTCAAATCCTATTTACATTGGTCTTGTACAAGTTTCGGATTTATCAGATCTACACTGTATTGTAAGTACCATTTGTGATCTGTCTTTTCACTGTCAATTTTACTTCCTTTTCACCTTATTTAAAAACTGATGAAATTTCTTACTATTTTTGTTGAGCATACAGTAACGACATTTTTTCTGCTAATTCTGGTTACTTAACAAGCCTTCAGGATTATTCTTTGCCATTAAAAGCCAGTTAAATACCAAATTTGGTATTTAAGTTTTCATTATTTTTCAAGGATGTAACACAATGTTCAGGAAAATCCACCCAACCAAATTATCTTTTTATATGAAAGATTGTTCGAAATTTTTTCAAAAATGACAATGATTTTGATTAAAATGCCATATATTAAAGATATTCCTATGTCAAATAAAATGTACATGTTTATTTCCTGGGAATACCTCTGAAGCTCTCTTCTTTCTGAATGACTTATGCAAAATTGGTAGCTGCAAGAGATAGACAAAATCTTACTGCACAAAAAAATGTACATCTTTTTCAAGTATACAATTTATGTCAAATACATTTTTTTGTTAGTTTTGTTTGTGGAGTTTTCATTTTCCAATACTTAAACTTTTCTCAAATGGGAAGTTGTTTAGCAAAAGGCAACATGGGAATTAAATTTAAAATATCGGAATAAATATACTACACACTCTGTAGTGATGAAAAATGTGACAACTTTACAGCCTGCATAAAATATGTAACATTTTTGCTTTTACAGCATCCACTGATCTTGCCTGCAATTCATCGCATAATGTTTGGCAGTAAGTGGTAAAAAAATAACAGCCAAAATAGAAAGTCTTTGTCTTCTAAGTTTTGGCAGAGTCCATTAGATTTTCAGCTGATGACATTGGAATTTGGTTATACATTGACTGCCTCAATTTTAAATTCCACCTTATCTGTGGCCCACTAGGGTTCCTATGGGCTACCACTGCTTTTAATGCTGACATTTACAGTGGGGACTTTGCAAAGAAAGTAGGGAATGCTGATAAGTTCAAGAAAAATATATGAAGTGATTGATTCTGTGATGCAGCCTCTTGCATGATTAGATTCAGCTGGTGCACATAACAATGAACATAATGAGCTTTGGAATAATATGCAGGACTCTTCTTTCCAATGTGTGACAATTTTTTCCAACATCCAATGTGAAAGTACATCTTCACATTTTATTATCTAATATGGATTTAAAATCATTTTTTACTGTGATTTCATGTCCGAAAATGTTTTCTTAACACAACTTAAGGTTTATAATGCTTTATTTACTTACTGCACATGTAGCCATTCTGAAGAATGCAATGCAGCCAAATTATCCTTTTTGAATCACATAATGCAAGGCAGCTAACAGCCATTTCTTTGTCAGTAAACTACTACCCTAGCTACATAGTTTGTCACTAAATTATGATGACTAGCTGTTGCACTAACTATATAATCATGTACACTGTTTGTCCCTAAAATACTAGCTATATATGCTAAACACTTAACTCACTTGTTAATTAAGCCTAGTGTAAACCTAATCTATGTACTGTTCTGTTTCTTAATGGGGTGCAAGATAATACTGCAATCAGAACACAACTTTTTTGTTCTCAGCAAACCTTCATCAAATAATTAAAAATGGGCCTCCAAATAAGTTAAGGTAAACTGACGATCTGCCTTACTAATTGGATGAGCCATTTATAAAACTATTAGAATCTGTAAGAATGTTGCCAGTAACATACAATCTTCCCTTCTCATACTACACTAAATTGTGCTTAATCGCATCTGTGTGTTTGTAAAGCAACAAAATCCGACAGAAAGTATGGTCAGGACTTTTCAAAAATGACTGGTTTTTAATCACTTCCAGATGGTACTACACAGTTTATGGGGATCATTTGCAGAGGTCTGGCTACAATTGTTAGAAATGATGTGCAGGTTGGCTGCTATGCGAGACGCAATATGACTCGCAGTCTTTGATACTATCAAAAACATTCTAGTCCACAGCTTTATTCATATGCTTTGGATTTGCACTGTGTATTTTAATTTACATATGTATATATTTTACAGATCCATTACAACAACTATGCACTACACATTATTGCCAAAAATCAGACATGGGAAACAAAAGAGAGCCTTCCTGATTTTGCGTCTATACACCCAATCATAGAAATACATCTTTCTGTTAAACTTGCAATGTATATTGATTTATTTGACACAACTGTTTGTTTTATATCAAATTCGGTGTAGGCCTATATAACTCCTTAATTTGCACCTTTTTCATGAGTTGCCTGTAAGAAAAAGTTACTTTTAACAAACTGTTCATTATCCCCTTGGTTCACATAGAAAAATTATGGGTACTTATCTCACTTGAATATAGTACCCTTTACTTTTGCATTGTCTTCTGGCCAACGGCTCGGAAAAGCTGCAAGGGATTCAATAATCACACATATATTTGTCTGTACAACAATGTTAAATGCACATTAAAAATGAAACCATCCAATCAATGTGTATGATAAATTACTTTTTGCCATGTTGCTTGAAATGTCCTGGAAAACTATCTCTTTGATATATTGTCTGGGATGCAGCAGATTCACTTTGAGCTGGAGCACTCACTGCTGTAGATGGGCTAAAGTAATGAGATAGCTACCAGCTTTTAAATAAATTTACTATTGCTTTAGTCTAGTGTATTCCCTTATTTCCCCTTCTACTTACAAAGAAGCAGGTAACAGATGTTTTATCTCTATTTGCATAATATAGATAAAAGAATAATCTTTTATAAGAAAAGTTTGTTTGTGGAACAGCTAGAGAAAGTCATGTGAATAAAAAACCCACACGCACGCGCACACACACACACACACACACAGATATTCATTCTTTGCTACAGCATAAAGTATATTAAGGGTTAGCATGCCACTGATCAAACTCAGTTGACCATGACGTGAGCACCTGGATTTCAGGGAGCATACTTATAGTGTCAATATTTAGTGCTAAGGTTAGCCTGTGGATATGAGTTTAAACTTTTGAGAGAGAGTTGAGGTTCAAGCCTCTACAGACACATTTATTTTTACGTTGTTTCCTTTTTTGCATTTTAAAATGAGCCATTTTGTACTTTGCTACCTTACTCAATATGTTTTATTTGTACTGACAAATAAATGTAATGTATGATTAGCATGTAGATGCTATGTTGCTCGTTTGTGCAATGGAGATTTCAATAACGATTGCATTTAACACCTGAAGGGCTACCTTCTCTGTACCCCCCTGAAGGTGTTACAAAAATACAGTGTATCGCATATTGACCTGTTATGTACATTACAACAATTGTAAGCACATTTTACAAGTAACAAAACAGTATTAGCATTGTGCATAATGAACTTCAAATGAAATAGAAATGAACAAATATCTCTGTAGCAAAGCGTAAAATGAATTAAGAAATATGTACTAATCTGGAAAGTGAATTCTACTTTTCATCTCTGCATGAAAGGCAAATAGAAAGACACTCTGAGAAATAACACAATATCCTTAGTACAAAATACAATACGTCACTAGAGGAACTTTTTGGTGTGACGATCTGCAACATCCCTGCAGAGATTGCACCTATGAAGAAATGAACTCATATCCTTTCAAAAATTCCAGGATTTTTGTGAACATCACCACAAGAAGCTAAAGTTTGTGTCAGTATTTATTCATCATATTCCATGGAAATCTGATGAGCGAGGTTTTTAAGTATGCGTAATGGTACCACATGGCAGCAAAAAGCATGAAAGCTCTGAAGTTTGCAGCTTAAATTATCGTAGGATGTTAGTCTGTAATCTTTTGCACCTTGTTGAAAAAATTTATTTTCTTGCACATAATGTGTATACTTTTATAATATGAACAAAACGTTTAGCAATTCATGGTTCTCACAGTAGTCAGACAATATTTTCAGAACCACAGCCTTGCAGGACCACAGCAGCTCAAGTGCTTAAAATAGCATATATACCGACCTATGGAATATAATCAAAGTACCGCTGTTTGAATCCTGACAGTAAAATCATAGTTCAGTTACTGCATTTGAAAGCACACATTACATAAATGTTTTCAACAAACCTGTTTTATTGCATTAATCTGCCCAGGATCTTTACAATTAGAGTATTTAATATTGAACGCTACATAGATGTTATTCACAATCTTTTAAAAGTAATTTGTACTAGAGAGTGTATTGTTTTGGCTTCAGAAATATAAACTAAGCATATTAGTACTGCTCTAATGGGTTTTCATTATTTATTTATTTATTTATTTATGCTAAGCTTTATACAGGTGAATATGACCGGTGTTCAGCCCTGGCTCTTTACCGGTCATACTCATATTTTACAATAGTTTATTAATTCTAGTTTATCACACCATTTTGTCTATTTACTGTCCATATCCATTTATTTTTCACTTTGCATAAGAATTGTCCAATCTTCTTACTATCTTTTTGAAACATTTCAACTACTACTACATTTCTATTTATTTTAAACCATTTCTTATTAATATACTTTTTTCTCCAAATTTCGGTTCCTTTACATTTAAATAAAATGTGTTCTATATCTTCATTTCCGCCACATATAGGACATTGATTTTGTGGAATACCTTTCCTTAAACCTTTTAATCTCCATACTCCTGCTTTCAGCCATGCAATACCTTCTCGCTCCTCTTTATTTGTCACATCAATGTACTTTTCCCTTCCCCATGAGACTTTCATTGGTATATAGAAAACTAAAGATCTCTTTTCAGTTATTTCACTAAATATTTTTTGTATTTCTATATCCTCAAATCTTTTCCTTGCCAACTTCCAGAAGTTATTCACATTATTTTCTCTTCTTCTCCACATTTCCCCTAACCCACTACTTTCCAGGTTATTTCGAAGACAGTCTACCCATCCCTTGTTCTTTAAACTTTTCTCTTTATATACTAAACACTGTTTTAACAAATTCCTTTCTTCCAATTTCAATATCCTATGCCAAAATTTCAATGCCCTTTCCATAATCTTTCCCTTACTTGCCACTCTACCCAGCTCTATTTGTGCTACCTGCCTAACAGTTGCATTTGGTAACCCCAGTATTTCTTTGCAAAATTTCCTATGCACCTCATCTATGCCTTCCCATCCTCCTTCTAATCCCCATACTTCTATCCCATATAGCATTTTTGCCTCAACCACCATATTGTACACTTTTTCTAACCATCTAATATTTATATTAGGTGCTTTGTATTTGCAACTTCTAATAGCTGATAAAGCTCCTTTTCCTTTTGCCAATGCAAATTTCTTTTGCTTTTCCCAATTGCCACCACTATCAATTTTAACTCCTAGATAAATACATTCTCTCACTACCCTGTACTCCTTTTCATTCTCATTCTTCCATTTTTCATATTTGCTCAATTTTCCCCCTTTTTTGAACACTACAATCTGCGTCTTGTCCTGGTTCACTTTTAAACTCCACTCTTTACAGTAATTATTTAATGTTTGCAAGGATTGTTTCAAGCCATTCACTGTAATTGCACCTATAACTAGATCATCTGCAAACAGTAATCCTGGAATCTGAATATTATTAATTACTGGCATCGAGTTATTATTTCTCCCAATTTCTGTTAATACATCATCTATATATAAATTGAATAGGACTGGACTTAACTTACATCCCTGTCTAAGGCCTTTCTCTTGTTGGATTTCTCTTGTTACAACCCCTTCCTCCACTCTTATACAAAAAGTATTTTCCTTATATAATGCTCTAAGGGTGTCCACCATTTGTTTACTCACTCCTTTAGTCAACAACTTATGCCACAGCAATTGAAGCTCTATCCTATCGTATGCTTTCTCTAAATCCACAAAAGCCATATATAACTTTCCTCTTTTGTCTTTCAAGTATTTATCTACCAGTGTTTTTATAATAAATAAATTATCAACTGTCCTCCTCCCTTTTCTAAAGCCCATCTGAAGTTCCGAGAGGATATCATATTCTTCAACCCATGTTTGTATCCTGCTTGCCATAATACCAGTAAAAATTTTTCCTACATTTGATAATAATGCAATGCCTCTATAGTTGTTTGGTTTGTCAACACTACCCTTGCCTTTGTATATTGGATGTATGATTGCTTTCCTCCACTTATCTGGTATATAACCCTTCACCTTAATTGTGTTAAATAAGTCTACTAAAACCTTAACTCTGTTTATTTCAGTGCACCATTCCTTAAGGAACTCTGTCGGGATTCCATCTATTCCCGTTGCTTTATTTCTCTTCATTATTTTCACCCGTTGGATTATTTCTTCACTTCTTATTATATCATCGAGTATATCTACATAGTTATTACCTATTTCCCAATTTCCTGTCTCATTTTTACTCTTTTTTTCCCCATACAAATTTTTAAAATATTCCATCCATTCTCCTGGTTTTATACTTGGTTTTGTTACATATTTATTATACATTGATTTCATAACCTTCCATATCTCATTTGCATTATTTTCATTTAGAATTTGTATCAAATTACTTTCATATTTTTTCATCCAGCTTGTTTTCTTTTGTTCCAGTAATGAATTATATAAATCCCTCCCTTGCATATACTCTTTCTTTAATTCTATGTTTCCTAATTCCCTCCACTTTATGAGCAGCTGTTTGACTTGTCTTTTAGTTACTCTACATTCTTCATCAAACCAGCCCTCATCTCTTTTGTAAACCTTCTTTCTCATTTTCATTTCCTCCCCAGCCCTTAGCATAATGATATTTAAGATATCTATAGCACTTTCAATTTCTTGTTCCTTTATCATAAAACTTATTCCACACTGACATATCTGGCCATAATTAGAGTTTAGTGTCTGCCTAAATTTATTGCAATACTCTTCCTTCCATTTGTATCTACTGTGTTCTTCTATGTTGCACTTTTCCTCCCTTAAATTATAGACTATTTGCTCTGTGCATGTTTTTATGTCTACTATCAATGGAAAATGCCCACTGTTGGAACTTAAATTTAGTATCTTAAAATTACTTAAAATATACCCCATATTAATTGGCCATAATACATAATCAATCACACTTTGACCATTATTACTAACATACGTATATTCTCCATTCACATCTTCTCCATATTTCCCATTCAAAATATCAAAGGCATTCAATTCACAGAATTCTATAAATTTCATATAGCCTTTGTCAACTATCTTATCTTTGCTGTATCTAATTTTCTCAGGTTTCTCTAATGTATCATTACTCATCCACCTATTCCCTCCAATAACATCATTTTCGCCAATCCTAATGTTAAAGTCTCCCATTAATATAATCTCAGAATTACCATATCTCTCCTTTAAATGTTCTATTTCTATCTCTAGGTGTTTAAGGAGGTCCGGATTATGAAAGCGCGAAGGAAGAGGAGGATTGTATACTATGCCTATACATATAACATTTTCAACTATTTGTTTCTCCTCTAATACAATCCATAGTATTTCTTTTCTCCTTGACCAAGTTTCTTTAACTCCTTTACTTAACGTCTTCTTTACAAAATAGCCTATGCCTCCAGATGCCCTCCCCTTTCTTGGTTTTCATTAAGAAAACTAAGAAAATTAAAAAACTAAAAAATAGAAACTTCAGAGAGCAGTGCAATCTTTGTATCATGGGAGTTGATATACTAACTCAGTCATCAGTATGTTTTGGCAGAGAGCTCTAGCTAACTCTGAAATCTGGCGAGCTGCTAACAGTGGTGTGCACACCCTAAAAGAACTTGCAAATTTGCTAAAGTTGCAAGTTCAATAGTTTTAAATATTGTATTGATTGTGCACCAATACTGCATTGCTTTGACTACTGGCATACAAATGAGGCATTCTGAATTAAAATAGGACTTGCATATCTACATTGTTTTAATTTTCAGCCATTGATGTACAAACTAGAGAACATGCCATAACTGTGACATTTGGGAAAAGGGACGATAGATTCCCTATCTTAAACTATTTATCTAGGACCCTTCTACAATTGTGCCAATTTGTGCGGTCAAATTCTAGGACACTCTTTGTATATCTACTTTTTTGTATTGTAGCTTAGCATCCTTTAACGTGGTTGGTCTTATCAGACGATGACTGAAATTGGTGAAATGATGCTTGAAGCTTAAAGTCACTTTAAATTTGTTTTCTCAGGATAAGGGAAAAATCCTCCATAAAACCTTATCCAGGCAACTCGTTCTAAGCGAGATTTGAAATCTTGACCTTTTGAATGTGAGGCAGACATGTTACCCCCACACTACCAAGGCAGGCTGTGATCATTGTATGAGCATATCTTATTGTGGATTCATTGCACTGTGCAACAGATAACTCACTACTGCAACTGTTGTGCCATGTTATGAAGCAGTTATTTTGCAAATGACAATAACCATGAATACTTTTTTCATTTTCTCATTTTGTTAAATAAACACATAGTCATCTTTTCTTAGTGGAGGCATTACTTGTATTCTCTCTATGTGTAGCAAATAACAAAAAGTACAACCACCACAAACCCCATGAACATCTCTTCTTTTTATGGTGTTTGGCAACATGGCTTGATTGTGACATGACCATGCACACAGGCAGCTACTTTTTACAGCATTACAAGTGGTTACCAATACTGTGAATGCACATGTTTGAAACTACAATCTCTAAACAGAATTAAATACAGAATTTTTATGTCCTGTATGGCAGTAATACAGGACACAATTTTTCCTTCTCAAATATGGAAAATCCTGTATAATGCATGAAGTCTGGCAAGTCTAACACTAATGCAAACAGTAGATAGATGAACAAGTATTTGTTATAATATTTGTTAATGAATAGAGAAAATCAAGTTAATGTAACACATCAGAATTTGTTTTTAAATGAGCACCCTGGAAAAAACAGTTTTATTACTGGATTCCAAAATTTCACATCTCTTTTGCAAAGTAGAGAGAGCAAGGAGACGAGAGAAAAAATCTGCAGTAACTGCAGTAATGAGAATGTAGCCTAGGGTTCTGCAAATTATTTATTTATTTTTACAGAGTTAAGATCATCAGGTTTTCCCTACCATACCTTCAGAAAATACAAACAAAGGTGCAGATCATTTTGAAAATGAATAAAATGAAATAATTGTATGCAGATTGTGATGAAGTTATCTTTGTAAAAAGATTAGATATGTGACATGTTCTTGAAGCATTTCATTGATACAAGAAATTGCTTTATTGAAGGAAAAGGTACTTGGCTCTTGATAACTGTTCGGGAGATTAAATTATCACAGAAGCAGTGATACAATCTCAGATGGAGATTATAAGGTTGCTAAAATATGCTCACAAAAATAAATACTGTTCATTCACATGTAATATTAAACACTCTTTCTGGTCTAGAGTGCTCGCTACCATAGATGAGATGTGAGGTACAGAGGAAAAATATCCTATGTAATCAAGTCAAATTCTGACAATTGAGTTTTATTGATTCATTAAATCTATTTAGAAAAATCTGATATGCTAAATTCATATGTCCCTATAGGCATTGTAAGTAAGCAGATAAGAGAAAATATTGCATTCCTTCTAAATGGCATCAGTAATACATATTTTAAGGTCCCCTGAATAGTAAAAAATGTGATGTGTTGCAATCATTTGACTTTTCTACCTGTTCTACAGACAAACTTCTTACAAAAGATTATTCTTCTTTCTACACAATGCTAATCAAGATAAGTAGTAGCAAAATAGTCTACTTGGTTCCTTAGTACAAGGGAACTAAGGGAATAGACTATGCTAAAGCGACAGTCAAATGTTTTAATAAGATGCTGCAATGTGATTGTCATTGAAATTTGTTTCTTTCATGGTCAGGAGTAAAACAAAAGAAGGTTCCAGTTCAACAAAAGTATTTTAAAATTGAAACTAAAGAATGTCTTGGAAACAGTCATCTGCACAACAAAAATGTAAACAACATGAATTGTGTATTTTGATGAGATCTATATTTTTTTTGCAGTAAGTTTTTTTCCATCTCTTACGGTTCATTAGTTATGCAAAACTCGTTCAGAATGAAGAGGACTTCAGAGGCTATTCCCAGGAAGTTCAAGATATACATATTATTTGCCATGTAAATATCTTTAGTATACAGTGTTTTAATCAGAATCATTAGAGTCACTTTTGAGGAAATCAAAAATTTAAAAAAAAATGTCCTTGTAAAAGGGTAATGATTTTCAGAGTTAAGAAAAGGAAAGGATCCCCTCAAAGGTGAAAACTGCACAGGATGACCAGCTACAACAAAAATGTATGAAAATGGGTCAAAGCAGAGTGCATGTTGTGGGGAGATCATTGTTTCACACATCAGATTCCATAAGCCTGAATATTAGATTAACTAGTAAATACCATTCATAAAGAAAAACTTCACATTAGGAAGTTCTGCAGTTATTAGATCCTCCACCATCTCACAAATGAGAAGAAACAAGCGCATGTGCAATACTGCCTGGAAATGATAAAGTTTAATGGGGGAAGATCCAAAAACATTAACGTTGTAAAAGATGACAAATGCTGGATATATCAGCATGATTCACAGACCAGGTGATAGTACTTAGTCTGAGTTTTCCCTGGAGAGGATTCCTCAGCAAGAGTGGGGTGAGCAAGAATTATTGGCAAGAAGATGATCTATTCCTTCTTGTCAGCTAATGGCAAATTGTGATCATTCTGTCTGAGAGGCAAAAGAGTTCGCTACTAGATACAGTGTCTGTCACTAGTCTTCGATGAACTGAGAGCAAACCATCCTAAGAATGATTAGCATGGAGTTTTGTTGCACCTTGATACAATGGACTAGAAACAACCCAATTTCTGCAGGAGTGATGAGTGAAATGTTTGACCTATTTTCTGTTCCCCAAAATAATAAAAGTGATTCAAAGTCAAATATTTGAAATATCTTAAGCTACAAAAGTTGTCAATGAAGAATTTATTTGCACACTGTCCGAAGAAGAGTGGTAATCTACATTTGAAAAGTGACTTTAAAGGAATTTGTACCAAATGAGAATAACAGTTTCTGTTAAACTCACTTTATTTGCCACTAAGTTATTTATTGTAACACAACATGTTACATTTGTAACACTGTCACATACTCGGTACGCAAAATAACTGAATCACTGGGGCATAACTCAGATTGCCTGCACTATGCACTGTCCACTGTAAATTTACATTTATTCTCTTGTATTCATTTTGCTGCTATTTTTTCACACTCACTAGACTTTAACTGTCTTTCTAGCCTCCCGATTGGCACTTGTTGGCACCCTTATATACTCTGCAGCCTAGAATGAGGCTTCTATAAATGGATTGTTCTGGAAATCACAATTATAAACCTTCAGGATTGTTTTACTTGGACTATGGAGTAACACAAAGACTTTTGTTAATTTAATTGTTTTTTCACACAAGCCATGTGTGGGATAGGAGTTGGATAAGTGGAGTCAGACTAAAAAGTTCAATGCAATAGTTGGAATTTGAACCAAAGATCTCCCGGTCTCTAGCCGGTTGCTCTACTACTGAGCTACCATGATAACATGCAAGTACAGCATTAAGAATGTCCAACTCCTGTCCTACACATGGAAAAAAACAATTAAATTAACACTGCTTGACCATAATAGTTGGCTAAACTATGAATTTTGTAAGTCGCATTTGGGGTATGTTATCTCAAAATAATTTGAGGTCACCTTGTGGTTTACTGAGAAACATACAAGTCAGTTGAGGAATTTAATGCTATACCAGCATGTTGCATGGTAGCTTAGTGATAGAGCAACTGGCTAGAGACCGGGACATCTGTGGTTCAAATCCTGGCTATGGCATTGAATTTTTCAGTCTGACCCTACTTATCCAACAAAGGCTTTTGTTTTCCCATCTAATGTGTTCATTTATGCTTTTGTTAAGAGAGCAAGTAGATCAGCAGCAGCCCCTTGGCTGTCTAGATGGCAGCACATATCGTCACAATGTTCAGATCTAAATTTTTAAAATGTTCTTACTTTCATTCTAGATTGACCCTTATACATTGAAATTCGCAATGTGCAGAGAAAATCAAATGAGTGTTGTACATAATATTTTTTATAAAAAAGATCATAAAGCTAGTATTGGATTAAAGCAAATTGTTTACTGATATTGGGACTTTTTATAACTTGCAGTGGCTAAAAATAATGTCTTATAAATATTAAGGCAATAACAGAAGTTGTCTTCTCTGCTTTTAGTAGAATACTGTTATGAGTTCAGCTTTGAAGTGTTTTATGTTGCTCAACAAATGTTTGTATTTGTTTCAGTGGAATGTGCACATCTGAGGGGTGGAAGCAGCTTTCTGAAACCAAATCCTTATGTGGAGCTTCTAGTTGATGATAAAACTCCCAGAAAAACAGAAGTAGTCAAGTGCACGTATCAGCCAAAATGGAATGAAGAATTTACTGTGTAAGTTATAAATGTCCCAAAGACAGCGTACTATAAGACCTGAGCTTAAATGGGTTTAACAAATAAAAGGGGACTCTGAAACATTACTATATTATGTATAAACATGTATATAGCTACTTATGTTACCACTTTGGAAAATGTTTTGAGGGTTAGTAAAGAAAAGTGATAGCATACCATTAATGTAAATAACCCAGTAATATTTTAATGTTAACAAAATCTACCAAAACAATATTGTTAATAATGTAACTACATAAAAAATCTGGATTGAGTTAAAACCCACAACTTATGTGTAGTTTTTAGTGACATTATTTATTTCTGAGATATTCTTTATTATTGCACTTTCCAAAACTTATATACATTTTGATGTCACATTCGTTTGTTTCTTATGATACCACACAAAGGGTATAATGTTTCAAAGCCAGCCTATTGTATCCCTTCTTTAAAGATTTGAATATCCTTTCAGTCTCTGGCATCCATCTTGGTCCTATAACACAAACACAACACACAATCCAAAACCAAAAACACCAAAAACAAAAAGATCTGTTATTTACTAGCAGAGCTTTAACTGTATTGTTTTAATAGTTGCACTGAAAGAGAATGATGAAGATATTATTACCAAATTTTGATTGTGAGTTTTCTCTCTGTGTTTTGATGTGAAAAATAAACAATACGAGCTAGATAAAGTCTGTTTGATTGCTTTGAGATTCAAGGTTTGTTTCATGATTAGATGACCAACAATGATCTAGTCAGCCACAATATAGTGCACTTGGAGAAGGGTGCCACTGTTTTGTTAATAATGCATACATTATCAAGGTAACCATCAGAGGTGAGAGATAGTGGTTGTACAGTCACAAATTAAAAAACAGTACTACATTTGCAGACCTCAACCTTGATTGTAAATGCAGCTTGGACCTGTAGAGGTTTTCTTTAACTGACTGCACTTCTGATGCCCCCCCCCCCCCACTTGTTCCATAACTATTAGTTCCTCTTCCTACTGAACACATTCATATTGCGATCGGCAAGTACCACATCAATTTATCAATTTGCTTGCTTTTAGTATTTCTAAAAAAGGCTCAATAAAAGTGATTTCCAGATTATGGTCAGTAGATTTTTTTTGTAATTTATATAATTTTATGATAGATGCCAGAGCTATTTGTATCTGAAATTTAATATTTTATTCCCTTTGTTAGAAATTTGTAGTTTTTGTTGTATTTTTGTGGCATTATAGCAATGCCATTTTCTTTCAATATTTTGTTTAATGTATTTTTTACCCATGTAACTTTTTTTGAGGCCTGATCAATATCTAATATGCATCCAAACCTTGAATGGGAATGTTACAGATTGGTGACACCACATTCACATCTACATTTCCGACTACTAGACCACAGTACATTCCGAAAGGACGGACTTATAGGAGAGAAGAGACTTAGTTTGTACGAAGTGTTGTCACATTACAATGGCAAATGTGAGAACTTGGAACTGACTCTTGATCTCATGAGTGAAAGTAAACATGATGCTCAACCAGCTAAAGTTGGAGAACTGATTGCTCTTCTCAATGGCTTGAAGATAGAGATGAACACACTACAGCAGCCACAAGGCAGTGACAGCAGTCAGCTCCGCATGGGACAACATGCAACTCCACTTGGTGAGAACTGTTGTAATATCCATAATAACAATTGTTTAGAATATTCAGGAATGTTACCTCATCATTATTTGCATTACTTTTTCTTTCTCTCCTAGAATAAATAGAGGAATATTGTATTCCAACCAAGAAGTTCATGGCCAAAAATTGCATTCCACCCAAAAATTTGCATCACATATCCATTGTTTGGGGGTAGCATCCACCCACTCGTGGACAGCTGCCTGCAATTCCTTATTGTTGCAAACCTTCTCCTTTGCAACGCATCCTTTATGCTGTCGAATAGAGCATAATCAGATGGACGCGAGATCTGGTGAATATGATGGGTGTGACACAATGATGTCAACTTTGCAGTCATCACATTGCTGGTGTGCGGCCACACATTGTCATGCTGGAGGAGCACCCCAGTCACTTTCCCTTTTGCCATTCCTGAATACTGTACCTAAGCCGTGTAAGAGTGTTGCAGTATACTCTGCTGTTGACAGTTGCTCTCTGTAAAGCCAGTCCATTAGCAGTATGCAGCAACAGCATGAAATTTTTTGGGCTGGGACTCTCAGGAATTTCCATTGCATGTATTGGATTTTCTTCTCAGGTGTATGGAAGTGACACAATGATTCGTCACCAATCACAAGTTTTCAAAAAAAATCTGGATCATCATTGTTCCTTTCCAATAGTCAACAGACTTCAACTCTGTTCTCCTTCTGGGCTTGTGTCAAGTCCTGTGGGACCTAATGTGTACACACACCTTTTTCATATCCAAATTGTCATGGTTAATGGTGTGCAGGGTTGTGCAGCAGAGTTCTGTCTGTGATTCCAATTCATCAAGGGTTATATACCTATTCAATTCAGACCAATCCTACAATGTTCCTTGGAGATCGCAATGTTGACATATGAAGTGACCACATTCTTGCAAGCAGATCCCCATCACCAGCAAACCCAACAATCCAGTTTAAACATTCTTCTGTATCAGAGCTTCTTAGCCACAAACCACAGTTAAACGTTCATGAATACCTGCTGTTTTGACTCCTTCCTTCCACAAAAACCATGCAGTCCACCTTTGTTCATGATAATCACCTTCTATCTTGTCCATGGCTTTCTCAACTTGACAACAAACATGCACCATCCTTTATTGTACATTGTGTTTACAACTGCCATCTAATGTGCGCGTCATATACCCAAGGTCGCGGATTCAAACGCGGCAGAGGACGATGGATTTTTTCGGGCGTAAAAATCCTTAGCATGGCTTCCTTCGGAAGGGAAGTAAAGCCGTTGGTCCCGTGTCGTAGATTTACGGCACGTAAAAGAACCTCAAGCCTGATAGAGAGGCCTCTGAGCAAAATTAAGCGGTCTTTCACGCCCAATATAGAATGGGATGCTGAGAACCACAGCAGTTAAAGAGCATCCATAAATAACACGCCATTTCCATTTTTTTTTTAATGTGCGCGTGGTGTACTAGGATCAGGTTATTGTTCTATGAGAGGACATGCTCATAGATTAAGCAGTATTTTTAAAACAATGCAATTGTAACCCATTAAGGAATGCTCCATACTTAGTATGAAGTTCAGCATCTTCCAAGGATGTGATACATAGATTTTCAAAAGAATTCCTTCCATCCCAATCTACTTTTGTACATGGGAAATAAATCACTATTTTTGATGTTCTCAAAGGTGAAGAGTGAGTATTGAATTGAATTTATTTTCACTTAATAATATAACAAGTTTCTATAATACTATTTTGCAATCACTGGACCATACAAAGAAAATACAGCAATACTAGATACTAGTGACTCCTCCCAAGCTCCTGTGTAACCAAGTGGCTCGAATTGTTTCAACCGTGCTGTCAGGCCAACTTACATCTAGAAATGGCCTCAATCTCTATCCATATTAAATTGTTTCTAACCTGCTAGTTCTCCATTTTGTTTATTTTCTTCAGCTATTTTCTTTTAACCTGGCCTAAATAATCTCCAAAATCTTAAGATTTTGTGCCTAACTGTCATGTTCAAAAACTTTTTTGCCCCCTTATCTGTATTGGTAAATTAGACCACTTCTCAATCCTAAGTTTTGCTCTCACTTCTTTAGTTTCTTCACATTCCAAAATTGCATGTCAATAGTTGTCCTGCATTCCACACAGCAGGCATTACTCTATATTTAAACCTTCTTTTGATCCTTTCAATTTCACTACCCCTGTTCAGGGTCCTATAGATCCTTCCCTTGTCCACATGTCATCTTTAACTACATACTCTCTCTACCCCATATTTTCTTTGTTTACCTATATATGAAGAGTGAGTAGGGAAGTAATGTGAATGCATTACTTCATTTTTAGGACCCCATAGCTTTTTACAGCTCATTGAATTATAGTTTGTCATACAACTTTGTAATATCAGCCGTTTTCAAAATATTCATTGTTACATCTTTAAATTTCCCCCCAGGTTGAATTATCATGCCTCATCTGTAAAGTCCTATTCACAATGAATATGTAGCGCTATCATAACAGTTTAAGCATAAGTGCAGGAGAAGACCACAATGCAGCTGCAGACATAATGCAAAAAATTGGCATTGGTTTCTAGATATGTAAATTACATGCAGAAACCTGAGTATACCACTAGTTTCATATTGAGTAACAAATCAATAATACCAAAAATGAAAATTCATCTAATATTTCTAAATAAATAGGACATAAAAAGTTGTATATCTGCATGAGGTCAGCATCTGGTATCAGCATTTAATATGACAAAGCAGAACATCACAATTGTTGAGTAGATAGCATAAAGTCTTGACTTGCAATTCACATGTGGTTCAAAAGTTGGCAGTACATGAAAAAAGAAATGTGCAATACTTTCTCAGTATATGCAGCATAAGCCTAAAGTGTGGAGTTTGCATACTATTGCATTACTTAACATGTTGCATGACTGATAGCATCTATTAAATAATATGAGTCTTGCATTTATGCTGCACCTGTGCTTGTTTAATTATCAATGGGGCTTAAAGCATCTTACGTGATTCTTATTTTTTCCTGCTAGGGCTCATTAGTAAAAAAAACTGACAGGAAATATGTGAAAAATTGTGTTCTGTTTTCATATTGTAACTTAAATTCATATTAATACATGTAATATAAGAAGTGTTGTAAACAATGAAACTTTCAAATTTGCTGGAGAAAGTAATTTTGAATTGTTATATAGACACTAATCAAACATAGACATGTGGAATAAAGAAATCAGAAGAAATTAAGTTCAGAAAGGGGAAATGGATTGGTCACATACTAAAGAGGGAAAGTAGTAAGTAATATTACAAGAATGTCCTTTGAATGGAATCCCCAAGGCTCAATCAGGCATAGAGGCAGGTTTAGGATGACTTGGCACAATGCAATGTGAGCTGAAGCAGAGATGGCATGAAAGAGTTGGAATGAGATAAAATTGTTGACAAAAAAACAGAATTTAATGTGTGTCTTCATTAAGGCCATTTGCTTCTCCAAGGAATGAACAGGATTCTGCTGTACTGCTTACAGACACTAACCTTCACTTAAAAATTTTATTTGGACATGTTTTGAGTAACCTTTGTACTCATCGTCAGCTGTTTCTCAATTAGTCAAAAAATATCTGACAATGAGGATGAAGGTTCCTTAAAATATGGCCAAATAAAATTTTAAAATAAATGAAACTTAAAAGTATCTATAAAATAATTCAGAATTACTTCTTCAGGATAAGGCCATATTGCTTAATTTTTAGATTGTTTCTAGCCAAAATATTATCATGAATAATGTAAAATAAGTAGAAAAACCACTGTTTCATAGTGATTTGTTATATTGCTATAATATATAAGGGATTATGTGAAGCTGAAGGGGGCAGGAAAGTTGTTTAAATGTGGTTTATTAGATTTTTATACCTAAAATTATTCCAGTCTGTTTGAGGTTATAAATTGTATATGTAGGTATTTTTCTAATGGTAGTTTATAAACACTTGGTTAAATTTACATTAGTTTTCATTAATCAAGCATAGAAGATATAATTTTCATTATGAACTGTAAGCATTTTCTTTAAATAGTGTATTGTTACATCCACAGGACAAGCTAACAATGATGGCATAATGAACCGCAGTATTCTAAATGGAGGTGTACGAGCTAGGATGAGACTGCATGGCAGTGAAAATACAGCTCCTATGATGCAAGCTATGTCATCACACAGAAATGGCTCACATACAGCTCTCCCTGATGCTGCAGGTACTCCATAGCTATTGGTTTTCTTGTTGAATGTGTATATTCATCTTTTTGACAATGTTCACTGGGCGGATACTAAATTCCATCTTCAAAAATCAACACATACAGACTATACATATCAAAATATGCATAAAATAGGAATAAATCTTATCTTGCTATTTTTCTCAGTTGTCAAGTCATGGTTGCAAGGTCTGTGTTTCAGAACCATCCTCCTGACTGAAGTGTGTGTTTTTTTTGTTTTTTTACCTCATAATTGGCAAACCCCAGGGAGGTACCTTAAATATATGTCTGGAACAATTTGTTCCCAATTGTTTCCCCACTACTACTTCCTGGTCTTTGAACATGGTATTTAACATTTACCCTGAATCACATTTATGGCTGATGTGAACAGTGAAAATGAGTAAACACTACCATTTTGCAATGCTCAGGTAATGCAATGAGTGCAGGAGCTTCACAGTTAGGTGCTGTTAGCAATGGTGTGCCTGGTGCACAGCTAGCCAGTGCAGGATCTCCTTTAACTAATGGTGCAGCACCACCACCTGCTGGAGCCTCAGCAGAAAGCATACCACCACAGAGGAATCAAGCAGCTGCATCAGGGTCATCAGAAGAACCTCTTCCTGCTGGGTAAGATACTGTTCAAAACTCAAACTCAAGCGCTATTATGATCCCAGGTTTTTGGCTAAGATATACATCTTTGTTACAGGTGGGAGATGAGATACGACATGTATGGTAGAAGATACTATGTAGATCATAACACACGCAGTACTTCCTGGGAGAGACCACAACCATTACCTCCAGGATGGGAAATACGACGTGATCCTCGGGGTAGGATATACTATGTAGATCATAATACACGTACCACAACCTGGCAGAGACCCAACTCAGAGCGACTACAGCATTACCAACATTGGCAAGGGGAAAGAGCACATGTAATGCAACAGGGAAATCAACGCTTCCTATATCCTCAGGTAAATTAAAGTAACAATGTTTATACAGAGTGCATGTTAATAGCTACAGTGAATTACGGAGATAAGCATAAAAAAATGTGGTTGTAGTCAACATGATAATATAACATCAAAATACTGGAATGCAAGAGAGTAGTAAATGGCTTCACTGCCAACTGCTCAACATTAGATACCAACCACCATAAAAAAATGCAGTTAATAACTCACACCATTGTCTTAGGGTATTCATTGATGTATGACTTTCACTGACAGGACTAGTCAGCTTATAGGTTACATTGCTCCTCTGACCATCATTGTACTATCTACTAATATAAAAATTGTAATATTATAAAACCTGAAGTATTCTGATTAATTCAATTTTGAATGGATAAAGGACTGCCCCAAACCTAGAAATTGCATTTTTTATTTTTTTAATGACCTTTTCATGTAAGATTGGTCCAAGCAATGGTTATGGAACTCCAAGAATGAGGAAGAAGGACAAGTTTTCATAGTATTAAACCATTTACTTATGCTTTAATGCTTATTGGGTCTCAGGAAAAGTAATTTTCAAAGTATCATATAAAAAGTAAACTGCTATGAGAAGAGAGAGGAGGGTGATGACAAAGGGGGAGGAGAGGAGAAATGAAGGGAAAGAAAGATGCTAGAGAGAGAGATAGAGAGAAATGAAAATCTAGGGAGAAAGATGGGGAGCAGGAATGTAATAATAAAGCAATGTATTTATTTTTTCTAACTCAAATATACTGTATTTATCTGAATACAGGACATCAAATGACCCACATTTTTCAGAACCTTATTTTGGAATTTAGCATATCTATATAAAAAGAAGACATAACTTAATTTTTAAATTAAATATATTAAAGTTTTGCCATATATTTTGAACAAACTAAGAGACATTATGCTGATTAAGTCCCTTTTCTTTTCTTTTTTTAATTTTTAATTATTTTTTTTTTATTTAATTTGAATTTGTGCAGAAATTCACATGGTGGGTAAGAGAGAGGAGAATCAAAATGATGTAACAGTATGTGTGCAAGCAAGTAAGGTGATAGTGGCAATGGCAGCTGCTGGCAACTGAAACAATGATAACTGACAAGATTTTCTATTTAGACAACATATCTAATATAGCACACTGTAGAAAAACATTTAATCTAAATTAATAATTCAAATTTGCATGGAAACTCATATTTTGAGTGAGAGAGAGGTGGAGAGAGGAGTGCGGAAATGTATGATACATATGCGATGGTAGAATATGGCAGCAGCAGCAGCAACAGCGTAGCTGTAACTAATGATAAGCTTTTCTATTTAGGCAACATATGTAATACAACACATGATAAACGTTTTTACCTGAATTGAAATTGTACAGAAATTCATATTGTGAGCAGGAGTTGGAGAATGGAAATGTACTGGTATGTCTGTAATTGGTGGTGACAGTGGCATCTTAGCTGTACCAACAATTATGAATGCGATTTTCTGTTAAGACAACATACCTAATATAATTTATTGTAAAGTATTTTACCTATTGCAGATTTGCACGAAAATTCATGTTTTGGTAGAAGAGAGATGGAGAGGGGAGTATGGAGATGTATGAGATGTGTTTGATGGCAGAAGTGACGGTGGTGGCATAGCTGACAATGTAATTTTCTATTAAGGCAGAATATTTAATATATTCTAAAGCATTTTACCTAATTCAAATTTATGCATAAATTCATGTTGCATGTGGCACAGAGAAGATGAGAGGAAAATGGAAATGCACTGATACATGTGGGGCAGGAGTAGGGGAAATAAAGAAGCTACCTTCTCTCTTTCTGCTTGACCGTTGGCTCTCAATATAGCATTACATGCAACTACCGATGTGAAAACAAGACCTCTAATTTGTGTGGTATTAATTGGTTGAGTTGGTTTTTTAACACTATGTCACTTACATTTTTATTATGAGGGACAAGTTGGACCCGTGAGGTTGAAAATGGAAGCATAGGCTTCCGAAACTAGTCCGTCATAATAAAATGTAAGTGACGTAGTGTTAAAAAACCAACTCAACAAATTAATACCACATATAATTTGTTTGTCACTGTTACTAAATTCCTCCAAACATCAATCAACCTCTAATTTAATTCAATTTTAATCTCTGAGAGAATTGTTTTTCCATTGCAAATGATGATTAGGCCATTAACACATAATTCTTGGTGCAAAATGAAATTCACAAAATCTACCACATACATTTTGACCTTGGTGGTGATCTATACCATTTCCCCCAGGCTTCACAACTACTGTAACTGCAAAGTCTGAAACTTACTTTTTCCTGCGTTGGTATTTGGAAAACATATATTGTGAATGCAAGACAGCCCCCAATTATGAACATTAATATTTTGGAAAAAAAAGTCTTCTATTCAGATAAATATGATATTTAAAATTATATAAAGGCTGAAGTGACTTTTGAAAGACACCATGTAAAAGGTTTTCTATTTCTGATTGCAATTTAATGCTTTACCTTACTCATTCCTTAGTCATCTGCATCATAATAGAGAAATGCTAAAAATAGAAATAATTAAAGTATATTTAAATTCTCACAGCACTCTGCGACTATGACTGTGGCAGAACAGGAGGAAGATTCCCTGGGTGCTCTACCTGCTGGATGGGAGAAGCGAGTTCAACCTGACGGTCGAGTTTACTTTGTGAACCATAAGAACCGCACGACTCAATGGGAAGACCCCAGAACTCAGGGGTAAGTGTAAATGCAGCACATTGTTTTGATAACTACCAATCCTTAATGCTTATTCCTTGACAAATATTAGAATTATAACTTAAAATTACAATTACGTATGGTGGATTTTGTGACAATGATGTATACCATTGAGATAAAATATTAGACCCATTGGACTTAGAGTCTGCTTTTCAAATTCCTCTCATTAACGTACACTGGATTAGCTAATATCATGTTCCTAAGGTATGTAAAGAAATGTTTGTCTAAGGCCTGGTTGCATAAAGGTTGCATATTTACTTAATTTGTTATATGTTTGATAAACCTTGACAAGAGGTAGTTTGAATCTGTTGCTAGAAGAATTTTAGCTCCTTTGATAACAATCTGTTCCACAGTTCATTTGAAATTTGACAATAGGTGGTGACCTGCATGTTTTCATCAGTTAAACACAATAGCACTTATAGTTATGTAATTTTGATTACAAGGCATGCAAATTTACATATTATAAGAATAACCAACGTAAATGAAATACGAATACATCAATATATTGTGAAACAGAGCTCAGCACAAAATCAGCTTACCTTAACACTGAGTAAATTGAATAGTAATGCAGTAGGAAATTCAATGACTTTGAGCAAAATATGTTAATACAGAAAGAAAAAAGGACATAATTGAAAACAAAAAGATGAATGGCACTAATAATTTTAAAGCAAAGAATGAAACATAGAAAGAAATAGCAGGAATTTAGAATAATTTAGAATGTATCATGTTGAATAGGTATATGTATACCATATATGCTTTGTATGACTGCATGAAAAAAGAGAGTTATAAAAGAAATGAATAATGATAAGGTAATTATATAAAGTTTTTTAACTTCAGTATCATTATAAAAAAACTGAAAAATTCAGTGTCACAGCCATGGATTTGAGCATATCCATGGTAATGTAATGTAAAGATAGCAGCATTAATAATACAGTAATAAAATTTCCCAATAGTTGGCAATAACTATATTAATATTACCCAGATAGGAGGTGCTTACAAATGTAAGTTGCCATTAAAGTGTTGTCTGAAGGGATACACACTGGTTGTTTGGCCAGGTAAAAAAAAGGCAAATCAGTTGGATGATTGAATGTCATACTGGCAAGTTGTCACAGTAGCTCAATGGTTAGAGCAACTGCAATGATTGGCCGCGCTGTGGCCGAGTGGTCAGACCATTCGCCTCTCACCTAGAAGGCCTGGGTTCAATCCTAAGCGACTGCATGTGAGATTTGTGGTGGACAAAGCGACGCAGGGGCAGGTATTCTTTAGGTTCTCCGGTTACCCCCGCCATCTCATTCCACCGGGGCTCCATCTTCATGTATCTTCAGTGTCATCGCCTGCAGACTGTCAGAGCAGTAAAAGCAGGCATTAAACACTACCAAAAAAAACAAAAAACAAAACTGCAATGAGAGCAGGAGAACCATATTCAGATTCCAGCTTGTTCCAAAGCAAAAAAGTGTAGTAGTGTAAATATAGCAGCATTATCAATACAGTAATAATAAAAAAACAACAAATAATTTTGTGCTGTATTATGTTCGCTGATACAATTATTATTCTTATTTCATAGATATTCATTGTTTATTTCCAAATAGAAACGTTAAAAACTGGAGAGGGAAAACTATTGTCAAGTTAACAGAATATTTCACGTGCATTGCAAATATTAACCAAATCCAGAGAAATTACAAAATTACTGGAAATCAAACATGTGCTGTGCACCATATTAGCTAAAGTCAAACATCTGACAGATATTCAACCATTTTTGTGGGATGTTATCAAGGGACTTATCAGATTGATAAGTTATCTGCATGATAGCATATTGAAAAGATATCTGACATTTCAGAGACCGCCCAAAGAAATCTAGAAGATTCTGATCCTTCGAATATTTTTTTCCATTTTTGTTGATATCTCGTATTTACTTTTCTATAGTCTCCCTCGTGAACAGAAATGATGAATAAAGTTGCTCTGTAGAAAACTGTGAGGAGAGTGAAGGGGAGCAGTCATGAGCACATGGCAGTTGATGTGAACTGGGCAATGCATTGTGTTGTTAAACATCAATGTATTTCATAATTACATGACATTGTTCATTGCACAATAATTCTCCTTAAAAGGATCAGCATAATAATTAAATAATAAGTTTATTGTCGAGCAGTACAGCATTTAATGTCAAGAAATTAATGATACAAATTCAATTACAAAAATATTTACATATCCATTGTTCGAACAAATGTAGGTCAGCATGGAGTCTGTTATGGCTTGAAATAAAATTTTACTGTCAAGCATCAAGATTACATAAGCATACTGCTGAATAGCTATGGTGTTAAAAAGTTTTTGCCTCTGCACAACTACTTTTGCTCTTAATGAAGACACTAGTTCTTCCCTTATGTTACATTCTGAAATCAATCACTTTTTGTCATACCCAGTTAGGATGCTAAAATCTCTTTGGGCTGCCTCTAATCTTGACTTTTCTTTATTTCTTATTATGAAAGTCTTACATGCTTACTGCCAGTTTAGATAGCATTTTCTGTTGTCTTTGTTTAATTTCATTTCATATGTTTCTAGCAAAATATGTGATTCACATCCATTGATTTGCAAGTAATCGTTTACACAATTAGAATTACTCTGCAGTTAGCAGCTTATTTTTTCATCCATTGCTGCTTTTGTTTCCTTTGTTGATATAACTTAAATATTTAATAAATACCTTGTTTAATAATTTGCCCTTCTATAAATATTTTGATTCAAAATTGTGCTTCGCTTAGCTTGACCATGACTGTTATTTCATATCCAGAAATTTAATAGTGTATGCTTTTATTTCATTCAGCTTGATGTCTGATACTTGCATATCTTCTTTACTTATATCAACAATAGCTGGTCTCTGCAAATACATGTAAATGAGTTTTATTTTTAGGATGTATGCATAGAATTGTGATTGGCAAAATAATTTAAATTCCCTAACACTCAGCTTTGCATCTCCTGCTGTTCATCCTTTGAGTACCATGTAAGATGCCCAAATGTTGATTAAACTTTATTGTATGATTTGCATATCCCTGTAAATTTTCAAGGCATTCTCAAATATTCACATCTTACTATAGATATGACTCGCAAATTTTCCATACTTGTGCAGCTAAAAAAAAATGTAGTCTGATTATTTCTATATGTATCCAGTTATTAACACATTGAAGCCCAGGCGTTTCGGTAGTTGAAGTGCCAAGAAACCCAGGGTTTTTAAGGCTACTTTGAGTTATTATTTACAGTACATCAATTAAATCTGCCGAAAAGTATTGGGACAATCTAAAAGTATGGCATTCAAGGATTTCTCAACAAGTAAGAAAATAGTCATAACTTTCGTATTAATATTTCATTTTATATGTACAAGTATCAAATATGAGTTTGAAAAAAAAAACTGTGTAAAGCTGCTTATACTCCATTTATTCAAAGTTCGAAAAACTCTCCCTCGGAATCAGAATTTTCCACAGCTTCATTTGTATTCTGAATTTCAGCTTCAGTTTACAGAAATCGAGGAAAATGTAGCATTTTAACATTTAAGACCACAAACGTAACAAACAGATCACCACCTTCAAAGAAAATGGCGCAACTACACAAGAGCAGCCAATATTACTAAATTTCCTAAAATTCCTAATAGTTGACTAAAGCAAGGACAGATAACAGCACAAATCAGAACAATTAAACAATAACTGATGTATGTTCTTTGCCGCATAGCCCAAGAGCTAGTTAAGATGGAATTGAATTAAAAGTGTTAGAAATACCTGCCCGAGCTATGCTCGGGCATGGGTCTCATGAAGATTTCAATGGCCCGAGCTATATTCAGGCAGGAAGATAAAGTACTTATTTAGTACAATAAAGTACACTTGTTTACAGTTGAGTAATAAGTATTTTACTAATGGATGTTTAGAGGAATTTAGTAACTGTGATATTCAAATAATATGAGTATATTTGTTTTACTTCTCAGTCAAGAAGTCCTGGGTTTAATTTTCGGTTGGAAAGGGGGATTTTTTTTAAACTGGTGTTATGACTCTCTTGCAAGCATCTTGTAACTGAAACACATTTATTTTCTGCTGTCTTTCATTAATCCCCTTTTGCTGGGGGGGGGGGGAAGACATATTATTAATGTTATTTTCCAGAACTTGCAAAATGCAGGTGGCAAGCTTTCTCAATCCAGAGCCTCTTCCAATGCCTGGCTGACCATACCACATGGGTTTGGTTTCTGAATCTCTTTTGTTTAAAGCTTTCATTGACGACGTGACTGACCGTATCATGTGTCTTTGCCACACTATGAATGTGGGGATGAATATGTGATACATTGTGAAATGTAATAAAACCAATGTTAAAAACATATCATGTATGTTATTTATTTTGTTTTTTCAAGGCAAAATTCCCAATATGACCAAAGAAGTTGAAGGTGGTATAATAATGAAAAAAAATTGTCCAGGAGTTTGAAGAATTGTTATATAAGAAAGAAATCAATAAGTAAAAGAACTATAATTTCTGTATGGAAATTATGCAAAGTTATGGTACATTTGGCTACACTGTGATAGCATACAACATTGTTTAAGAGAAAGCATTCTTGGGGGGTAAGAATTCTATAACAATCTTGGTTTTTGTAATATTGGACAGTTTTTAAACAATTAAGCAAATTCTCAGAACAACAATTTCTTTTGGAATGTTACTGATTACCACTACTTTTTCAGTCAAGAAGTTGGTGCTGATGAGGCCCCTCTCCCTCCAGGATGGGAGATAAGGCTTACAGAGGATGGAGTGCGATACTTTGTGGATCATAATACTCGTACTACTACCTTTCAGGATCCACGACCAGGAGCTCCTAAAGGGTAAGTTTATCACTCCAGTTCATATTCTTATTGCATTGTAAATGATGAAATATGCAATAAAATAGAATATTTGTACTTAGCAGAATACAAAAATATGAATATATTTATATTAAATTTCAAAGTTACCAACTACAATTCCAATCTGATTATTTCTTTATGACTACCTTGTATTTGGCACCCATGACCTTTGATTTTCGACTAGCTTTTATTCTTTCTCTTCTTTTCTCACTTCTCTTGATTCTTACTTTCTCTTATTTTCTTTCCTTTTGACTATCCTGCTCCTCTCCCCTTGCTTTTAACACTACTTAATCTTCCTTGAAAACAATGACATGCTCTATTTCTTTCTTTTTTCTGTCTTAACTGTTAACATTATATGGCTACATTTCCTTGCCCATTTTGTCTCTCTTCAAATCCCAAACATCCTGTCTCCACTTCTCAATTTGCTTCTACTAAATAACATATTCTACTTCCTTTTCTATGCATAAGACACATGATAAGAAATCTTACAAAGGAGAGCATTAATAATTACTTATAAACCCTCAGTAGCTGTATATCTGAAAACTAATGTTTTACCATTCTCTAGCTGTATATCTGAAAACTAATGTTTTACCATTCTCTACGCTTCATCTATATAGTGAATCTCTTCTCGTGATAAGATAAAAATAAATCTCCTAATCAATAACACAACTATTACATATAAGAAAGATGTCCTTTCCTATAATACAGGTTCTGCCAATCAATGTGGTACCACATAATTTGACCGTCACTGCTACTAAATTCCTCCAAACATCAATAAATCTGCCAATTAAGTTTTAATAGACCTGATGAACTTCATAAAATATGCCCCAAAATATTTTATTTAGTGCTGACAAAACATAAACCACCCCCCATAAATATTAAAAACTCTCCAACCATTATCAGAATCATTTTAAGGACTTTGAACAAATACTGTAACCTAAATTAAATCCTAGCATTAGGAAGAAAATACTTCATTGAATGAATTGCAAAATTGTAGCAATTTCTAAACTAAATTAAAATTTTTTATTTAGTTTTACATAGTCTGGTTGTCATTTATATTTGTCTTAAATTCGAGAGAGAGAGAGAGAGAGAGAGAGAGAGAGAGAGAGAGAGAGAGAGAGAGCGCGGGGGGGGATTGTAAACTGTTATTGCTTTCTCTGCTGCTTACCTGCTCATAAATAGATATGGAGAGATATTTCAGGCACTGTGTAAAAATTTTTTCTGCTTCTACTGATAAAATTATGAAAATAGGTGGAAACTCGTTTTTCTAATTTGGAAAATCTTTTTATAGCTTGTAGCATTTTTTTGTAAGTATTAATGGCTCGTTTTATTTAAAGAAGCTATGCCCTTTATGACAAGTACCTCTTCATTCAACAAAGTCATTGCATTCACCTTACACTATGAGTTTGTTTCTTCTCCAAGTTTTTCTAGGTGTTGAGAGTTTATCTGCAGTTCACTGCATGAAGCAAAGCTTGGCATTGAAACACCAGTTAACTCTACAGATGAAATGACTTAATTACGTGGATACTTTTTGCATAACTTGTGAAAAGCATTCAATACAATATATTTTTCTACACTATTTAATGGTTTCCCTCTGGGATGTTTCACACATGGCAGATAAGTGCCTATGTTGTACAGGCTGAATGTCACTCTTCCTTAGACTCTTTAACTCCATAACTGCAATATGTACTCAAAATAATGCAAAGATTACTTCTACATTTGTGAAACAGAATTGCAATTCAATACTATTTCGGTATTGTAAAGAACAGTCCCTCCTCAGAGGGACACTATATGTGCTCACAAATGCAAAAATTCCTTTTCTCCATGTTCCTCCTAATTCTATCATTGCTACTTCTCTTAGTGCTGACCTGATAAGTGCCAAAAGTAAATGATAGAATATAAAACTGTGTGTCCATTTCAGGCCTAAAGGTGTATATGGTGTACCAAGAGCATATGAACGCTCATTTCGATGGAAACTGAGTCAATTCCGGTATTTGTGCCAAAGTAATGCACTTCCTAGCCATATTAAAATAACTGTTACCAGACAGACACTGTTTGAGGACTCCTACCATCAGATAATGAGGTTGCCAGCTTACGAGTTACGTAGAAGATTATATATCATATTCCGAGGAGAGGAAGGTCTGGACTATGGAGGTGTATCACGGTGAGTAATACTGCCTTACTTCTAGATAGAAACTAGCACATTTTATTATTTATGCATAATGCTCAGTAAGGTTGTGTCAAGAACAGAGTAAGACTACGGGTTTGATAAAGCATCCTTAAATTACAGTAAAAACTGGGTTCTTTAAGCAGCTAATTCACTTTGTATCCCTCCATGTTAACACTTTTCAAGCAAGATTAAATTTTGTTGAGATGGAGTCGACTGAACACTCAAAAGTTTTCACTCACCATACAATTAATGCAGGAACATGTTTTTGTGGGCTTTTGCCAACATTATCAACTGCTAATGCTTAGTTTATGACAAAGAGATTTGTGAAATTAATCAAGATAATCTATTGAGTTTTCAGATGCTTAATACTTTTTTTTTTTTTAAATTCTAAGTTTCAATTTGTCTTTTTCTTGCGGTTATGCAAATAGTGAATTTTCAAAGCCATAATATAGCAACCTGATCTTGAGCAACTGTTTGAAAAAAAATAAACAAATAAAGTAAAAGTATCCTGAAAACTATGTAGGTTAACAGAAACAGAATAAGTTTGCATGCATAGTTTGTAGAATCTTGGATAGAGAGAGTCATGTGATAATCATGTAATACATCAGATTTTTACTTTATCTAATCATAGGGTAAGTAGGGAAAGTACCATACTTTATTGCATAACTGTCCCTTTTTTACGCTTTACATTCTCTACCATTTACACAGTAGGTAGAGAAGGTATTGTATTCTGCCAAAAACTTTGCTACAGAGATTTATCTCCAAAATACACGTTTGAGACCTGAATCCAAAAAGAAAGTATTTTTAGAAAAAGGTGTGTGAATGTGGGTGGGTGAATTTATGTGCATGCCTGTGAACAACATAGCTTGAAAACAAAAAGTTGGATAACTTTGTCTTTGTTTAGTGTTTTCCAAAGATGCGACTCAAAGATATTAAAAAAGAAATCCCCCTACTCCAAACTATACTTGTAACGTTCTAAAAAAATTCTTCTTACTCCGAACTATAATTGGAACATTTTTAAAATGTTTTCAGTTTCTCAAAAATTACTGTAATGATTTTGATTAAAATGGTATATGTTAAAGATATTTACTTGACAAATAAAAACTATAGTTTGAATTTTTTGGGAATAGTCTGTGAAGTCTACTTCATTCGGAAGGAATTTTGTATAATTAGTATCTTTAAGCAATAGATGAAAACTCACAATTTATTCCAAATAATTTTTTTGTGCCATAAGCAATTCCAAGATACCTGTGGTTTGAATTGTTCAATTGCTCATTTTTTAAAACTCCTTTTAATATTCAGTTGTTTATTGCAATTGCACACAAAGAGCATGGTCAAAATCAAATCAAATCAATTTTATTCACCATATGATTTCATTACAGAAATATCAGTTTCGTCAATAGGAATTACATAATAATCACAAGATATACTTATACTAGTTACTACTTACAGATATTTACAATATTAGAATTCTAGTACAAACTTGAAATAAAACTAGTAAGCTAAGCCATCTCCAGATATTCGTTCACTGAATAAAAGCATTTTAGAATTAAGAATCTCTTTAATTTCCTTTTGAATATTGCCATAGAGGATAACTGCTTAAAGGTGGTAGGGAGTTTATTATACAATTGAATAGCACTATGATAAAAACTTTTCTCATATAGGGATCTCTTATGCCCTATTTTGTGAAGGTTTAATTTACTTCTTGTATTATGGTCATGGATGTCCGCATTAGTAATAAAACTGTTTACCTGCTTGTGGGTTAATACAAGCATTTCATAAAGATATTTTAAGGCTACATATAATGTCCAATTCTTAAACATATTGTTATTCCTTTTGTGTCTATAATGAAATGTGTAATGTGACTATTTTTCCTAAGGTTGTCTCAATTAAAGTAAAGTAGGTACTGTGTAGGAATAGTTTGGTACCCAACTAATAAAATGATAATTTAGTAGAGAAATCATGCAAATGTAATACATCACTTTTATTTAAAAGTAAAGATATACAGCAGACTATAGTGTAAAGAATAAATTATGTAAATGGTTATGTCAACTTCAGCAACCATTGCAGAGTAACTGGAGTAAGAGTGAGTCTGAACATATTCAGGCACATGTTACACCTTTTGTAGTTAAAAAGAATTGAATTGAATTTATTTCCACTTAACACAATAAGTTTCTATAATACTATGCATTTTACAATCACTTGATAGTACAAATAATATATAGCAACACTGAGTATTAGTGAGTCCTCATGAGTTGCTGTAGCCTTTCACTTATTCAACTATCAGGCCAACTTATATCTAGAGATGACTTCCAACTTGAACCATATTAAATTATGTTTCTAGCTGGTGTAAACCCCCAGTATTAATTTTTTCAACTATTTTATTCCCAAACTCTGTGATTTCATACCTAACTTTCATATTCACCAAAATTTGCCCCTTATCTCTACTGGTAAATTAGCTCACTTCTGAAACCTAAGTTTTACTCTCATTTCTTTAGTTTCTTCACATTCCAAAATTGCATGCCAGTAGTCTTGCATTCCACATATCAGGCATTGCTCTATATTTAAAACTCCTCCTGATGATCTTTTCGTTTCACTAGTCCTGTTTGGGCCCATGCAGGCCCTTCCCTCGTCCACTTGTCACCTTCATCTACACAATTCTCTTACCCCATATCTTCTTTTGCTCCCTGTTTATCCTCAGTGACTTTTTGTTGCTAAAACTACCCAATATTTCCTGAGTTTACATATCTTCAATTGTTTGTTTAGCTTCTTTCCAAAAGGTAGAAGGCATTTGATCTATCAGGCACATTTTACCCAAGCCAATTTTTTCCATGATCTCTCTAATTCTTTTACCCAGATATTTCTTACCCTCACTTTCTCTTGTGTCACTAGACTATGTTTCAAGATGCTATGCTGTTGTTAAGTTTGATCCCAAACCAATATTTCAGAGTTATCATTATTTAGTCAAAAAGAAAGAAGAGGGGGAGGGAAAATTAAACAACCAGTGATGCTGAAATTGCAGTGCACTTGCTTGAATAAAAAAATGATATTAGTGAATATTTGTTGCACTCATCGTTGTTTGTGCATCAGTTTTCACAAGTGTCATATTAAGAATATTCGAGTTAAATATGACATTTTGTGCAATCTTATCATTATAAATTATAGAAAATAGAATAAATAGGTGGATTTGTTGGAGTTTATTGACATCCCACATGTTAGCCTAAAAGGCTTATTATGCCATCCTATGGCTTCATTGTTTCCTAAAATCTGTTTGGCGAACAAGTTGCAGTATTTTTGTCCCAACGTCAACATCCTTTTCTAGGACTTTTCTGGTTATAGAGAAAGTCTTTTGCTTGCCAGGAATGGACAATCAAAGAGAATAAAGAGGCAGTTTTTTCATCCTCTGCCCAGATTCTACAGGTGGGCTCATCCTTATCTTACGTGCTAGATGT